>CM057452.1:735852500-736375000 GCA_016271365.2 Neoceratodus forsteri
AAATACAGACAAAAATTATGACATTAGACAATTGATAACCTGTGACAGCTGTGGTATAATATATTTGGCTACCTGTCTGTGTGGCTCATTATATGTTGGTAAAAAAACTAGAAGTTTTAGAACTAGGGTTGGAGAACACATCAGAACAATACAGAAACAAGACATAATATATGCCACAGCCAATCATATTAGACCTAATGGCAATAATCTAAAAGAACATGTCTTCAGTTTTTTGGCCATTGATAACATAAATCCAAACCCGAGGAGGGGAAATTTTAATGACTCAGTACTGACTAGAGAAGCATTTTGCATAGGCTAGGAGCTATGAAACCTCCTTGTTTAAATACAGGTTTTGATCTTAAACCATTCCTGAAGAAAAAGAGGAAAAATCTGCATATAAAATATTTTTTTATGTAATTATCTCTTTATGTGGCCTATCACACACATTTTCAATAGATCGCTAATGTCGGATACCATTCCAGACACCTGGAAAGTGGCCAAAGTCGTCCCTGTTCACAAACAAGGTGACCTCAAAGATCCCAAGAACTATCGTCCCATAGTGATACTGTCAGTGATCAGCAAGCTCCTCAAAAAGGTTGTTGCCACACAGGTCACCCACTATTTGCAGTCCTACGAGTTACTCTCCCACGCACAACACGGTTCCAGGAAAGGGAACAGTACCTCCACCGCCCTAGATGTTGTCTCCTCTGATATCAGGTCTGCCACTGACCAGGGCAAACTGACTGGAACCATCTTCATGGATCTCTCAAAAGCCTTCGACCGAGTTGACCATGCACTCCTGTGCTTTTCTCTCCAGGCACTTGGCTTCTCCTCCCCCGCCCTTTCCTGGGTCAGTAACTACCTAATGGGCAGACAGCAGTATACTAAGTTCAGTGAGGCCCTGTCTAAGTCCTCACCGGTTAACTGTGGGGCGCCTCAGGGCACTGTCCTGGGGCCCCTCCTATTTTCCCTTTTTATAAATGGGCTGCCCTCGGCCCTGGCCCATGGGCATTCTACTGTGTATGCTGATGACCTAGTCATCCTGACCAGCTCCCCGGACATCTCTGTCATCAACACAAAGCTCAACACTGACTTCGACCTAATCCAAACCTGGCTGGTGGACCACAAGCTCACTATCAACCTGCAGAAAACTCAAGCCATGCTCTTTGGCTCCACTGCCAAGACTAAAGCGGTCTCTGCCCCTCTAACGATCTCATGTGCTTATGGGTCCCTCCTACGAGTTGCTGACTCTAAGTACCTGGGTGTGACACTTGACCCACAACTGGACCTCCCTCAGCACATTCACAATGATAGCAAGGCCTCAAACTGCAAATTGGGCCTCGCATGCAGAGCAAAAAGCTGCTTCTCCCCGGCTGCTCGTGTTGCCCTAGCCAGAGGGATCCTCCTACCCACTCTCTGCTATGGACTCGTTGCCTTTGCCCATACAACAAAAACAAGTCTCTCCAAATGGGATACAGTGTACAACAGTGTTTATCACTTTGCTCTCTCAGCTCTCTGTCTCACCCACCGCTGTGAGCTCTACACTCTGCTTGAGTGGCTCCCACCGGAAAAGCACTGTACCTTCATCCTAGGAAACTTTATCGACAATGTTCTCAGAACTGCCACCCCCCTCTACCCTCGCCATATCCCTCCTACCCGCTAGCCCCTCTTACCACTTAAGATCCAGTGACCCCCATGTTCTACTGATTCCTAAAACACGCACCCAAATGGGCAACGGGGCATTCGCTGCACATGACCCCAGGTTATGGAACTTCCTTCCAGTGAGCACTCGCTCCTCCTCCTCCTCCCATTCCTGCTTCAAAACCTCCCTCTGCAGTTTCCCCAAAGTGGCCGCAACCTGCCTCTGCACCTAATGCTCCCCTTAGGGCTTGCCACTCCGTCTGGATGTGTCGATACCTATCGCTGCTGCTTAACTGTAGTTGGGACTCCTCACCCTGTTTACTAGTGAATGTGTTGGGCTCACCCTGTCTCTACTGCTCATCAATTGTTGAATATTTTACTGATCTAACTTTCCAGTTGCCGCTGGCCTCTCTTATCCCCCTTTTGCACCTCCCTGATGTGCCTGCTATCCTTATCCCCCATGGTGCTGTTATCCAACTTTGATGTTCATTGCCTGCCTGTTTGTGCCATGCTATTATCTTCATCCCACTTGCTTTGTTTAGCCCATGTTGTTAATGCTTTGACCTTGCTCTGTATGTTGCTCTTATTATACTTGCTCTTGTCGTTGCCTGTTATGCCTGAATGTATCTTTGTAATTTCCCTGGTTGCACCTGAAAATAGGCACTTGGTTGTCTAGTGTGCTTACCTGGTAAACAAAGGCAAATAAATAAGGAGTGTTATTTTCTAATTTATTCCCCCCTCCCCTCCCCCATTCCTTCCTTCCCTTCAGCCCCCCCCCTTTTTAATAGTTTCAAGCTTAGTGGTTTGTCCTGTTTCACATGTGATGTTTTAAA
Organism: Neoceratodus forsteri; assembly: GCA_016271365.2. Taxonomy (NCBI): domain Eukaryota; kingdom Metazoa; phylum Chordata; order Ceratodontiformes; family Ceratodontidae; genus Neoceratodus; species Neoceratodus forsteri. Next base: position 735,854,975 of record CM057452.1, read on the forward strand.
TAATATATGTTTTGTGATTGGTGTATTTAAAAATGGTCATGATGATGTCATACTTGTACACAGTATTTAAGGTCTGATTCAATTTGAAAACATTAATTTTTGATAAAGGACTTGCTGTCCGAAATGTGTAAAGCATGCTTTTCTAAATAAAATTTTGCCTTTTACTTTTGGAGCCATGTGTCAACTTTTATTGGTTGGTGAGTGCCCGATTTTTTGATGTTTGTTTATCCAGTTTTGTCGTGCGCACCACCTTACCTTGTGTAGCTTCTTTTGTCATTCATCAGGCAATGATTCATGAAGCAATGGGACAGGGGGATACTCCCAGCATTCATGTGTGAAGCCACAATCACTATATTGTTAAAACAGGGAAAGGATCCCACACTGTGTGCTTCATACCACCCCATATCCCTGCTAACAGCAGACTATAAAATAGTGGCATGCCTGCTGGCAGGGAGGCTCGAGAAGGTACTTCCCAACATCATCAGTGAGGAACAAACGGGGTTTATGAAGGGTAGGCAAGGTAAACTCAATGTGCAATGCACGTTAAATGTAGTGTGGAGATGGTCAAAGAAGAACACTAGAGGGAGCCCGAGTATACTGGCCCTGGGTGCTGAAAAGGCCTTCGACAGGGTGGAGTGGGAATATCTCTTTGAAATGCTGTATAGGTTCAGCATAGGCTCAAATATGTTGAGGTGGATTAGCTCACTGTATCTGAAATCCTCGGCCTGAATTTTGGTTAAGAGGATATTGTTTGGACCCTTCCTCTTGACCAGAGGGACGAGACAATGATGCCCACTGTCACCTCTGTTATATGTGTTGCCCTTAGAACTGCTGGCTGCAGTAATAAGGCAAGAGGCAGGTATACAAGGTATCCAGGTAGGGGAAGTACATAAGTTGGCATTACTTGCAGATGATCTGCTGCTCTACATGCAAGACCCAGGGTAGACCTGCCAGTACTGCACAAAATACTAACTTACTAAAATGCCAGCAGAATAGGCCTAATGGTCTTTCATGTCTGCTTATTTGGTCAGCCCCCACTCTGGCAGCTGACCTTACTGCCCCCCTCGCCCTCTCTGGCTTCTCTCTTCCCAGTCCCGGATATTCCTGCTGCACAGGACTTTGCTTCCAGAACCCTTCCCCTGTACCTGTCCCACCCCCTCTTGAACCCCTCCACTGTCTCTGCCTTCACCAGCCCCCTGGGCAGCACATTCCATGGCTCCACCACCCTCTCAGTGAAGTAGCACCTCCTCCTTTCTCCCCTGAATCTCCCCCCCTCCAGCTTCCACCTATGCCCTCTATTTGCCTCCCTCCTTCCTTCGGAGCACCCTGACTGCTCCTCCCCTATTTAACTCCTTCATGTACCTGAAGACCTCTATCAGGTCCCCCCCGGTCCCGTCTCTCTTCCAATGTGTACTTTGAGCCTATCCCCATAGGGCCTGTCCCCCAGGCCCCAGATCATTTTGGTTGCCCTCCTCTGGACCCTCTCCAGCAGTTCAGTGTCCCTCTTTAAGTGTAGCCTCCAAAACTGCACGCAGTGCTCGAAGTGCAGCCTCACCAAGCAGTTATACAGAGGGAGTATCACTTCTCTCCTTCTGGAGGTGATCCCCCTAGTGATGCATCCCAGCATCCTGTTGGCTTTGGCCGCTGCCCTCCTACAAGTCTCAGAGTTCTTCATCTTGACATCCACCATCACCCCAGGTCACTCTCAGCCATTGAAACTTGAAGCAATGCTGGAAGAATATGGCAAATTGGGTGACCACAAAATAAACTGGACAAAAAGTGAACAAATGATATTAGGTCAAAAAGATGGTGTGGCCATGAGAGCATCTCTCCTAGATTTAAAAGGTGTTACTGTTTTGTAATACCTGGGGATTATGATACCACAGGACATGTCCAGCTGTAAAGAGAAAATTACGTCCCGCTGCTGCGCAGTATTAAAACAGACTGTGAGGAGCCAGCCTGGTGGTGCTGAGGGTTGAGGCACTGGACACCACACCTTGTGCCATGGTGGCGACCAGGGTTCGGGAACTGACTCGGGTCGTCGGGAGTCGGCAGGGGAGGGAGAGGATCGAGTGTCCGGAGGACTGCTATCCTCTCCTCTCCTCTCCCGGGGTGGGTTGCGGGTAGCTCCTGATGCAGTAGCAGCCTCTGGTGGAGACCAGTGGTGGTGCTAGATGTCGGGACGTAGTCAGGGGGAGGGTCAATGGCAGGCTTCAGCGTTGCGAGGTGGAAGGAAATTGCCGCACAGGGGCCATTGCACACCGAGACCCTAGGGGGCACCAACAAAGAAAATCCCCTACCATGGCAGTAGGTGGCAGTGGGATCCATGGCTGGGCCCCATGCCCAGTGCTGCGCTCTGCCGGTGTGCACTTCCAGTCTGCCTCCTCCTGTCCGGTCGCTCCATTGGATTCTAGATAGAGCACTGGAGCAGTTGGCTGCCCCACCCCAGGGGGCTCAGAGCTGGGGGATTGAGTGGCTGGATTAGGATGGAGGGCAGGCATGGACTGGAGAGCATGTCAGAGAGCTTCAGGCAGGCAACAGAGCTCCAGCCAAGCATCCACACCTGAAAGAGTCAGTCAGGGTAGGTGCAGAAATAGTCAGAAAAAAAAGACTGTGAGAAGTGGGAGGGTCTGCCACTGAACCTGATTTGCAGGGTTAATACAGTCAAAATGAACATATTACCAAGATGTGTATACAGTACATCTTTCAAAACCTGCTGGTCAGGGTCCCCAAGGCTTTTTTTAGACAACTAAATAGTGTATCGCAGAGGTTCTTGTGGGCTGGGAAGGCTGCTAGGATAAAAAGAACCATTTTGCAGCTGCCACTGAAGAAAGGGGGGGGGAGGCTAGCTCTTCCAAACTTCAAATATTGTTATTGGGGGACAGAAAGGCTGCTAGGATAAAAAGAACAATTTTGCAGCTGCCACTGAAGGGGGGGTTGCTCTTCCAATCTTCAAATATTATTATTGGGAGACACAGCTTGCCTACCTGGAAAACCCCTCAGCTACTCTGGTACCAGCCTGGAGGGAAATGGAGGAAGAATGCACTGTGGGAGGACTGGTGCAAGGGATCTTGGCACCTGCCCTGTATGAATCACCCACATCCAAATAACACCCACACCCAAACAACATAACCCAATAACTAGGGCCCTGGTTAGGCAGGGGGTGCACAAACATATAAATAACCCCATGATAATGTCTGCCAACATAGCAATACACCTGGGGTTCAGGAGAGAAAAAGGATATAATGTTCAACTGCACCAGGCCCTCTTATGGTAGAGATGGCTGAGACTGGAAGTATTGGGAGACCTATATTATGGAGGGAGAGTCAAGATTTTTTGGGAATTAAGACAACAATATAGTGTTCAAACAGGTGACTCTTTTGTGTATCTTAGAATAAAGCACTTTGCTGAAGAGCTAAGCCCAAGTCTTTCACCAATAGAAGAGGCATTGTACAGGCTACAGCCAAATAGCACACTAATATCTACAGTTTAAAAACTGATTCTGGGGGCCATGGCTCAACCAGTTGCAACTAGGGTTACCACCTGTCAGGGTTTTTACCTGGTAATCCGGTTCTCAGGATCCCTGTCCAGTAATCCGGTTTTGCTCAGTGCTGGTCAGGTTTTTGAGACATTTTGGGTGCTCACATACTTTAGAAACAAATTTTGTCATATCAGTCATTGTTTCAGCTGCATTTCCAGGGTATAAACAAATTCTGTTGTCAATCTAGCTCTTTGTTTGTGAAAGCAGTCAACCTGGGAGGTGTAAAGTATGACCATTACGACCATTGTCAGATACTTAACCCAATCATAGCAACAAAGCTGGGCAAAAAAACTGCCCCCATCTTTTGTAACAGTAAAAGAACCAGTTGTCTTCCACTTTCATTTGCTGGTAAACTTTTTTATTGCTAACAGAATTTAGGCGGCGTTTTAAATTACCTTTTACACCCTCGAGAAATAAGTATGGTCACTTCTTTTGCTTTAACATAGTATTGTGGACATGAAAAGGAAATGGAGCCAGAAAAATATATAAAGTACCTATTATAGAAAACAATTTATTTCTTGTATATCATTATACTGTATACCATGTAAGTATATTAATAAATGCTATTTACAGTGTTTCCCTTGTCTCCCCCTAGATCATATCTGTAAATAAGATTTCTTTTATCTCTGTATGTTTATCTGGTAAATCAATGTCAAATAATTCAATAAATAAATAACTAGGAAAAACCTAGGAAAATAACAAGTACAGTATGTTAATATTTTTGTTGAACTGCTGCTTTAAGTGTCGTCTTTTACTTACATAACAAATGGCTTTGGAGGAGGAGCAATGCACGATCAGTCATGGAAAAGGGATGGGGCTAGAGCGGAGTTTAGTATCTGGTTTTTGCCTCATCCAAAGGTGGCAACCCTATTAGCAAGGGCCCGATATGCATGGGAGAAAGATCTGGCACAAAATCTAGATGAAGCTATGTGGCTTGAGGCTATTAAACATGTACACACATGTTCTTTCTTGAATAAGTTACGTAGAATACAACTCAACTATTTGTATAGGACATACATTACCCCTAACAAACTACATAGATTCTCGAACTCTAGGTCAGAGATTTGCCCTAAATGTCAGGTAGAGGAGTATGACTTCCTGCATATGGCATTAGCATGTGTCGAGGTGGCACCATTCTAGAAAGAAGTCCATAACATTATGCAACACATCTTGGGAACCAAGCTACCTAGCACACCAGTAGAATTAATGCTGGGAATTGAGGAAGTGCCCATCAACAAGAAAAGGCACAGACTCTGGGAGGTGGCATTAGTAAATGCCAGGAAAACAGTGGCTCAACATTGGGTCAGCTATACTCCACCAAGCATAGCCCACTGGCTAAATAACCTAAGGTCTTATTTTAGGCTGGAAAGGATACAGCTACAGGTGAATGGACAAGAATCCTTGTTTCATAAGACATGGGGTCTGTTCACTGAGTCAATAGAAAATTGTGTAGTGTTACTTTAAAAGCCTTCTCTTCCTGGCTAACATCCTAGCTATTAAGATGCAGAAAAGACAGTACTGAGTATGAACCAATAAATTGCAATCTAATGTAATCTACTGATGTGAAAATATGAAGTAAATGGCTAACTGAATTTAAATGTAACCCTTGAACAGTAACATACACTGTATAACTATTGTATGATGAATGATATGATTATTTTACCTATGAAAGTGTAAATGTGATACCTTTTCGATAAAAAAAATTTTACAAAAGAAAAGCACTGTGACGCACCCCCTACTCCTGGACAAGCTTAAGGTGGTGAGCCTCACTCCCTCCTCTGTCAGCTGATTCCATTCCAACCTTGAGAGCAGGTCAGAAGCTATGCTTATCGGGGGCTCTCCTATCTCCTTCACCCCCCCCACATCTGCTCAGTTATCTCCCAAGGATCTGTCCTTGGACCTATTCTGTTTTCCATCTTCCTGAATGTCATTCTTGCTGCCTGCTCCTCTGTGCCAATTTTTTCTTTCATATAAATATAACTCCACCGTCTCCACGTCACCATGGATCACCACTCACATGAAAAAGAAAACCATTTTTTTATGTTTAAGTGCTAATATCTGAATCTTTTTCATTTTGAAAAAAGTCAGAAAACTATTCCTTTTTGGAATCAAACCGCTAACCTTTTGCTTATAAAGTCAAGACGCATCCAGTGCACCACTAGAAAAAAAATGCAGTTCAATTGGTCTTCTAGGGTTTATGTTACAGGTCCTGACAAATGCTTAGGAAAAGTGACTGTGGGAGGATTTGTCCCTCAACAGTACTGCACAATCACTAATTCTAGGCACTTATTTCATTCTCTGTTCTGTTTGGGATGGATATATATATATATATATATAACCCTAGGTGGCACTGTCTCAAGGGCTACTACCTCTGCCTGCTTGGCTAGTAGCAGGTTAAGGGGCCTGAGTTCTGAAATGGGTGCCTCCACCCGAAGATCAGGGTTGGTAGTGGTCAAGCTAACCTGGGCACAGCCCTCCGGGACACTGTAACCCACCTCTTTCCCCTCTAGTGGCCTGAACACTGTGCAATAATCACTTTCACAATACCCCTGGTACACCACACAAGTACCCACACTGTTTGCACTTACCACCAGGGCTGATTCCTCTGACTCGATCCTGGGGACCCCCTGTAACACAAGGTTATGCACAGTAAATAGCAACAGTACAGTACTTTCAGCACATACTGGAACCACAGTCAGCTTACATGCAGAAGAAGTTAGATCTGATTTATTTAGGGGACTTGAACAAGGGAGGGGCCAAATTAGGTTAATTAGCTTAAAGGTTATATCAATCAAGCAGTTATGCATGCGCTTTGAGTCCCCCCACACAGTCACACCTCTGGGTACCCAGGTGGAGAAGAGATGGGTTAGCCAGGACTGTTGCCCGGGGTTGGCTGGCATCACAGCTGGTTGGGGCCCTGTGATGGAAAACACAACATGCACAGTACACAATATTTGTAATCCGGAGCCAGAGGGCTCAGTTCATAAAGGAAACGAAACAACAAGACAATCAGATGACACACTCAGATTAAGCCGTTGTTGCAGGGAGCTACCCTGGTATTTACTCACGATACCTAAGACTGGACACAGGCTGGATGAAAATTGAGACTGCAGGTGGTTGATCTGGAATGCCAGGAGAAGCAGGGCCCACACGAGTCGCAGAGGCATTGTTCCTGTTCAAGCGTGGAGCAGGGGGCTGATCCCCAGGCAGTTCTCTCGTCGATGGCTTCTCTGTGCAGTGGGTAGTCTGGCTGGGTCAGTCTGGCAAGGCCCAGACCGCATGGAGACAAATTCAGATGCAGTCCGTTTTGGGCTGGATACAGCTTCCAGCAAGCAGAACACAGTTCACACAGTGGGGAACTAACTCACAACCCACTAGCAGCTCATAGCACATTTACATGTACAGGAATTCTACTGCACCAGGCAAAGCGCTCCCCGGTCACAATCGAAAAGTCTCTGCACATACCAGGAGCTTAGGGGTAGCTGGAACTCCTGACAGGCTGATCACATTCAGTAAAATCTTCTGTCTTCTTCAGGCTGAGCCTGGCCCACTTCAGTAGCTTACTTTAGTCACACAAACTTGGATTTAGTCCAAAATAATTCTCTTCTCTCCCTTTCAGGATCAGCCGGCAGACATGCAAGCTAAAAACTCAGCCCTTTCACAGTTTTCCCATGTGAATCCACTCAGGATTCCTGCCCAAAATACACTTGAGCTCTTCTCATTTCACTTCCCAGCTCAGAACTGCCTGAAAACTGCAAGCAGCCCGGGACTTCCCCAAGATCCAAAAGATTCGGTTGGCTTATCTGTCTGTCAGTCAAAGCAAGAGCTCCCCCTTCAGTTGCAAAAAAGGCGCAAAAAGTTCAAAACTACAATTCCTACAGATTTTGACTTCAAACAGCTCCTGTAGTCCGGCTACATTTTAGGTCCCACCAGAACTGATTGGTCCAATTTGCAGTCCAGGACACAGATAATGGAGACAAACAAAACAGTCCTTGCTACAAAGAAAGCGTGTTAGACAAACTACATTATCATTATCACTCTAAATGATTTTCAGCAAACAGTTACATCTTTCAACAGAGCTCCCTCTCAGGTTGCTTATGCTGCAATTAGGCAGCTCTTAAAGAGACAGTATACTGAGGCTATACAGGCTCTGGTAATCACATTTAAACTGCTAAAATGCAGGACACCAGCCTGGCAGTGAGCATTTAGGCAAGCTCCAGGAAGACTTTTTGGGAACCCCCATTTGTAGGGGGGATATATATGTGTGTGTGTGTGTGTGTGTGTGTGTGTGTGTGTGTGTGTATAGGGGATACGTGATGGGCATGAGTGGAACATGGAAAATATTTTCACTCCTGCAGAGTGAGCCTGGATATTTCACGAGTGCCGGAGGCACGAGTGGAATATACAGTGCTCATGAGGAGGAGTGAAAATATTTTCATATTCCATGATGTGCCCATCATGTATCTATTGCTCCCCAATGGGGCCTCACTGTTGAAAAATGTACAATTTTGGCGGCCTTCGCAGGGTTAGAGCGGGTTTAGCGTGGCTTTGTGCGATTGCGCATGTTAGCGCGGGTTAGTGCTATTGTATATTTGTAAATATTCTCACAGTGGTGATATCACTGTGGTTATTCAACGGGAGTGAGAATAACACGTTATCTCACTCAGTTATCCCTCACCCCCATTGTATAAATATATAGCTATAGCTATATCTATATCTATCACATATAACACACGATGGGCAGGAGTGTGCTATGAGAAATATTCTCACTCCTGCAGAGTGAGCTCTGTATTCTCATGAGTGCCAAAGGCACGAGTGAGAATGCACAGCTGACTTCGCAGGAGTGAGAATATTTCCCATAGCACACAAGCTGGACTATTTATACAATGGGGTAGGAGCTTAAAAAGTGTTATATTCTGCAGTGTCTTTTTTCTCTTTCTATGTGTGTGTGTGTGTTTTTTTTTTTTTAATTCTTTGATAACTAACTGAGTTTTTAGGAGTGATCTGGGAGCACTGGGCAGTTAAATGACTTGTTCAGAATCGCACAGTATGCAAGTGGAGATTATGAGAATCAAACCCAGGTCTGGTCTGCTGAATGTACCAAGCTTGTGCAGCACTCATTACTCTAACCTCTAGGCTATACTGACAGCAGTGTGTGTGATTTGAGGATGTGGGAGTGTTTCTGAATGGGCTGGGATTGTTAGAAACACTATGGGAAACAGGTGATTGTGTTTTGCAGTGCTAATTGAGTTAGTTGCAGCTTGCACTGAGAAAGAGAAACTGCTTTATAAAGGAGTTTCCTTTAGAATTCAGGTCGTTTTGAAGCTGTGATTAGCATAGTAATGGGCTAGGAGTGTTAGAAACTATGGGACATAGGTAAGAGTGTTTTGCAATGCTAATTGAGTAAATTGCAGGCTTCAGTGAGAAACAGAAACTGATTTCTGAAGCACGTTCATTTAGAATGGTAGCTTTAGTGAGTGAATGAGTGAGTGGTGATATCAGCAGAGTATAGATAAACGGAATATATCTCACTCCACTGATGTCATCAGCATTTATCTCACTGCAGTGAGAATATCTCCATTTATTCCACTGGAATAGCTCTCACCCCATTGTGTGTGTGTGTGTGTGTGTGTGTGTGTGTGTGTGTGTGTATGTATATGTATGTATGTATATATATATATATATATATATATATATATATATATATATATATATATGTATATATATATATGTATACACACACACATTCTCATGAATAAAATGCAATTATATGTCCAGCACCAGTTCATAAATTAGAGAAAGAGTAAAGTGCTTCTGGTAATCCCACATTTTCAGTTACCTTGGTGTAGCAGCTGGTAGCACAATATGGCCACATCAGGATACACTCTGTTCAGAAGGAATGGGGGAAGGGGGGCTATCCTGTTTGTGAGGGAAGGTGTGAGGGCTGGAAGTGCAAGCGAATCTAGAAACATAGAAGTTGATGGCAGATAAGGACCGAAAGACCCATCCAGTCTGCCCATTTCCTTTTCTACCTTATGAATGTGCCATAGGCATTTGCTCTGTCAATGGCCTATCTATTCATACTCATCTGTATTGCTCCCTTATGCCTGTCCCATGCCTGTTTGAAGCCCTGCACTGTATTCATATCCACTACTTCCTGAGGTAGGCCGTTCCATGCATCCACCACACTTTCTGTGAAAAATAACTTCCTCACATTACCCATTAATCGGCCTCCCTCTAGACTCATGCTGTGTCAAGCAGGAGACATGCTGGAGGTGCTGTGGGTCACACTAGAGACAGGTGAAGGAGCCATTATTCACACAGTGGTGGCATGTAGGCCTCCAGCACAGGGGGAGGAGTTGGACAAGACATTAGGGAAAATTATCAGCAGAATGGCACATAAGGGGTAGGTGCTGATGGCTGGGGACTTCAATCCCCTGATGTGGACTAGAACCTTCCAGCAGTAGTTTCAACTAGAAGCAGGGCAATCCTAGACTCTTTACATGGAATATTTCTCAGACAGTTAGTAAGTGAACTCACTAGGGAAGAGGCAGTGCTGGACCTGGTGCTCACTAACAGAGACAGAGTAATAGATGTCACAGCTGGCAGTCCACTGGGGGCCACTGATCATGTTAGTGTGTTGTTTAGTATCAAGAGGGGCACAGAAGCAAACCACATGAAGATGAGGGTCCTGGACTTTAGAAGGGCAGACTTAAAAGTAATGGGAAACTGCCTTAGAGCCAGTCTAGCGGTGCAAGGTAGGGTAGAAGAACAATGGAGACAGATTAAAGAACGTATAGTGAACGTAGCTAGCCTTTGTATAAAATAAATAAATAAAAACGAGGAAAAAAAGCTTCTATGGTACTTTAGCAAGGCGGCCAAGAAAATGAAGGAAAAAAAGATGGCATTCAGGAGGTACAAAGAAACACAGAGGAAAGAAGACAGGGAGAAGTACCAGGTACAACAGAGGGAAGCAGGAAGGGCAGTGAGACAAGCAAAAGCTCAAAAAGAGGAAAGGATAGCCAACGGAGTGGCAGAAGTGAACAAGACTTTCTTCATGTACATAAGCGAGAAGAAGGCAAGGGGGGGGAAGAGAAAAGATAGGGAAGTCAGTAGATGATGACCGCGCAGAGGATGAGCAGGAAAAAGTTGACATCTGGGCAGATATTTCTGTTCAGTCTTCGTAGTAGAGAGGGAGGAGGATGGACCAACAAGGAGCAGCAAGAACACAGAAGGGGGAAGTAAACACAAGTCTATTTATAGAGGAAAAAGTCTTCAAGGGGCTTGCAAACCTGACAGTGGAAAAGACCATGGGGTAAGACAAGATACATCCAAGGGTGCTAAGGGAACTTGGGGAGAAGCTTGCTGCACCACTGACATCCTTATTCAACATATCACTGGAAACAGGAGAGGTTCCAAACGACTGGAGGAGAGCTGATGTTGTTCCACTCTATACAAATGGCAGCAGGGAGGAGGCTAGCAACTATAGACCTGTCAGTCTCACATCAGTTAAGGGGAAATGAATGGAAACCCTGCTTAAGAAAGGCTAGAGGAAGCTGGTCCGGTGGCACTGAGGGCTGAGGCGCTGGACGCCTTACCTCACACTATGTCTGTGACCCGGTTCAGGAGCGACCTCAGGTTGTCGGGGTGCTGGCATGGGGGAGGGTGGGAGCAGGATTGAGCACTGGCCCTCCTCCCGGGAGGAGGTCGCCCATCCACAATCCCGCATTATTGGATGTTGTCGGTGCCAGTCAGGTGGTAACAGAGCGACTTGTAGGGTGGGGTGTCCCATTGGGCATGATGTGCGGGTGCCTCCACACATGCACGCTATGCCGAGATGCAAGGGGTTGGGAAGAAAAAACAGAAAAAAAATGACAAAATACATATAGGAAAAAAAAAAGAGAGGCTAGAGGAATATCATGAATCCAGGGGGTTGCAAAATGAAAGTCAGCATAGAGGGAGATCATGTCAGACAAATCTGATAGATTACTTTGACTGAGTGACCAGGGAAATAGATGAGGGAAGGGCAGTGGATGTGGCTTATTTGGACTTCAGCAAAACCTTCAACACTGCAACACATAGGAGACTGATAAAAAGGTTGGATAGTCTAGGGGTGAAAGCCAAAGTTGTAAATTGGGTAAAAAACAAGTTAATGGGTAGGCAGCAGAAGCTGGTGGAAAATGATACTCACGCTAACGAAGGGAGAGTGATCAGTGGGGTGCCACAGGGTTCAGTATTGGGGCCGGTCCTGTTCAACAATGTCATAAGTAACATTGCAGAAAAGCTTGAAGGGAAGTTATGCCATTTTACAGACAATACCAAAATCTGCAGCAGGGTGGATACTCAGAAGGGGGTGGATAAAATGAGAAGGGATCACAGAATGCTTGAAGAGTGGTTAGTGGTATGACACCTGGGATTCAGTGCCAGAAAGTGTAAAATCATGCACCTGGGCATAGTACCCAGGAGCTGAGTATAAATCAAAGGGGAAATATTGTCAGTCACTAAGAAGGGACGAGATCTAGGGGTTATAACATCTGATGATTTGAAAGTTTCAGGGCAGTGTGACAAGGTAGTGAGCAGGGCCAGTGGAATGTCGGGGTACATAGGGAGAGGTATCACAAGCAGAAGGAGGGAGGTGATATTACCACTGTATAGATGTTTGGTGAGACCACACCTGGAATAGTATATAAAGTTCTGGAGGCAGCATCTCAGAAAAGACAAGGACAGGGTAGACACAGTCCAGAGGAGGGCAACTAAAATGGTACATGGGTTTCATGAGAAACTGAGGGATCTCAATATATACACCCTGGAGGACAGGAAGAAGACAGGTGACATGATAGAGACCTACAAATACTATTTAAAGACCATTTGGACTACACTTTTCAAATTTTACACTGCTCTGCACTTTTAGTTTCTTAAATATTTTGTGTGCCTTGGACATCTAATGGTGCTTTTTGATCAAGTGTGCAGTTGTGTGCGTAAATAAAGAAACAAAGCTGCAATTTTAAAGCCTGTTTATAAAATCGTACTACATTCAATAAAAACTATAAAGTGGATATTTTCCCAGGTTGTTGTGCTGGCATTAATACAGGTGTGTGGAGTAGGAGGTACTTGTGTCTTGACTAGAGACCTACAAGTGCCTCAACAGAGTGAACAGGGTACAGGTGGTGAGCCAGTTTCAAATGAAAAACTGCAGCAGAACAATAGGGCATGCAGCAAAGCTAACGGAGAATTTAAAAAGGATGTGAGGAAATATTATTTCACTGAAAGAGTGGTGGATGCTAGGAACAGCCTGCAACAAGAGGTAGTGAGGTAAAAACTGTGTGGAGTTTCAGGCATGCATGGGATAGACATAGGTGAATACTAGTGAAGAAAATGGGTGGAGGTGAGGGTTTTGAAGACCAGTTAGCATCTTCTGGGACAGTATAGGTAGGGGGGAAACTGGGCAGACTGGGTGGGCCAAGCAGTCCTTTTCTGCTGACAGATTCTATGTTTCTATGTCAATAGTTCTTAGACTGTCACAGTGAGCCTCCCCAAATTCATGGAAAAGATTTTGAGCCTCACCCAAAAACTGAAATAATCGTGGGACTCCCCAAAGAAAAATAACATACTGTACTTTGCACAGTACACCATGAATAAATTGAAACCCCTTTGAGTACTTGGTTCACATTCAGTTCTTTGTCTTATACTGATGTGGAACCTTTGAAAAAGAGCTCCTGTGCTCAAAGGTGTTATCTGAATAACAAATAAATAAAATAAACAAATATTATTATTCAGCTTATTGTAACACCCCTCCCCCCACAGGCCAGCCTACTTGCTCAGCTATTTTCATTCTTGAACCATTGTTATCCCTTGTTGCAGTACCTTCATGGGTGAGACTACTTTCTTTGTTTGCTCTCTATATGAAATAACCTTCCTACATACTTTGCCTCTTCCCCCTGCTTCCCTGTTCCTAAGCAATTTCTCAGGGATTACTTTCCTCCTTCCTGCTATTGCTCTTAGCACTTCTATACTCAACCCTTGTATTTGGGCTGTTCTGCCATCAGGCTACAAATTGATCAGTTACCACCACTCATTATTAGTTTATTGTTCATATTTGTTTGCACTATTGTTCACTGTGTATTTCTTGATAGTTTTACAGTTACCTTTTGAAATGTATTCACTCCCTACCCTTCCCCGGGTACACCTGAAATGAGCCTTGGCTCATTCACCTTCCCTTGTCACCTATTAGTAAATAAATACACAAAATTCACCTACTATTATCCTCTTTCAGTTTGCTTCATCTCTTCACACAAAATACATAAAACCCAAAATATAAATACAGTTCTTTTTCAGACTTGCTTGAGCCTCCCCTTGAACAGGTTGGGGCCTCCCCAAGGAGGCTGGCCTCACCATTTGAGAACCCCTGTTATGTATTCTGGGCATCCTGGGCGCAAATCCCAGCTAAGGCACTTATTTCTTTATTGGTAGAGCTGAGCCTGGGTGGAGTGTTTGCCATGTATGACAGAAGAGAGAGTAGGGCAGTTAATTCACAAATGTGTGGAGAAGGTGGATGGGGAGCCTCATATCATTGTGCATTTGGGCACAAATGACCTAGAGGACAGTACAGTGGATGAAGTGCAGAATAGATTCAGGGAGGTAGGGAGTATCTGCAGTCAGCTGGGAAGTTCAGTGGCATTCTCTGAGGTACTCTCAGTACCTAGGACACATGCACTGTGAGGAAACTATGAATTCAGGAGTTTAATAGGTGGCTGGAGGGGTGGTGTGCGGAAATGGGATATGGTGTAGTAGAGGAGTGGGGTGAGACATGGAAAAATAAAGGGCTTTATGCCGAGGATAGGCTGCATTTCAACATCAAGTGTACAAGGATGTTGAAGCAGGGGATGGGGAACTACATTAACAATAAAATAGATTTAAACTAAGGTTAGGGCTGAGTTGGGCAGCAAGGGAGACTTGTCTTGCAGGGGAGACCAATAGGCCTCCCCCCTCCCAGAGATGGAGGAGGAGAAGGTGGGGAATCTACCAGGGCAGAAGGGTAGGGGGGAGGGATGGGAAGAAGGTCATGACACAAGGTGGTCTGTTGTATCCTTGGACTCCAAGGAGTTTGGCAAACAAAATGGCAGCGTTCCAGGCATTGATGGCGGAAGGGGAGGTAGATATTGATGCCATCTCAGAAACCTGGGCCTCCCAATTCCATCACTGGGATCTCACGATCCTGGAATACAAGGTGCATCACAGGGACCAGGTGGGGGAAGAGGGGGAGGGGTGGCTATTTATGTTAGGGAGGGGATACTGTGTACCAGGGAAGAGGGGAAAGATGGGAGGCCAGAAGCCATATGGGTATTGCTCCAAAGTCCCAAGGGTAAGAAACTTAGGTTGGGGGTGGTGTACAGGCCACCCTCACAGAGCAAGGAGATGGATAGGGAGCTGGGGGAGCAAATCAGGAAGGTCAGTGGCAAAGGGAGCACAGTTATAGTGGGAGACTTCAACCTACCTGGGGTTGACTGGCAGATGGTAACTACAACAAATGCCAGGGAGCAGGTACTGCTGAAGGCTATCCAGGACAGCTACCTAGTAAAGGGCATGACAGAGTCTACCAAGGAGGGGAACATACTGGACATATTGCTAACAAATTGTGACCAAGTCCAGGATGTGGTAGTACAGGACCTGCTAGCAGGAAGCAACAACCGCACAATGTGGTTCCTTCTCAACACAGGGCGGGAGCTGGCTAAGACCAGGATGAGAGTGTTGCACTTCAGGAGGGCAGACTTTGCCAGAATGGGCAGCATCATAGAGGGGCATTTAGCTGAAATTAGCCTAGGGATGGATACTGAACAGAAGTTGGCAGTCATTAGGACAGGACTGTATGAGGCCATGAACACGTGCGCCAAGTCTCGGAATAAGCAGTCCAGGTCAAAAATCCTAGCTGGCTCAGCAAGGATGTGGAGGGGAAGGTGAGGGAAAAGAGATTGGCCTTTAGTAGGTTCAAGAAATCTGGGTGTGAGGAGGATAGGGAGGGGTTCACAAAGGCATTTAGGGAGGTGAGTAGGGCAGCCAAGGCAGCGAAGGAACTGGCATTGGCTCAGGGAATCAAACAGGAGGAAAGGAGGTTCTTTAAATACGTAAGAGAGAAGAGGAGTTGTAGGGATGATATTGTTAGAATTGAGAGAGTGGGGGATGGGCAAAAAGGGGGAGGACCAGGCCCAGGCATTCAACGAGCACTTCTGCTTAGTGTTCACAAAAAAAGGTATGGCCCAATACCACAAGGGGAAGGGTTGGGTGGGGCAGAGATAACAGATGGGACCATCCAAGAGGGTACTGTTCTGAAGGGCCTAAAAGCCTTGTGGGTAGACAAGGCATGGAAACAAAGGATATATGGCACACAGGAACAGGGTGCAAGAAGTTTTGATTTATTATGGCACACTTGCCAAATTTATGCAATCCCTGTCCCCAAAGTACAGCAAATACACGGACAGACAAATGAACCCCGATTCTTTGACTCTAAATAAGAATCTTCATCAGGAACAAGGGTTCTAGAGAAACTGGCAGAGGTGTTGGCAGGCCCTCTGACAGACCTGTTCAACACCTCCTTGGAGATGGGGATTATACCCAGAGACTGAAGAATGGCTCATGTGGTGCCCCTCTGCAAGAGTGGACCCAAGGACAAACTGGGCAATTACAGACCGGTCAGCTTGACATCTTTAGTGGGGAAGTTGATGGAAACCATTCTGAAGGAGAAGCTGACAACCTTTCTTGATAATAATGGTTTGCAGGATGAGAGACAGCATGGTTTTGTCTCAGGAAGATCTTGCTAGACTAACCTAATCGACTTCTATGATTGGGTCACTAGGTCGGTGGACAAAGGCCACATGGTGGATGTCCTGTATCTGGACTTTAACAAGGCTTTCAACTCAATGCTGCATGGGAGGTTACTGAGCAAGCTGAGGGACATGGAGGCAGGTGAGAAACTGGTGGGGTGGGTTGAGAGAAGGCTTCAGGGCAGACAACAGAATGTAGTTGTAAAGGGGGAAACATCCATGCCATGGCCTGTAACTAGCGGGGTACCAAGGGTTCAGTGCTCTGCCCTGTTTTGTTCAATGTCTTCATTGGGGATGGGGTCAAAAGTAAGATCAGCCTGTTCACCAATGACACTAAGATCTGGACAAAGGTGGACAGTGAGGAAGGGAGGCGGGCATTCAGGGAGGATCTAGCTAAACATGAACACTGGTCAAAGGAGTGGCAGTTGGGGTTTAATACTAAGAAGTTCATGGTCATGCACCTTGGAACCAGAAATACCAGAACCAGCTACTGGCTGGGGGGAGTGCAGGTAGCAGCTTCAGAGGAGGAAAGGGACCTGGGGGTACTAGTCACAGGGAACATGAATATATCAGCACAATGTAGGAGGGCAGCAGCAAAGGAAAAATCAGATGCTGGGGTGCATTGCCAGAGGGCTTGCCTCTAGAAAGAAGGAAGTCATCCTGCCCTTGTATTGATTACCGGTGAGGCCACACTTGGAGTACTGTGTGCAGTACTGGTGCCCATACCTCAAGAAGGATGTGAAACTACTGGAGGGGGTGCAGCGTAGAGCTACAAAAATGATCATGGGACAGGGGGAGATGCCATATGAGGAAAGACTGAGGGAGCTCAACATGTACTTGCTGGAGGAGAGAAGGGAAAAGGGTGAAATGATGGAGAACTTTAAGTACTTGAAAGACATAAACAAAGTCAAAGGGGGGGGATTGTTCCGCCTAAAGGGGGGGCAGAGTCACAAGGGGACACAGTCTGTAGTTGGAAGGGGGGAAGTTCAGGAGAGAAATGAGGAGACACTACTTCACAGAGAGAATGGTGGTGGAATGGACTGCACTGCTGGATGAGTTAGTCGAACTGAGGACAGTGGATAGCTTTATGTGAGGTTGGGCTAGGGGCAGGGTTAGTACAGATAAATACACAATGGGGTAAGGACAGGATAGGGGATAGAGGGAGGGGACTGGGTAAGGTTGGGGGTAGCTGCAGTTGTATTAAACAGCTGCAAAATCAGGCAGATTTCATAGATATGAGTGCCTTTTGTTTGCCAGCAATTTCGTATGCTCGTATATTTGTGTGGGTCAAGCACCCCCCCCAGTTGTCTAGGGGTATCTGGTGGCACTTCTTGTTCGGAAGGGCACACACCTTATGCCATGAAATACTGTCTTTGTTTCTTTACCTTTTCCTTACCACTACAGGTAAGGGTGAATGGAGAATGGGTTGAATAATGCACACCTTTGTGATACTACAAACTATTTATTAGCTTTTGTTTACAGGTAAGCACACTAGACAAGGAATGCCTATTTTCAGGTGCGACCCGGGAGATTACAAGAGCAGGTTTTACAAGCAGTATGAGAATATTATAACAAAGTGAAATACAGGCAGTGAACAGGGTGAAACAAACATGTACAGGATGAACAGATAAGCATATGCATCAAGGTAAGAACAAACGAGCAATAATTACATTTCATGGAATAATGCATGAACATTAAGGTGGGACATGGGGCGGATGTCCAGTTTTAAGGATGGTAAGTCTGAAGTGCAGGACATGTAAGGGTAGATAGTTCCCCTATTAGAGCTCAGAAGGGGTAGGGGCCTAGGGACCAAGGAAGCAGATGGTGCACACCAGGGTCCAAGCCAGGGTTGGAGATACCAGGCAGCCTAAGGACAGTAGCAGGCTGAGGCAGACTTCAGGTGTGACCAGAGGGAGCTCTTAAACACGGGATGGGTGGGAGTACATCTGATGGGTGCTGGTAGGGTATTCCAGAATCTAGGGGCACAAACATCAAAGGCATGATCACCTGACAGTGTTCGAGGTTTTAAGGGCAAGGAGGGGATGCAAGCCAGCTGACCTCAGCTGGTATGATCGTAGAGCTGGCTGAAGGAGTTTAGACAGGGCGGGTGGGGTGGCATTATAGACAATTTTGTCTGTGAAGCAGCTCAAGACAAATGAGTGATAATTAATCTGGGACAACCAGTGTAGTTTTTTGTATTACTCACAGTCATGGGTAAGTCGAGGGATGGCGAGGGCAAAATGGCAGATATTGTTATAGGCCACGTCTCATTTTTCAAAGCTAGTTTTTGTGGCAAGGGTAAAGGTTGTTAGCTCATAGCTGAGAGAAGGACAAAATAATCCTTTAGCAAGGGCAAACCGAGCAGCTGCTGTAAGGGACCCATGAGCCTTGTATGCAAGTCTAAGCTTGATGTTTGTTGCCCTGCAAACATTTTGAATATGGGGGTCAAGAGTAACTCCCAGGTATTTAAAGGAGCATGTAGTGCCAACTGGGACACCATCAAGACTCGAGACATTTTGTGGGATGGGACACTGCTTGAGCTTGGCAGAGGAGCATGAGTTGAGTTTTTTTTTTTTATGTTCAGCACAAGCTTATTTGTCAGAAGCCAATTTTGCAGCTTATTGAAGTCAGCTTGTAAATTGTGATTTATGGCACTGACATCACCCAAGCTAGATAGGAGGATCAGGTCATCAGCATATAGGCTTGTGGCGCTATAGGTAGGGACCGTTGGGAACTAGACTTATACACAAACTGAATGTCTATACAGGGAGCTGGGATTAAGAATGATGCATTTTATTAAACTGCCATATTATAACAGCTTTGAAGAGCATTACCCTTGATTCTTCAGTTCTTCATCAGCAGTTATCATCATCGACAATCACATTTGGTTATTATGGGCTTCTAAACACACGTAGTATACTACATTATCACAACCATGTTCCCAGATCTTATTCCCTTTGATATGAACAGGCTTTCTACTGCTACGGTTTCATTCTCTATAGGTCCCATTACCTCTCATTGTATCTGTTGGCCACTATACCACACATCCATTTCATTTGCCAGGATTATCTCCCTTTGACTTTCAAAGGGTATTACTATCATGGTCACATTTATTGCTATTACTACAAACCCAATTCCCCATTTTGGGGTCCCTGGAGCACTGGCACTCAGTAGACCATTTGCATGTGGCATCCTCCCAGGCAGGGTGAGCACTACGTTTGCAATCAACATGCCTGTGTATATCTTCCTGTGTCAGCAGGTGACATCAATTTGAATACAGTACAGCAGCATTATGATCTACTCCTGAAGGTGTTGGATAGATAGTTGATCCAGCCATGTGTGTCTCCTTCTGACACCACACTGACCCAAAGGAATGGATTTCTATGTGTTGCCCCATCCTGGGAATTTACAACTTTTATTAGAACCTCTCCGTCTGATGAACTTCATTCAGGGCACCTCTCCGGGGGTTACATAAGAAAAAATTACTCACCTGTAGTAATCTTGTTTCTTCCAAAGGGATTCATTAATATTATTACTCTTGCAGTGCTCCTTTAAATCAGCACTGCCCTGGAGCCAAATGGAATGTAATGCTAACGATGGAATCTTTAGCTCATGCATTCAATTGAAACTGCCCAGTGTAAATGCCTACATTCTAACCTCAGATTTTTTAGAAGCCTGCAAAGAGGCCATAATAACATACAGATAAATAAATAACCATAGGAAAAAATGGTGCCCCAAGTGGGGCAAGTAGTAAACATTAACCATAGGACCAAAAGAAATAAATATCCCCCTTTTTCTCAAAGTCAGATATGCCTTAAAAAAAGAACCTACAAGTTAAAAGACATTACTAGGAAGTTCCAGTATGTGGCATACCACTTCAAGTATACATATAATCAGCTGTGGAGAGCCTTTTTCTGTTCACTGATACTGTAGGGGAGGCAGGGCAGGAAGTAATAATATTAGTGGATCCCTTTGGAAGAAACAAGATTACTACAGGTGAGTAATTTTTTCTTCTAACCCCAGGAATCCACTAATATTATTATTCTTGCAGACTATGCAACAGTACTTCAAGGAGGTGGGCAAAAATCTATTTCAGAAAAATACTCTGCAGAACTGCTGTGCCAAATCTGGCATCACTCCTGGACTAAGTATCTAGGCTATAATTCTTAGTGAAGGTGTGGACTGACCTCCAGGTAGCTGCTTTACATATTTCCATCAGAAGTACCTCTCAGGCAGCTGCAATAGTGGCAGCTGTGTCCCTTGAAGAGCGGGCCCTAAGACCAGAGGGGGGTCCCTTACCTGCTTTTGAGTAACAAAACTGAATACACTGAACTATCCATCGCGAGATGGTTCTCTTTGAAGCAGGAGTCCCTTTACCTACTTTCCCATAGGTGAGGAACAGTTGTTGTCTGTCCTGCCTATGGTCTTTGGTATAAGTCATGTAATAACTCAATGCTCTTTTTATATCCAGGCTGTGCAATCTATGCTCACCTGAGCTAGAGTGTTCAGTAAAGAAAACTGGCAATGTTATAGACTGGTTCAAATGGAAGTCAGAAACTACCTTTGGGAGGAACTTCCTATTAGTTCTCAACACTTCCTTGTCACTGTGAAAGGAAACATAGTCCTTCTCCACACAAAGTGCCTGGAGCTTGCTTATCCTCTTGGCAGAAGTGATTGCTACTAGAAAGATTACCTTCCAAGTAATAAATTTAAGCTCTGCAGATGCCATAGGCTCAAAGGGCGGAAGCATAAGCTGGGAAATGCAAATGTTAAGGTCCCATGCTGGCACTGGTTCCCTGTGAGGGGGAAACAAATGAGAGAGTCCTTTGAAGAACCTTCTGAATATAGGATTTGATGCCAGAGAGGTATCCTTTCCAGCTGAAAGGTATGCTGAAACTGAAGCCAGGTGCACCTTCAGAGTTGAGTGCTGCAACCCTTGGGAGTGCAGGTGAGACAAGTAATCCAGAAGGGTTGGGATGCCAGCTTGGACTGGGACTATATACCCACATCACTACACCAAATGGAAAATCTTTTCCATTTAGAAGCATAGGTTTTCTTAGTGGTAGGTTTCCTGTAGCCTCTAAGGACTTCCAAAACTCCTTCAGAGAATTGCCATTCTGCATATTCTAAGTCCTCAAGAGCGAAGCCTTGAGCTTGAGAGACCTGAGTTTGGGGTACACTACCCTTCCCTGAAAGGAAGTCAGTAGATCATACCTCTGAGGGAGGTGAATTGGCTTGTTCACTGACATTGAGAGCAGTAGGGAGTACCTAGCCTGTCTTACCCAGTCTGGGGCTACCAGAATCATTTCTGGTTGGGACCTGAGCTTGATGAGAATCCTGAGTATCAATGGGAAAGGAGGAAAGGCATAAGGATGCCTCCCTGTCCAATCCAGAATCAGGGCATCCATGGGAACTGTCCCCTTCAGTGGGGCCCTGCAACAATAGAGAGGTAAGTGGTGATTTTGGTGGGATGCAAAAAGATCTATTTCTGGGGTCCCCCACCTCCTAAATAGAGCATTCACCACTTGTTTGTTCAGTGCCCATTTGTGATGGGCCTGGTTTATCCTGCTCAAGGCATCTGCCAAGGTATTGTCCTTGCCAGGCAGATGAATTGACTGCAGAGAGGCATTTAGGGAGTAAGCAAGGCTCCATATCTTCATTGCCTCTGTACACAGTGGAGTGGACCTTGTCCCTCCTTGTTTGTTGATGTAATACATTGTCGTGGTATTGTCTGTACTGACTTGTACCACCTTTCCCTGAATGAGATGAGAGAAAGCCTGAAGGGCCCGGTAAACAACTCTTAACTCCAGCAGGTGTATGTGCAGGAGTGAGTCTGCACTCTCCTAGGTACTGTGGATGGTGAGTTCCCCTAAATGAGCACCCCATCCTTGCAGGGAAACATCTGTTGAGAGAACCAGGGAAGGTGGCTCCTGCAGAAATGGAACCCCTTCCCTTAAATTTTCCAGCTCCCTCCACCATTGGAGTGCCTGTATTAACACTTTTGTGACTGGTACTGGCTTTGAGAGAGGTCCTGCCTTTGTCACCAGTCTGCTCTAAGGTGGAACTGAATATCTCTCATTTGAAACCTGGCACCTATGACTGTGCTTGTTGCTGAAGCCATGCACCCTAACAGTTGAAGGAACTGTCTTGCTGGCTTTGGCCTGCCCAGGGCAAATTAACCTGCCAAAAGCTGAATGCTCTCTGCCCTCTCCTGAGGGAAAAAAGCCCTTCCCACTACTGTATTCAGTTCTGCACCTATGAACTGCAGAACCTGCACAGGGGTCAGTACTGACTTTTTGGTGTTTAGGAGGAATCCCAGGGAGAGCATCAGATCCTGTATTACCTGAAGGTGATCTGACACCTGCTGGTGGGATTTTCCTATGATTAGCCAGTCGTCCAGATAGGGAAAAACTGTGACATATAACCTTCTTAGGTGTGCCACTACTACTGCTATGCACTTAGTAAAGACCCTTGGTGCAGAGGTGAGGCTGAAGGGAAGTGTTGAGAACTGATAATGGCCTGAAGGGAGTCTGAATCTGAGATCCTTTCTACGTGACTCCCTTATGGGGATATGGAAATATGCCTCCTTTAAATTCAAGGAGGCTAGCCAGTCCCCTTTTTGCAGGGTTGGCAAAATCATGGCCATTGTGACCATCTTGAACTTGGGTTTTACCAGGTACTTGTTTAGCAGTCTGAGGTCTAGTATAGGCCGCCACTCTCCATTCTTTTTCCTTGTTAGGAAGTAACTTGAATAAAACCCTTGCCCCTTTTGGTTGAGAGGAACAGGCTGTACTGCTCTTGCCAGCAGTAAAGCCTGCACCTCCTGCTCCAGTAGCTTTCTTTCTGAGAAAGGAGCTGGTGTTAACTGTTTTAACCTTGGAGGAGGAAGGGACTTGAAACAAAGGGACAGACCCTGACTCACTATTTCCAGAACCCACTTGTCTGTGGTTATTTTCAACCAATCCTGAAAATAATGGATGAGTCTGCCCTCTACAGGAGACAGAGAGGCAGCCTGAGGGGAAAAGTCAGGGATTCTACTTTGCTTGCTGCCGAGGCTGTGCAGATTGGGATCCTCTCCTGTAACCTCTTCTGCCTCTAGCTCTGTAGAAGCCACCCTGCTGTGGCTGGTACTGCTGTTGGGGCACAGCCTGCACTTGGAAGAAAGGCCTTCTAAAGGAAGACCTACCCCTGCCTCCCCTAGCATAGGACGAAGTGGAAGGAGAGACTCTCTCTCTGGTAGAATTGCTCCTAAAAGTATCTTTGTATTCATCTATTTTTTTCATATGTGCCTCAGTCTGGGCACCAAAAAGAGGGTTGCCCTCAACTGGGAAATTCATAGCCTTACTCTGGGTGTCCTGGGTGAGATTAGTGGCTCTCAGCCAGGCAAATCTCCTTAATGCTATGGTACCAGCCATCCATCTAGCAGCTGTATCATTTGTGTCAGCTGCCATTTGAAACTGGTACTTGGAAGCCTCCAAACCCAGTCTTGCTGTGTCCAGCAGCTCTGACACTGTTAGAGAGGGGTTAGCCTCAGCATTGTCTACAACTGATTGCCAGAGAGCCTTATGATAGAGGGCTGCATAAGCCTGGTAGCTGCCTTGGCGTACTGCCAGGGATGCCAAAAGGTACCCCTTTTTTGACATGCTGTCCACTTTCCTTGAATCCTTCTCAGGGGAGTGAGAGGACAAGGGAGTTTTAGCCTTTTTTACAGGCAGCCTGCTGATCAATACCTTGGTGGTCTGGATGACTGAACAGAAACTCAGCCCCAGACCATTCAAGCTGGTATTTCTTGTCACACTTTTTATCAGTGGGTGTGACAGTATTGGGAGACTTGAGGATTTCTAGAACATCCTTTTTAAAGAATTTGTACATAGGCAGGAGGAGCCTTTTGGTGGGTGTCAGCCCCTTGAGCTCCATATGTTGTGCCTCTTCTTCATCCTGGATCTCCTCTGCTGTTTGTAGATCCAGGGTTTCCACCATTTTCTTAACAAAAGAAACATGTGATGAGAAATCCTCGGTGGATCTGGGAGAAGAACCAAAATATTGCTCTGGGGAGACCTCAGGTTCAACACCCTCTTCATCCTGATCAGCCTCCTCATATTCCACTGTGACAGTGAGCAAAAGAGGGACAACAACAGTAGCTTTTCCAGCAGGAGTAACCACAGGCTGCTGAGGTGGTAGTAAGACCTGCAGCACCTGGAGTAAGGCTAAAGCCTGAGCTAAATCAGCAGGGAAGGAACAGGAACAGGCACCTGAGGGACCCCTTGAGGCATTTCAGCCAGGGTTTCAGTATGCTTTGTTTTCTTAAATTTTTTGGCAGGCACTGGGGAGTCAGCCGGTTCATTGCCTCTCTTGCCAGAGCCCTCACCCATATCAGGGGTGGATTTGGAGGCTCTTGAAGGAACAGCCAAAGTCTTAGAGGGGGTGGACTGGTTAGAGCCCATGGACCCCTCTTCCAATCTTCTTTTAAGCCTCTCCCTGCATTTTTCCACTGTCTTGTCAGGGAAAGACTTACAAATGTCACAATTTTCAGTGAAATACTGTTGTCCAAGGCAGATCAAACATAGGTCATGCTTGTCTGCCTTGACAAACACCTCTGCACACTTCAAGCAATTCTTAAAACCAGGAGGTCCTGTTTTCTTTTTTGGCTTATCTGACATTTTAGAAAACAGGAACTGGAAACCAACAAAAAGAGAAAGAATTCAAATATTTGTGGTCAGTTCCAAAAGGAATAGCGGTCAGTTCAGGAACTGATAAAGTGAGAAATTATCAGTTCTGATCGGATCCAGAACCGAGAAAACCACTGAGGAAACCGATAAAACTCGGTTTGAATGCGATTAAAATTTAATAAAAATAAAGAATAAAGTAACCGGAACCCTTAAAAAAAGGTTCCGATTCAATACAGAAAGGGATTGGTCGCGCCTTGGTTCAAAGGAACCGCGAGTAACGATAAACAAAACTAAATTTTCAAACTATGAGGTAAAAAACACTAAAAAACAATTACACTAGGCAGTAAGGAAAAATAAAACAAAATACTTACTTTTTATTGTTCTATGCACTACAGGAATATGTCTTGATTGAGAGAGATCTCAATGGCATCTGAACTTTGCAGCGAAGAGAAGAAATCTGAGGTTAGAATGTAGGCAGTTACACTGGGCAGTTTGAAATTGAATGTACAAGCTAAAGTTTCCATCATTAGCATAGCATTCCATTTGGCTCCAGGGCAGTGCTGATTTAAAGGAGCACTGCAAGAGTAATAATGGGTGTTTACTCACCTGGTAAAGGTGATTGTGTTGGTTGGCATCCATGGCACTCCAGACATTACCTCATGGGTTACAGCCCACCTGATAGGCTAATGATGCACATGACCCAGATTAGATTTCCAGTATATCCAGGTCCCAGGAACCCCTGCTCTCCAGTTTGAATTTTCCATAGCTGAAAGGAATGATGTTAGTACCAGAAACAATACACACAATATAGACTAGTAATGATGAGATTTGCTATGACATGATAATAATAACGAGGCCGGAGGTCTGAGTTTATTCCCTATTATGTACACACTATCTCGAACCGTGGTTCGACTAATGTTTGCATTGGAGATGAATTCTGACGGACTGGTGTAAGGATCTCCTGATCTTACTGGTTGGACGCTCCGATCATCCCCGAGGGCGGGCCTTGGAGTGCCATGGATGCCAACCAACACAATCACCTTTACCAGGTGAGTAAACACCCATTGTGATTGGTTGGCATCCCATGGCACTCCAGACATTACCTCATGGAGATAAGAAGCAGTTTAGACCTCCGGGTGGGATTCGGATGGATCGGAGGGTCCGGGAGATGGAGCCGTTGCCAGGACATGGGATGCGAAGGCTGGTCTGAAGTCCTGGAGTTGTTCCAGTCTGTAGTGCCTGGCGAAGGTATGTAGGGAGCTCCAGGTAGCCACTCTGCAGATGTCCTCGGATGACACCGATGCTCTCTCCGCCCAGGAGGTGGATACCGCTCTGGTGGAGTGAGCTCTGATTCCCTGGGGTGGTGTCAGTCGCTTTGCCGTGTAGGCATGGTGGACGACCCTTCTGATCCACCCTGCGATGGTGGTTTTTGACGCTGTGAGTCCCTGTCTCTGGCCTTTCGCGACGATGAAGAGTCTCTCCGTCTTACGGATGGCCTGGTTCCTGGCCAGGTATATAGAGAGGGCTGAGCCATCTAGTGGGTCGGGGCACCGATTCGCAGAGCGGCCGCGCTGCAGGTGGGTAGATCTATGGGTTGTTCTCTGTGGAACCTCGTCGAACCTTCGGCTGGAAGGCCGGCACCGTCCTGAGCCTTATTTCCTTCGGGGTGAAGATGGTGTAGGGTGGAGCGCAAGACAGGCGCTAAGCTCCCTATCCATCTGGCTGAACAGATGGCTACCAGGAAGGCAGTCTTCAGTCCTGCCCAGAACAGGTCTGAATCGGCGAAGTGGTCTGTGACGGTGCCATTCTTAGGAGTCCAAGACTAGGGTAGGTCCCATGGCACCACGTTAGGCCTGGTCCTAGGTCGATGAGGTCTACCGCCTCAAGAAGCGGATGGTGTCTGGGTGGGCCCGGTGGGTGCCCTCGACTAGGCCTCTGCGCCCGATGGCCGCCAGTTGTACCCGTAGGGAAGAAGGTGCCAGTCCCTTGTCCACTCCCTGCTGTAGGAACAGCAAGATAGTGGGGAGGTTGGCCTGTTCCGGTACCCAGCCTCGTTGGCGGCACCACTGTGTGAAGATGGTCCATTGTCTCTCATATGTGGATGTGGTGGAGGCTCGCCGAGATCGGAGAAGCGTGCCTATGACCGACTCATGATACCCAGTGGCGGTTAGTCGTTCCCTCTCAGGAGCCAGGCCATGAGCTTTAGGGTTTGTGGGGACGGTGCAATACTGGGCCCTGTGTCAGCATGTCCGGGCGGTATGGGATCCGGAGGGTGGCTCGACATTTCTGTGATTGCCGTGAACCAAGCTCTGCAGGGCCAGTACGGAGCCACCAGGATGATGGAGGTCCGGATTTTTGGATTTTCCCAAAACCGCGGAATGAGGGAATCAGGGGAACACATACGTAGTCCCGGACCATGCCTGAGAGAGGGCATCCTGCCTTGGGAGTGCGCCGCTCTGAACCGGGAGAAGTAGCGTCCACCTGGGCGCTGTTCTCTGATGCCATTAGGTCGATGGACACTGGTCCCCAAGCCTCCTGGATCACCTGGAACAGATCCGGTGCAGGTGCCATTCTCGGGTGGATCTGCTGTCTGCTGAGCCAATCCGCCTACGTTCAGTTTTCCGCCAGGTGTACTGCCCCAGGCGTGATAGGTGCGTTTGTGCCCAGTTCATCACTTTTGCGTTTCCCGTGACATTGCCCTGCTTCTGGTACCTCCCTGTTTTGCGATGGGGCCACTGTCACGCCGGTTGTCGGACCTGATCAGGACCGACTGTCCTGATGATGTGTCGAATGCCCTCAGGGCATGGAATACCGCTGTCATTTCCAGGACATTGATTGAGAGCTGTGACTCCGCTGGGGACCAAGGGCCCTGTGCTGATTCGTCCCCCAGACAGGCTCCCCAGCTGGATAGACTCACGTCCGTTTCGATGGGGATCGGGTGCGGCGCCTCCAGGGGAACCCCCTTCGTCAGATTTCCCGGGGTGACCCACCAATCCAGGGATGATCTTACTTCTGCAGGTAACTGGACCGCGCAGCGCAGGTTCCACTCTGGGTGCTCGCGAGACCAGAATGTAGTTCTGAGTGACGCGATGTGCCACCTGGCCCAGGGGATGAGGTCGATGCAGGAGGCCATGCATCCCAAGAGTCTTACCACCTTCTCCACCGTGGTGTGAGGGTGCGACCTTAATCGTCTGGCCAGACTGCGGAGGCTGCGGATCCGAGCCGGAGCCGGCCTCGCCCAACCCTCTGCTGAGTTGATGATGGCTCCGAGGTGTTCGATCTGTTGGGTCGGGTGGAGATGGCTCTTCTCTCTGTTCACTACCCAGCCGTGGTCCTCAAGTGCTCGCACTGCAAGCTCGGTGTGAGTACGTGCCTGATCCTCGGATCGAGCGCGTATGAGCCAGTCGTCTAGGTACGGCACTATGTCTAGGCCCTGCTCCCTGAGTCTGGCTGCTACCAGGGTGATGGATACCTTGGTGAAGACTCTGGGGCTGAGGACAGGCCAATGGGAGCGCCCGTATTGAAAGTGGTGTCCCAGGATGTGAAACGGAGGAACCTTCTGTGACTCTTGACGATGGGGATGTGTGGTAGGCGCCCTTGAGATCGATGGATGTCAGGAAGTCGCCACCTGATGCCCTGAAGGGTGGAATGGACAGTATCCATTTTGAACTGGCGTGGATCACGATCAGTTCAGGCGTTGAGGTCCAGGATGGGCCTTAGCTCCCGATCTTTTGAAACCAGGAAGAAGATGGAGTACATGCCTCTCCTGCTCCTGGACCGGAACGGATTGAATGGCTCTGTTCTGGATGAGGTCTGCCAGAATACCCTGTACCTGGTGGGTGATGCTCTTCGCCTGGAGACCGGGGACGAGAGCGAGGGGGAACCGAAGGATGGTACAATTCTATGGTGTACCCCTTGACCACGCCCGGACCCACCTATCCGGACGTGGTGGACGCCCAGCGTGAGCTTAATAGGGCTAGTCGTTGTCCGACAGGGGGTACGAGCCTTGGTGGGGAGGGACTGTGAGACGGAGTCACTGTTTTCTTCTGAATCCTTCCTCGACCTCCGGACTTTGTCCCCGGGTCGGAAGGGGAGACTAGCTGCTGTAGGCGTGCTTGCATGGGTAGGATGGTGATGCTCTGCCCCAAAGGAGTGGTTCTGGGGGTAGGAGTCCCACGAGTTTGAGTCTTGGCCCCCGGACGAAACTTCTGTCTAGTGGAAGGTAGGTGTGAGGGTCTTGACCGGTTTCTTAGGAGGTCCCTACCCTCTTCTTTCTGCTTTAGGTAATTCTGAAGACCCTCCCCGAATACATGAGTCCCCTTAAGGGGTAAGTTCTGCAGAAGAGTCTTGGATTCTGAGTCAGCGGCCCAGAGCTTGAGCCATAGAGCTCTGCGGGCCCGATTTATGATTGCGGACGCCCTGGCCTGGAGGCGCAGGGAGTCCACTGCTATGTCTGCAAGGTATTTGGCTGCATCGAGGGTGCAGTCTAAAAGTTCAGCCTCCCTGGACTTTGGACTCGCCTGTTCCTGAAGTTCCTCCAGCCAGCGTATCTGGGCGCGAGGCAGAGATCGCCGCGGCCATCGCCTTGGCCATGGTGCCCTCATTTCAAAGGTCCTCTTTAACATGTCCTCGACTCTTTGTCTGTGTGGTCCTTGAGGGCTATGGTGCCGCATGGTAGGACCGCCTTTTTACTCAAGGCCGCCACCTGTGGATCGATGGAGGGCGCCTTGCACCAGGCGTCTGATTTGTCACCTTGAACCGGATACATCTTGTGTAAGTTCCTTCGGTTTGGCATCCTGCCCGGGTCTGTGGATTGCCATTCCGTGTGGATCACTTCCTCATTGGCCGGGCAGACTGGGAAGGTCCTTAGTTGGATCATTGGGTCCAGCTTTGATTCTGTCTTCTCCCCTTCCTGTTCTTCTGTGGACAGGCCCATGGTGGCCTTAATGACCTTCATGAGGCCGGGGATTGCGTCGAAGGCACACAGTTTTGAAGTCAGCGAGGGAGCTGTCTGTTGGTCGATGTCCTCCATGTCGGACTCCACGCCATGCTCCTCCTCCTCATCCTCGTCAAATTCCTCCTCTTTGTCCCTATCTTCTGGATTGCCGTCAATTGGAATGCTGGGAAGAGGGTCCTCTGTGCCTGGTGGATTCTCTGGGAGGTCTCTCTGGTGGATGAGCTCTGCGCCGGGCGGCCGAGGTCTGTTTTGGGTAATTGCCTCCAGCTTCTCCATGATCTTCAGCATGAAGTTCTGCTGACTCTCCATCATGGCGACAGCCGCTTGTTGGTCCTGTATCAGCTGAGAGCCCGGATCCACCCAGGTTGAAGTGCTGGGGCCTGGGAGGGAAGGTGGTGTGGTTCTCTCCATCGAAGACAGTTCGTCGTCCAATAGGCAGGCCGCGCAGAGAGGGCCTGGGGTTTGAGGGAGGAGGGAGGTGTTGCATGCGGTACATTTCTTTGCTTTGACCATCTGAAAGATAAAGAGAAGGTCTGAGCAAGGAACGAGACTCCGGGAAAACTGTCCCCCTCCCTTTTCTGGCATCCTTACCTGACTATCCCCTCTCAGGTGATCCCGGGTAGGCCTGGGTCCGCTGTGGGAGGGGACCGTGGCACGGGAGGGGATAGCTCCCTAGAGCCTGCCAGGGTCGCTATGGGAGGTACCCTAGCATGGACTCTGCAGTGTCTGCCTGGGGTCGCTATGTGAGGGACCCGAGTGGACTGAGGTTTTTTTTTTTTTTTTACAGTCCTTTGCGATGTCCTTTGTTGTTTATCCAGGTATGGCACATCTAAGTTGAGTCTTTTTCTACAGGAGCGACCTGGGAGCCCAAGGAGGTTAAGTGGCTTGCTCAGGGTCACCCAGTATGCAAGTGGATGCAGTGTGGTTCAACCGAGGTCTGGTCTGCTGGGTGTCACCAGATTAGTAGCTGAGAGCCTTAGACCACTGCACTGTACTGCCTCTTCGCGAATGGCCTAGGTGGTGTCATGAGGCGCTAGCCGCCCCTCCTGCCCTCCACCAGACTCCAGGTAGGCCTCCCAGGAGGCCTGGGGAAACTGGACAGGCCCACTCCTCGCCTACCCCTCTGAGTGGTTCCAGGGGAGGGGCAAGGCGCGAAGTTGGGTGCCTCCAGATCTGTAGGCCGCAGCCCGAAAGTAAGGAGGGGTTGGTGGAGCGCGTCCGCTGCACTCCTCGCAGAGAGGGGTGGGTGCGCTCACAAGGAAAGGCCCAGGGCGGCCTGGAGAGGATCCACACCACGTGGGTGGGCGCGTGAGTCACCAGACTCAGAGGCGCGTCAGGAGTGCACCGAGGTCGACTTCTCCCCTCCCTGTGGGGCCGCAACTTGCTTGTGGGCCATGTGGGAGGGAAGGCCTCAGAGGGAGGAGGGGGGGAAGTTTGGAGTCACCGCGGAGTCGCGGGGAGAAGAGGCGACTCGCGGTGAGAGCGGGGTGTGTGTCCAGCGGGGTAGTGAACCACGGAGTCGCGGGGTGCAGAGGTGACTCACGGACCTGGTTCCTCGGAGCTCCTCACCCTTGCCTCTGGCGGTGATCCTAACCGCGGTCGCGGGGGAGTAGGCGACTCGCCGGTGGGCGGGCCAGGCAAGGGAGGCTAGCATTCACCTGGTCAGCGGGTGGAGAGGCGACTCATGTTTTGGTGGCCCGCATGGGCCTTGGCGGGTTCCTGCCCCGGGGGCGAGCTCCAGTAGTGCTGGGGATTCCCAGAGGGAGAGCGCCTCGTGCATCGATCCCCTAAGGGGTCAGGGCCACAGGGGAGCCGCGGAGTCACGGGGAACAGAGGCGACTCACGGTGGATCTTTTGGGTGAGGGCCTGCAGAATGAGCCCTCCGGGCCGCGTGGACTGTGGCACAATGAACGCGCTGCCTGAGAGGCCAGAAAGCGGGACTTGTGGCCCAGAGCGCCTACTGGCTCGAGGGGAAAATGTCCTGGGGTGCCCAGAGGGGCAGTAGAACCGCGAACAACACAATAATGACGATTAGTAACTTGGGTACAATAACCCTGTTTTGACCAATTTAGGACTATGGGCAGCAGGGCCCCAGACAGTATAATTAATAATTAAAGCAACAACTTGAAAGTTTTTACAAGATACAAACCAAGTACAGTTCCTACCTTAGAATTTTAAGAGCAGACAGGGGTTCTCTGGATGCTTCTTGCCTAATCAGATGCACAAATTACAACTGGAGAGCAGGGGTTCCTGGGACCTGGATATACTGGAAATCTGATCTGGGTCATGTGCATCATTAGCCTATCAGGTGGGCTGTAACCCATGAGGTAATGTCTGGAGTGCCATGGGATGCCAACCAATCACAATATTGTAATAATAAAAATAATAATAAAATAAACTTTATTTTTTAAGCACCTTTCAGAATATCAATGTGCTTTACAGTAATTAAAACATAATTTCATAAACCACAAATACAGAAATAAATAACACAATAACTCCAGACAACAATGAGTCACAAAAAATGCCACAAAAAGGTTTTAAATGCCTGTTTAAATCTCTCCACAGTCATGCACTCCCGAAGCTGATGAGGTAGAGGATTCCAGAGGGTAGGGGCTGCAAACATAAATGCACGGGCCCCAGAAGATTTCAAAGTCACCCTCAGAATCTCTAGCAACCCCACGTCAGCCGAATGGAGCTGTTGCACAGGGCAGTAGGGAACAAGAAGCTCTTTCAAGTAGTAAGGGCCAAGTCCATGTAGGGCTTTATAAGACAGTAAACCAATTTTAAAGGTGACCTGCCACTGAATCAGCAGCCAGTGCAGATCGTGCAGCACTTGGGTAATATGTGAAGCCCGAGAAGACCCCGACAACAATCGAGCTGCAATGTTCTGCACTAGCTGCAAGTGACGGATATCAATCCTGGGAAGCCCTAAGTATAGGGAGCTGCAATAGTCAAGATGCGAGGTCACAAAGGCATGGACCAACACCAGCAGATCACAGGACGGAACAAGGTGCTTGACCCTGGCAATGTTCCTAAGTTGATAAAAGTCAGACTTGAAGACTGCTGACACCTGAGATCGGAGGGTCAGCCATGTCATCAAGCACCACTCCCAGGTCATGCACCCGTTCAGAAGTAAGAATCTGGGAGCCCCCCAGAAAAAGTCCAGAGGGCTGACCAGCCCTCAACTCCTCTATCTGGTGACCTGGATCCACAACTATCACCTCAGTATTTCCCGCGTTCAAATTTAGCCAACTCAAATTCATCCAGTCCTGGATTTCAGCAAGGCAGTTATTAAATACTGAGAGCACACTATCCTGGTCAGGTGCAAAAGACAGGTAGAGCTGGGTATCATCAGCATAGCAGTGAAACCTCAGCCCATACCATCTTACAATGTCTCTGAGGGGCAGCGTATACACTGCAAACAACATTGGGGACAGCACCGAGCCCTGAGAGACTCCACATGACAGAAGGAGTGAGTCTGAAGAAAAAATTCCAGACACAACTCTCTGAGTTCTGCCAGTGAGGAAAGATGTAAACCACCTGAGGACCATACATGTCAGGCCACAGATGAACCTCAGGCCCTCAAGCAGCACCCCAAGGTCCACAGTGTCAAAGGCTAAGGAGAGATCAAGGAGCACCAGAATGGAGCGGCTTCTCCGATCTCTCGCCATCAGGAGATCATTGAGCACCCGAACCAGCGCAGTCTCAGTACTATGCCTCTTTCAAAAACCAGACTGGAGAGGTTCGTAGATATTATGGATTGTCAAATGGTTCTCCAGCTGAATTGCCACTACTTTCTCAATAACCTTCCCTATAAAGGGAAGGTTCAAGATTGGTCTGTAGTTTGCTAGGATGTCTGGGTCCAAAGAAGCTTTCTTCAGGAGGGGTGTTACCACCGCCTCCTTCAGGGAGCTTGGAAACCCACCCGATTCCAAGGAGCACCAGACTAACTGAGTCAGAACCGGGCTGATAATATTACAACAACCCATAACCAGGGAAGTTGGGCCCGGATCAAGACTACAGCACATAGGGCACATAACCTGGACAATCCACATAACATCCTGGGACTCCAGCAGGCCAAAGGTACTCCAGGAAATGCGAGGTGCAATGACTGAGCATCAACCAACAGCATCCTCCACAGAACGAGTCAAGAGGATCTCCGACCTGATGTCAGCCACCTTATTTGCAAAGAATCAATCAAGCTTGATGCATTCCATTTGTGGAAAAGCTCTTCGGAGCTGCAGACAGTGGATTCCTGAGGTTAGAATTACATTTACTGCCTTGGCCTTTCGCTCCCATAGAGCAATTCAGTGAAGGTTAATCTACATATGTGCTCTCTCCCTCCGTACAGATGATGGGTGTGGATCCTCATGGATACCAGCACCCTCCCCTGAGAGGTGGCCATCCACAAGTCCCAATGTACCATTGGGTTTCTTGAACTTTCTTCCTCACAGGCAGGACTTCTTCCAGGTCCTCCTCCTACAATCTGATGTCATACAGAGCTTCAGCTCCAGGACCTCAGCTAGATACTGAGTGTCAGGAGATCTTATTAGAGGAGACCAGGGCCACTCCAAACTCAGGAACCCTGCAGTCGTCCTGGAGCCTGCAGGCCCCCTTGGCTATGTTGCAGCTGTATAGCCTGGTCTCTCTGCTGGTTTTCTGTAATCTTCCCCCAAATCCCCTGGACTCTCAGCTTGCTCTCCCCTCTTATAGGGTAAGGGGGAAGGGCAGGGCCATGAATGGTCATGCCCATGTTTTCCCCTTCTGACTGAGTCAGAAAGCTCTAGGCACAAACTCCAGAGTACCACCCCTAATGAGGAACGTGGTTTGAACTTTGTAAATTAAAAAAGGGTACAGTGTGTTAGATTTTGAATTTTTTAAATGTTTGGGAGTTGTGTGGCACTCCTTTAGTATGGTCCCCTTTAATCACCTGTGAGTTTCCCAGGTGAAAGCACTTTATTATAAAGAAGCCAATTCAGACCTCGCATTCCATATAATGAGGCCACCACATTTAGTTCGGAGTTAGGATCAAACCATGGAGTTTCACATTGGTGTCTCTCGTGATTTGGCTAATTCACATGAGAGCTCTGATAAGAAGACTAAAAGACCCTTTTTCATGGAGATAAAGTAGGAAATTAGCCAATTTAGGAAGAAAGAAATTTTAACTTTTCAAATATTTAACATGTGGGGGGGAAGGGGGATATGCACTACACTGTTCGTTATCTGCCACAAAACCAGTAGCACCTCTCCTGAGAAATGTGACTTGAACTTTGTTAATTGAACAAGGGTAGAAGAGTGCTAGACTGATGAGTGATAGTCAGATTTTCCCTATATCCATTTTAGCCCTGTTTACACCACCGCCTTTGCAGCGCATCAACCCATGCACACTGGTTGATGCGCTGCAAAGTCAGCTGTGTGGACACAATTAGAGCACTGTAAGTGTGGCTTCGATCCATTTTCTGAACTGACTCCATTATTGGTACCCATATCA
Organism: Neoceratodus forsteri; assembly: GCA_016271365.2. NCBI lineage: Eukaryota > Metazoa > Chordata > Ceratodontiformes > Ceratodontidae > Neoceratodus > Neoceratodus forsteri. The sequence continues at coordinate 735,890,451 of CM057452.1, forward strand.
GAGCAAGCGCAGCAACCAGCGATGTGGATGATTAGCTGTGCTCACTCAGCAGCGAAGCCTTCTTTCCCAGCATCCTCCAGGGAATTTGCAGCCCCTCCTTGGAGTAATCTGCACCACTGTGAGGGCGGGCTGTGTAAACGCTGAATTACTGGCAGAGCAGCCAGCACAGAGGGAAGGGAGCAGCGAAAATGCCAGAGCGCTGCATCCCTGTAAACACAACTTTTGATTCTGCTTTCAGAAGCAACGTAATAGTAAGGGCAGTGGGGTATATCCAGCTAAAGCTCCCCTCCCCCCTTTTACTATGCACTTGAGGCAGCTAAAGGGAAGGAACCTTTGACCTGTGAAAGCAGAGTTAGGTTTCCCCATATCCATTTTGATTCTGCTTTCAGAAGCAGTGCACTAGGGAGAGCAGAGGGGTAGAGCCATCTAAATCCCCCTTCCTTTCACTTTGCCTCCAAGGTAGCTAAAAGGAAGGGACCTGTAACATGTGAAAGCAGAGTCAGGTTTTCTTCAGATCTTTTTTGATTTTGCTTTGAGAGGCAGCACATTAGGGAGGGTGAAAGCAGAGCAAAATTTTCTACAGGTCCATTTTGATTCTGCTTTCACTAGACAAATTGACTCCCTCCAAGCATGCCCCATCATGCTCGAGTCTTAGAGCTTGAGTGGAAGAGAGCAGAAATGGAACAGCTAACTGGTGCCTTATGTGTTGGAAGGTATTGGCAAGCGACCACAGGCAAGCAGGGGGCTCTGCCAAACTGACAGAAGGTATGGGACTCCTAAACATTGAATAAACTTACTGTTACATATAGGTAAGTTCAGGTGGTGGGTAGAAGGTAATTGATGGGAGACAAGGAGGTAGGTAGCCACTACAGATGGGAAAACAGGAGACACCCTATCTTGGGTAGTGTAGCATAGCAGTTCAGGAAGGGCAAAAGGAGATAATTAGTTAAAAGGGAGTAGTAAAGAGGCAGGGGAACTCCTTGGAAAAAAAACTGACCTATACTTTAGGTAACAAAACTAAGCTGTTTGAAACCAGGTGGCAGAAGTGGTGATGTGCTATACCAGCTGGACAACTATCCAGACTTTGTTCAGTGATGCAACTCCCACCCCCCCCACTTGTCTTCTCTCTCTGTTAGACACTGCCTCTTTCCACTCGGCCCTCTGCCTTCTCTTTTACAGTCTTTTTTACCTGTCCTCTTCTCTGACCATTACCAACAGTGGCACTGTATGTATGTTTGCTCTCATTACGGGGTTTTCTACCAACTATTGTTGCCAAGTGGCTTACTAATTTGTGTTTACAGATATGTTCCTGGATTCAGACTGAACAACCTTGACTTTTGCACCAGTCTATACTGTGGGACTATTACAACACTGGCAAAGAAATAGATACTGTGCTGTTTAATTTTATTATGCTTTATTTATTGTATCACTATCTGGCACTGGTAAAATGACAAGTGCTGAACAGATTACATCAAATACTTAAAATTAGCTCTCTTTCTATGTAACTTCTTTCCATCTATGTATCTTATGAAAAACCCAATACAATTACATTGCAAAAGAGGTGGGGGTGCAAGGTGAGCTATAACTAGAAGTAACTACTGCTAAAAGAGAAAATAGGTAACATCCAATCTAGGGTAAGGTGTCAAAGAAAGCCCAAACAACGAGTGGAAGTGGAAGTGGAAGAGGAGCAGGTTAAAGGTCAGGAACAGTAGGGGCAAGCTGCATTTAGAAGCAGAAGGGAGTGAATTCAGATCAGCAGATATGGGAGTGGTGCAGTGGAATGGTTGTGGAGTCATAGTATTCCTAGACATATTCTGGAGACTGAGATGCTGCCCCATCTGCATGCACCTGTCTGAGTTAAGGGTGGAAGTCGTTGGTCTCTTTACCAAGCTGGCTAGGATCCAGAGGACCTCTTGTCCATGCAGGGGCCATCAGATCTGCTGCCATTGTCTCAGAGGTTGCCTAGACAGAGGAGAGCTGGCTGGACCTTGGTGGGCTCTGGGAGGGTGGGGGTGGCAGATCAGCTGCACATTCCTAAGCCTGTGCCACTACAGAATTCTTTCCCCATTCTTGTGGGATGGGACTGCCGAGAGCAGGCACCCGAACTGGTGGCAAGGGAGGATGTGGGAGTCCTCCAGAGTGGAGGCCCCAAGGTGAGAAGTAGCAGACCCCAGCAGAGGAGAAGGAAGCTTCTGGTGGTGAACTCACTAGTGAAGGGGATAGATTTGGGAGCAGGAAGGTTTAGAGAGAGGGAGGTTAGGTGCCGACCTGGTGCCTCAGCTCGGAGGATGGCTAGCGGATCTTAGGATTTAAATTTGGCAGAGCATGAAACTGAAGTCATAACCACCTGGGGACTAATGACCTGGTGAGGGATGGGGCTGAGATACCATAGGAGAATTCAGGAAACTGGGGGAGGGGCCCAAGGCAGGTGTGTTTAAATGGTGGCGTCGCCAGGTGCTACCTGTCTACGACTGAGGGGAGGATAGGGCATTCCACACCAGAAGCTTCAGTAGTTGGTTAAAAGAAATGGAGCAGGAAGGAGGGGGTTCAGCTTCGTTGGCACTGAGGGCCAACTTGGTAGGTCCGGGTCTATACAGAGACTATGGCCTGCATCCTTCCTTCTGAGAAGGACATTGCAGTCTTCAGTGGGAAGTTTAAATGTTACTTTGATGAACATTTAAACTAGCCAAGGCAGAGGTAGTATTACCAAGGTAGGCATAAACTGCACCCCTGACTGAAGCAACAGGAAAGGAGGGCCTGAGGGGAGGAAACTACCCTAGGGCACAAGTTGAAGGAGGCATAGGCATAGTATGGTACAAGGGGAACAAAAACAGAAGATGTGGAAAGAGAGGCGTTCAGGTGGCAAAATACAGAGAGGGTAGTGAGAGGAGAGGGAAGTTTCAAGAAGCTGTAAAGGCAGGATGGGGGGAAGGTGGGTTACAGGCTGGGTAAGAGCAAGGTTTGGAGAGCCATGTGAGCCAATGCAAGGAATCTATTAAATAAAATCCCAGATCTGGAGGCCATCATGGCAGAGGCAAACCTGGGTCTTGTGGCCATAACTGAGTCATGATGCACTGAAAACTATGACTGGGACATGGCCATACCAGGCTACTCTCAGTTCAAAAAGGGATAGAGAGGGGAGGAAGGGTGGAGGGGTTGGGCTGTATGTGAGGGAGGGTAGCAGAGTGACAAAAGTGCAAGGAAACCTAGAGGTAAAGGATGGATTGGAGGTGCTGTGGGTCACCCTGGAGACAAGAGCTGGAGCCACCGTTCATACACTGGATTGATATATGAACTTCCAACACAGGGGGAAGAATAAGATAAGGCACTATGAGAAACCATTAGCACAATGTCAAAAAAGGGTGAGGTGCTGCTGGTTGGGGACTTCTGTCTGCCAGATGCAGATTGGAGCCCCCAGCTACAACCTTGTTGAGAAGCAGGGCCACCCTAGACTCCCTGCAGGGGTGTTTCTCAGGCAACTAGTCAAAGAGTCCACTCGAGACAAGGCAATACTGGACCTGGTTCTCACAAACAGAGACGATATTGCAGTGTCAAAATGTGGTGTCATCTGGGGACAAGCAATCACTATACAATGTGGTTTAACAAAGAGATGGTGGCAGAAATAAACAACACAAGGGCAAGGGCTCTGGACTTCTGGAGGCTTATGGGAGCAAGTGATTGAGCAGGTGGCCGAAATAGAGAAAGTAAGTGGCTAGGCTGGGTCAATCAAGTATACAACTATTGCAATGCTCTATAGATAAATGGATGGATTAATGGATGGATGGGGCAAGAACATCTTACAGGGATCGATGGATGGATATATAGATGGGGCAAGAACATCTTACAGGTATGAGTGGGTTTGCTTTTAAGGTGCATGTGGTGGGGAGGAAAAAAGTTGCTCTCATTTACAAATGAATATTCCATATCTATGGCACAAGGATATGGAATGTTATAGGTCCAGATTGGTAGTGACTTGTTTTTAGCCATGGTTTGTGCATTCTCAAATGCCAATCAGGATGCAAGGATTTACTACCCCATTTTATATTTGCATATAATTACTGGTAAACCGATTGACTGGACTGACACCACTTTCTGATGCCGTAATAATCGGCCAGTTATTATGGAATGGAACCTGGTGATTATGGCATGGGTATCAGCCAGTCAAAGTGAAAGTGAACGCCTCTGCAGTCTTACACTCACACAGAAACAAAATGCCACAGAAAAGGAAAACAACCATTTTTCAGCACAGAGCACTTAACTGATCAGCATTTATACAAAATGATGTGTTACATTATTTGTTTTTACACACCCTCGGTGTATAATACAATCACAAACACCTTGTGCTTCACACTCATGGTTTGTGTGGTATTACACACCCTGGGTGTGAAAATCTCATAATGTACAACACCCCATCCATTATTCTCTATTGCAGGAGAATAGTTAGGAGGGATCATGAACTAAGGCTAGGGAATGGGATAACTAGTTGGTTCAAAAACTTATAAAATGATAGAACCCAGAGGGTGGTCCTAAAAAGAGTATTCACTGAGGACTGGGCAGTGGCTACTGGTGGAGTACCACAGGGGTTGGCCTTGGGCACACTCCTTTTTATGTTGGCTTGCACAAACTCTCAAGCAACATTGTGCAGTAGTAGCACATTTCAGAGGTGTGTCAGTGTTGTGGCGAATGCAGGGGATGCTTTAGTCGGTGCGTCCCTCAGCCGCCAACCAGTGAGCATGATGCTGATGACAGTAGTTTCAGAAAGAGCCATGGAGTTGAAATGAATTTGCTGCTGCAATCGGAGACAGGCTCATCATTGCAGCAGCAGACGACACACCTCCATTACATGCCTTTCCTGGTGAAACATTTCAATAAATATGGCGGCTCCTGCTGTCCACTGCACAATCCCCATAAAGCCAACATCGAAGTGCACAATCCCCATGTCGGCATGTCCCCTTCCCCAACATTATGTGGCACACCATAAGATGGTGGTTCCTGCTGCCTGCCACACACTCCCAAAAAGCCGACATCAGGGTGCCTAATCCCCATGTGGGCATCCTCCCTCTTAGTGTGTCTTTCCTGGTTAAACAGTTTCCCCTTTCCTCTCCAACATTGGGATGCCACTCCCAATGTCGGATGCTCCCAACTCATCTATACGGTTGCTGACATATGGGTGCCCAGTCTCCGTGTTGGCATCCCCCCCCAAATTGTGGCACACTGGGAGCCCACCCCAGTGTGCCTATTTTTTTTTTTGTGTGTAACCTGTGTCAATAAAGAAACCTTCCTCGCGGTTCTCCCAAAAACAAGAAAACAGTTCACTGTTGTCTTCCTCATCCCCTCTCCCACCCCTCGAACCCACCTCCCACACCCCTTACCCATACTTACCCTCTAGAGGTTGGGAGCCACGATCTTCTCTGAACTGGGACACGTCTGCATTCTTCAAAGCTGAACTGCAAACTGAAGAAATGACGGTAAGCTTTATAATGGGAGGCAATGGGGGGGTCAACTTAAGTCGATATATCAGCCATTTTTTTAAATTTTGGCCCCACATTTTCAACATGAGGTTCTTGGGACCCCACCTCATGAACATGTCACTGTCATTTAGTTTCTCAGTCCCAAACGGTGATTTCGCGGTTGCTGCGCGGAATCACCTTTTGAGACCAATTAATGAAACAGTGCCACTGTTCATGAGGGGAGGTCCCAAAAAGGCCATGTTGCAAATTTGGTGAAGCAATTCCAAAAATTACTGCTTTACGAGCGTGCATTGCACAGTTACTATGCATGCTCCTAACTTCGCCAGTTTTTAATATTTTCTCTCCAGATTTTCAACATTGCCATTTTTCCACACCTCCTTATAAACAGTATAGCTGTCATTTTTTACGTCTTTCCTGAAATGTGTTTTCTCACCTGTGGCACAGAATGGTGCAGTCGCAGTGGGAAATCAACTTTCCGGACAGATTAACAACATCACAGTGCCACTATTCATGAGAAGAGTTTCAAAAATGACCATGTTGAAAATCTGGTGAAAAAATTGCAAAAAATGATTGCATTACAGTTGTGCGTTGCTCAGTTTCTACGAACATTCGTAACTTCACCAATTTTTCATATTTTCACTCCACGTCTTCAGCATTGCCATTTTTTCTCACCGTCTCATGAACAGTACAACTGTCATTTTTAAAATCCTGCCAGAAATGTGTTTTCACACCTGTGGTGCCAAATGGTGCAGGTGCAGTTGCTGTGCAAAACCACCTTTCGGGATTGAGTAACAAAATGATAGTGCCACTGTTCATGAGGTGGGGTCACAGAAAGCCCATTTTGACAATTTGGAGCAAAAATACCAACAAACAGCCAAGGCGTTAGGGTTTCTAACCATAACGCCCTACTCTGTAGAGACTGACAGGTGTCACTGTGTGACTTGGGATTGTCGGCCGTAATGCTTACGCCATTCTACCCCCAACCTGCAGCCAGTGACGGGCATTGAGGTGTACCTTAGGGTTTTCAGCCCCAGCGTTCACCCCATTCTCCTATAACACACCCATCTCAGCATATTTCCTTATGGAATTGGGTGAGCATTAGGCCTGAAGAACCCAAAGCACACCATAACATCTGTCATTGTCTGCAGGGTAGGGTGAGGTGAAATGGCGTGTGCATTATGGCCGACAACCCAAAGCCATGCCCCCAATGTCTGCCAGTCTCTGCAAGGTGGGGTTGGAGTTGGCGTCAGTTCAGTACTTCACTGCCATTCCTATTATGCATCTCTCTGACACTCCTGCACTACCAATGCCAACAAGCCAACATTCAGCATTGACAAATGCTTGTTAATGTGTATATCTGTGACTTATCTGAGGGTACTGAGGTCAAGGACAGTCTGTTTACAGATGGTACCAAGCTCTGCTGGAGTGTTAACTGTAAGGATGGAGGTACTGTAATATCATGAGACAGGATGAGAGGAGACTGGAGACATGGTCCGGTATTTGGCAATAGAAATTCAATTTCAGTCACACCTAATGCTGAAAGATAATGATGATCCACTGAGATGAAGTTGCAAGAACATCATCCAAAACAGCATAGTAGCTCTGTCAACCAATTAACCATACTTTAGACTTAGATTCAGTTTCACAGATTCATCTTTATTTTCATACTTGCCACTGAATTTGCATTGCCCCAACAGTTTCACTGGCCTTCTATCTGCTTTTTCCAGGGGAGTGGTCCTGTAAATTAAAAATATATACAATATATGTTCAGCTAACAATTCAACGGGGTAAATATCTATTGCATTTAAAGTATTTACATTGTTTCACATGGTATCTCATTTGAAGCATTAAGAAAAGGTGCTTAGCAACTCAATACATAGTTTAGCTTTTCTCTCTACCCAGCAGCTCACACAGATTGCAACGCAGGATCTGGCTGTACCCTCCTCTTGGCTAGCTATTGAAGTTGCCATCTAGGACATCATGACACATCATGCCCCTACTCTCTGGCAGTGACATTTTGGCCTTCCATTCCAACCGGAGTGATTGTGAAAATGAGTGACTAGATGTAAAGTCACAACTGCCAGGAAATCCCAGTTGTGGATTTTAGACTTTTATATTCAGGAACCTTCTCATAATCACCAGATTATTAAACATTTTGTCTATTTTAATGGAAAGATATTACTTGCCAATATGTGGTTGAGGTTTTTATCTTATAAAAAGCACATGACTGAGTTTCCAGAAGGTCCACATCAGAAAGTAGTGTAGGGTGTTGAAGATTCCCAGTGGAATGGGGTTTGTGGCTCCCTCTGAATTTCAGGATAGGCCAGACGAATCTGGAAGGAGAGGCAGGAAGCTTACTCAGGGACCAAGATGCAAAAGGTTTATTTACAAGGGACAAGAAAACAGCAAGGCTGCTTCTACAATACTACAGGATGATAGAACAAGCAACAAAACAATACAATTGGAACTGTCAGGAGGTCTAAACCTCACTCTCAGGTTCTTGGCAATAATGGGAATGCAAAGAATCACAGACACATTGCATAAGAGTAATAAAGCTTGTTTATTACTACCAAAAGGGAAAATCACAGTTGCCCTAAGGAGTTCTTACCATTAGGAACTGGGAGCCAATGCTAAGCATTCCCTATGCCTTGAGGAATCTCTGTGTCTCCTGTGGTCTCTGAGGTAGAAGACGTAATGTCTTACATTATATACCTAAGATAATTACCATGGTTACTGTAAGATGGACACATTTCTAGTTGCAGAGATGAGCCCTATTGGCTAAATTAGATGTGGCTCCTCAGTCCTAGATAACATTATACAATTTTTTTATAGTCATCACTTTGTGGAAACAAAGTACAGTTTGTACATAGCCATGTAAGTTATAAGTTATATCATAAAAACAGATTAGATAAGCAAGGCGGTGGAGTTTGTATGTACATACGAAATGATATTCCTTCTTTTGAAGTGTGTTCTCCCTTTCCTTTGGAAAGTATATGGGTTAAAATCTTATTGAAGGAGCAGTCCTATATAACTATTGGTAACATCTATTGACCTCCATCTGCAGTGTTTAAAGAAATTACACATTTTTCAGAATCTCAAGATACTGTAATATTTGGTGACTTTAACCTCCCTCATATTAACTGGGACTCGTTCTCAGGACAGTCCTATGCCGAGAAAGGACTAATAGATGTGGTAGTTAGTACTGGATTACAACAACTTGTTACTGAACCCACTCAAGGTCCTAATATTTTGGATCTATTATTTACTAACATAAAGCAACAAATTAGCAATTTACAAATTTGGGATCCACTTGGGACCAGTGATCATTCATCTATTCTTTTTGAAATTCAACAGTTTAAAACAGCACAAAGGAAGTTATATTATATAAAAAACTATAATAAAGCAAATTTTTCTAAAATCAATGAATACTTACAAAACATAAACTGGGAATCTAATCTTCTTAATTGTACAACACAACAAGCTTGGGACTTTTTTAAAAACATTGTACATTATTTGGAAAATACCTTTATTCCATCTAAGAGGAAATTTAATAATAAAGGAAAAATCTCCCCTTGGTTCAACAAGACAATTAAAAATCAGATTAAAATAAAAATTAAACTTTTTAGGAAACTTAAGAATAGTTCTGTTCCATTTAAAACTACTCTATCTGTGAAAAACTTGACAAAATCTATTAAATTGGCAAAAAATAAGCTAGAATTTAAACTAGCTCACACAAAAGACTGTCAAAAATCTATTTTCTCCTATATAAATAGTAAAAAAGGTGTATCAAGGACCATTGGTCCCATTATAACCAATGGCTCTTCTCTATCTGATATAGAAACCTCGAATCTCTTTAATAAGTACTTTTGTTCTGTCTTCTCTCAAACATCACCTATTAGTACATTTAAAGTTCACCACATAGATTATCATAGGTTCTAGCCAACTGACATTATACAGGCTATCAAAAAACAAAACAAAAATACTAGTCCGGGCCCAGACAGTATTCATCCATGGTTTCTGATCAAAACCTCTATAAATATTTCAATACCTTTGTCAATTATCTTCAACAAATCCTTACAAGAAAGCATTGTACCAAATGATTGGCGTTCAGCAATAGTTACTCCCATATTTAAAAAAGGCAATAGAGGTTCTGTGCAAAATTATCGTCCAATTAGCCTGACCTCAGTGGCTGGTAAATTAATGGAATGAGTAATGAAGTCTCTAATAGATCAAGATTGTAAAAAATTAGGAATTTATGATTCAAATCAGCATGGGTTTACTCCCAAGTATTCCTGCACCACCAATCTGATATCTTTTACAATAATATAAGTACTCTACTAGATGTGGTATCCCTACTGATGTAATTCTTTTGGACTTTAGTAGAGCTTTCGATAAAGTCTCACATGAAAAACTCATTACTAAAATGCACAATCTAGGTTTGTCACCCAATATTGTCAACTGGACTTTAAACTGGTTGACAAATCATTCTCAGAGAGTCAGAATTAATGATATCTTGTCTGATTTGGGTAGTGTGACAAGTGGTGTACCACAGGGGTCGGTCTTGGGACCAACACTGTTTAATCTCTTTATCAGTGATTTACAAACAGGGCCAAATAACTTCATGGTTAAATTTGCAGACGATACTGAATTGGGGGGCAAGGTTAATAATCAAGAAAATATTTCTGCATTAAAGAAGCATTTGGAAAAATTAACACTTTGGGCAAATGAAAATCATATGCAGTTTAATCAAGACAAATGTTTAGTAGTGCATTTCGGTGTAAATAATCCAAAAATGATATATTATATAAACGGACTACCACTTCACTCATCAAATTGTGAAAAAGATTTAGTGGTATATGTTAATAATAAACTTACATCAAATGATCACTGTGTTGGAACTGCTTGCATGACCAACAGACTTTTGAGGCAAATAAAATGCACTTTTATTAATCACACTGAACAATGCCTTATTCCATTGTATAGGGCATACATTAGACCGTATCTAGACTATGGCTCCCCTTTCTGGAATCCAAACCAAAAAAATGACATAGCAATTCTTGAACAGGTTCAAAGGAGAGTAACTAGAATGATTCCAAGATTAACAAACTTGGATTATCAGAACAGATTAAAAGCTACTGGTCTCTTCTCTCTTCAAACTAGAAGATTAAGCGGTGATATGCTTATGGTTTTTAATTTAATAAATTCACCAGATCTAATGGAAAAATGTGGTCTAACACTCTCCAAAAGGATACATGTTCTGAGACTGCATAATAAACAGCTTGAAGTAAAAACTTATAAAACCAGCAAAAGGGGAAACTTTTTTCCAATAAGAGCATCCATTGTATGGAACACCTTGCCACAAGAATTGGTAGAGGCAACTAGTGCCACTGTCTTTAAAAACAAATTAGATGTTTGGTTGAGGGATAATAGATAAATAATGTCCCACATAGTGTGCGGAACAGTCTCAATGGGCTCTGGCCTTCTGTTCTTTCATACCAAGTAAGTAAGTAATAAGTAATGTAGTAATACAAATCATCGGAAGATGGCAATGCTGACTCATATATCATAACACTACAAGGACACAGGTGTTCTAGCATATTGTAAGCAAGAAATACATGTGTATATTAGAAAATAAAGTGTATAGCAATCATATACATACATATCCTGACATCTACTCTTATACGGTAGATGCCCTTAGCCCTATATGTTAGTATAACATATACATAAATGCTAGCTGTCTGCAGTGTACCTCTGGGGGTACCAATTAGGGTGCAGGGACCTCATGTAACATTCCCCCCCTTGTTGCCTCACAAGGGGCAACACAAGCAAGAGTAAGTAAGTAGAGAGAGAGCAGGTGTTGTTTACAGACCCGATGCATGAGCCTTGTAAAGGAATTCCAGCTGCTCACGGTGTTGGTGAAGTGTGCACCAGAGGCAGCAAAGCATAATGATAAGGAAAAATATTAAAAATGCTTGTATAATAACAAAACCTTTAAAGGTAATCCAAGTATTAGTAAGTGCACTATTAAAATCACCATCATTAATAAGGTCAAATACCGCTTCATCTGCTTTGGAGATATTATTGCTGATGTGGATGAGGTGGGTGTCTTTCCTGTCTAAAAGTGACTTCAGAGTTAAAGTCAAGGGATCAATGTGTACATTAAAGTAGGGTAAGTACTCTGAAAGAGTAAGCAAATAATCAGGGTTACCATCAATGATATCAGGTTCCACAAGGGGAACAGGGGTGATAACTATGTGTTCAATAGTAATTGTCTGGTGAGGGACAAAGCAAAAGTTAGATTCATTAATAAAACATGTCTTGTCATCATATGTAAAATTTTTAAAATTAGTCACCACACAATATTCACCATCTGAATTATATTGCATTTTAACAGTAGGTAGTCTCCATTTTTGGAGTTGTACTGGGCAAGTATAAGTCTGTTTGGAAATCCGTGTTGACAGGCGATGAACCTCCTTCCAGTATGGGTTCACCACAATATATCCCAGGCACACTGCCTTAGGGGTAGCTGGTCCATTCCACTGGGGTGTCAAACAGATGAGGCATACTGATGAGTCCTGGTAGGACGAAACATGTGTCTATGTCTTCTGTTAGCACCCTTTGCAAACTGTGTGAGAGGCCTTTCGGCACCATGCAATTTTGCTTAAAGTTGGACCAGCATAACATTCTGTGGTGATTTGCATATGCAGCCCATGATGCTTTGCATTGTGAGGGCATGTGTGATTTTGTATTTTCTTGATAGAAACATAGAAACATAGAAGTTGACGGCAGATAAGGACCGCAAGGCCCATCCAGTCTGCCCATTTCTTTTTCTACCTTATAAATGTGCCATCGGCCTTTGCTCTGTCAGTGGCCTATCTATTCATAGTCATTTGTATTGCTCCCTTTTGCCTATCCCACGCCTGTTTGAAGCCCTGCACTGTATTCATAGCCACCACTTCTTGTGGTAAGCCATTCCATGCATCCACCACCCTTTCTGTGAAAAAGAATTTCCTCACATTCCCCCTTAATCGGCCTCCCTCTAATCTCATGCTGTGTCCTCTTGTCCTGCTATTTTTCTTATATTTAAACATGTTAGACTCTTTCACCTTGTTTATGCCCTTAAGGTGTTTGAATGCCTCGATCATATCACCTCTCTCCCTCCTTTGCTCAAGGGTATACATATTGAGCTCCGTTAATATGTCCTCATATGTCTTCTGATGCAGTCCCTGCACCATTTTGGTTGCCCTTCTCTGGACTGCCTCAATTTGGTTAATGTCCTTGTGAAGGTGTGGCCTCCAGTACTGCACGCAGTACTCCAGATGGGGCCTAACCAGTGTCTTGTACAGAGGGATTATTACCTCCCTCTTACGACTTGTGATACCCCTACTAATACACCCTAACATCCCCCTAGCCTTACCTACTGCTTTAGAGGTCTGCTTGGATGATTTGAGGTCATCGGTGATGATGATGCCCAAGTCTCTTTCTTCCTTTGTGACTGCTAGCAACTCCCCTCCCAGCCTATAGGTGGCTTCAGGGTTTCTCTTCCCTATGTGCATGATTTTGCACTTCTTTGCATTAAATCCCAGTTGCCACTCTTCTGACCATTCTGCTAGTTTATCCAGATCTCTTCTCATTCTGCCCACCCCATCTGGATCATCTACTCTGTTGCAGATCTTGGTGTCATCTGCAAACAGACAAGCCTTACCCTCTAGTCCATCTGCAAGGTCACTAATGAAGATGTTGAAGAGGACTGGCCCCAGGACTGATCCCTGAGGTACCCCACTTGTGACTTGCATCTCTTCTGACTGTATACCATTTACCACCACTCTCTGTTTTCTGCCTGTCAACCAGTTTGCCACCCAGTTGACCAACTTCTGACCCACCCCGAGCCTACCCAGCTTATTTATCAATCTTCTATGATACTTGGCTTCCCAGCCAAATGCCCTTTGGGGTATCCCTTGCCTCAGTCTTTACGCACAGAGGTTCTTTGTCTTTTAAAATGTTTTTTATTTTAACGGGTTCACCACAATATATCCCAGGCACACTGCCTTAGGGGTAGCTGGTCCATTCCACTGGGGTGTCAAACAGACGAGGCATACTGATGAGTCCTGGTAGGACGAAACACGTGTCCATGTTTTCTGTTAGCACCCTTTGCAAAATGTGTGAGAGGCCTTTCGGCACCATGCACTTTTGCTTAAAGTTGGACCAGCATAACATTCTGTGGTGATTTGCATATGCAGCCCATGATGCTTTGCATTGTTGGGGCATGTGTGATTTTGTATCTCCTTCCGGTATGCCTGGTACAATTGAGAAACGTCTGGAGCAGATGTTGAGTCCTGGTATTCTGTGCCATTGGTGGTGATGTCATCATCCATGGAAAAGGACCAAGCGATACTGTCTGTGGAATATCCACATACAGGTTTAATAACATCAAATACGTCACATTGACACAAATAAATATACCCTTTCTTTGCACAGCAATCCGTGTGCAGTGAGATCCACGCGTCCAGAACAGGACGGAAAACCAGAAGAGGAGGCAAGTCGAGGTTTTCTCTATAGATGTCTTCATCAAGGTGCCCAATGGAGTGTACGGATGCTAGTTTATCAAATATAGCTGTGTTATGATCAAAACGTGGTAAAGAAACAATAAAAGACACAAACATAGTACCCTTAATGGAACATTGCTTAGAAGTAAAGCAAGGACCAGTATTAGGGTGCCCGGTCACAAATCCCAAATTCCTAGCAGTAGAAACAGGAATAGAAATGGATTGTAACACACACATGGCAACACAGATAGGGGATTTGCAGCAAGGGCAATACCATTTAGAGATGCATTTGCCATGAATGATATCGGGGATTCTTCCAGAGTGGAGTTGAGATCACGGAAAAGATTGTTGATGGTAGTGATTATGCATGATCCATATGTGGAACATAATATTTCATGGGCGATGTATTGCTTATCTGCTTCCTTATTGTTTTGGACAATAAAGGCATTAATCTTGTCTTTAGAATCTGTAAATGCCTTTGCAATGTTGTGCATATTATACACAGTATATCTTTCTTCCTGACTAAGGCCATCCACACCATGCAATAAGGGGGGTATGATGTCATTGATCATTCCAGTTTCAAACTTTTGTGAATGTGCTTTGATAGTAGCAATGCCCGCTTTATTCCAGATAGACACTGCAGTACCAAAAACACCAGTGATGGTGCCTGTGACACAAGTAACATCAGATGTGTCACGTGTATTTCTTTTATAACTTTGATCATCTTGTTGAGAAACAGGTTTTCTCCTAAAATTGCCTCTATGCTTGGTGGTATGTGCCCCAGCAATAGGGTCTTGGTTACTAATCTGAAAAGCTGCTAAACTATCAAGTAACAAGTTATTATAAAACAATGATGTGTTAGTAGTATGACGCATACCAAATTCTTTCATATTCCAGTAAGTCAAGTTAAACAAAACAGGTATTTGCATATATTGTAAGTTGTTAAAGACACCTCCTCCTACCCCCTCCGGTCTAGAGCAACCCCTGATCACCTGGTTCCCAGAACCCGTACCCAGGTGGGTGACCGCGCCTTTGTCGCCTATGCCCCAAAAATCTGGAACTCGCTCCCGGCCAGTACTGGGTCCTCCTCCTCCCATCTGGGCTTCAAATCCTCCCTATGGTGTTACCTGAGGGGTCTCTCCACTTGTTTATGCTTCTCGGTCTAATTCACGCTTTGACATGTTATGACAGGCCCCCCCCCTTGGGGTACTACTTAATGTTATCTAACCCCTGGCCCGGGCCCTGTAATTGCTACAAGCCTCACCTGAGCCTGCTCTACCCTCGGGTGGTATGGTCCCCTCCCCTTGGCACTTGTACTTGGTTTAGTTCTACTGTCTGGTATAAGGTCAGTCTCCCCCCCATGCACCGACCTGCAATGTGGTATATCCAAACTTTGCTTCCCCCAGTGTACCCCGTGGTGAACTGTATCTCTGTTGTTATGCACTATAGGTTCTCCTGCACTGTATTGTCTCCACGTGTTCATTTTCCATGACAGCCCTGTTCAAGCTGTCGGGTATACTGTTGTAAACCTTAGATACATAGATACATAGACAGTGTCGGCAGATAAGGGCCTATGGCCCACCCAGTCTGCCCATTTGAGCTTGTAAGTTCAGTTTGTTTTCCTAGAAGTCTGTTGCCCCTTACCCCTGACCTCTAGAATTCCTTTATGTCTATCCCATGCATTCTTAAATCCCGTGATTGTTTCAGCCCCCCCCACTTCCTCTGGCAGGGTGTTCCACTTGTCCACCACCTGTTCTGTGAAGAAATTCTTTCTCATGTTTCCTCTGAATCGTCCTCCTCCAACTTCATCCCATGCCCTCTAGTCCTGGAACATCTTTTTCGCTTAAAAATAGTGTTTTCCTGCACCTGTTCCTCCTGTAAAGATACTTGTATGTCTCTATCATATCCCTCTCCTCCTCTCCTCCAGGGAGTACATGTTCAGTTCCTTCAACCTGTCTTCATAGGACTTGTGATGCAATCCATGCACCATCTTTGTTGCCCTCCTCTGAACCTTCTCTACCCTGTCTATGTCCTTACGTAGGTATGGTCTCCAGAACTGTACACTGTACTCCAGGTGGGGCCTCACTAGTGTCTTGTATAGCGGAATTATGACCTCCCTTTTCCAGCTGGTGATGCCCCTGCCTATACATCCCAGCATCCTATTTGCTTTACCTGCTGCCTTGTCACACTGTTTCCCTACCTTGAGGTCATCAGAGATGATAACCCCAAGATCCCTTTCCTGCTTGGTGCATGCTATATCCTCACCCCCCAACTGATATATTGTGCCAGGGTTTTTGTGCCCCATATGCATTATCTTGCACTTCTTTGCATTGAATTTCAGCTGCCAAACCCTTGACCATTCTTCAAGTTTCTGCAGGTCGCTTCATTCTATCTACACCCTCTGGTGTGTCTACTCTGTTACAGAGCTTTGTGTCATCAGCTAACAGTGAAATTCTGCCTTCTAGATCCTGCGCCATGTCACTGATGAAGATGTTGAATAGGACCGTCCCAGCACTGATCCCGTGGTACCCCACTGGTCACTCTTCCCTCTGTGGAGTGACAGCCATTTACCACCACCCTCTGTGTCCTGCCACCCAGCCAGTTACCTACCCACCACACTACTGTCCTGCCCACACCCATATTCCCCAGTTTGTGTAATAGTCTTCTATGTGGCACAGTGTCAAAGGCCTTGCTGAAGTCCAGATAGGCCATGTCCACTGCCCTCCCCTGATCCACCTCCCTAGTCACCCAGTCAAAAAAGTCAACGAGGTTGGTCTGACATGACCTCCCCCTGGTGAAGCCATGCTGCCTTGGGTCCTGTAGTCCATTGACAACCAGATGTTCCACCAATCTCTCCTTCAGTAGTTCCATGATCTTCCCCACTACCGAGGTGAGGCTGACTGGTCTGTAGTTCCCTGCTTCCTCTTTGTTCCCACTTTTGTATAAGGGGACTCACATCTGCTGTCCTCCAGTCTTTGGGTACCTCCCTGTTTCCAGTGATTGGCTAAACAGGATAGCCAGAGGTTCAGCCACCACCTCTCTTAGTTCTTAAGGACCCT
Organism: Neoceratodus forsteri; assembly: GCA_016271365.2. NCBI lineage: Eukaryota > Metazoa > Chordata > Ceratodontiformes > Ceratodontidae > Neoceratodus > Neoceratodus forsteri. The sequence goes on from CM057452.1 coordinate 735,907,527, forward strand.
GGGTTGCACCCCATCTGACCCATTGCTTTATCAACTCTTATTACTTCCAGTTCCTTCAGGACCCTTTCGTGTAAAGGGACTTGTGTCCATTTCTGCACCATTCTCACCCTTGTATCCTTCTTCAGACCCATTACCTCCTCTTCCTCAGTAAAGACTGAGCAGAAATACCTGTTCAATATGTCAGCTTTACTGTTGTCATCCTCAACGTGGCCCCCATCCTCCCCCTTCAGTCTCACTATCCCTCCCTTTGTCTTTCTTTTTTCACTTATGTACCTGTAAAAGGTTTTGTCCCCTCTACCCACTGATTTTGCAATGTGTTCTTCTGTCTGAGCTTTGGCTTCCCTTACTGACCTCCCTGCCTCCCTTTGCTTATCCTGGTACTTCTCCCATCCCCTTCTGCCTCGTGCTTTTGTATTGCCTGAATGCATCTTTTGGCTTCATCTTTGCTACCTCTTTGGAAACCATAATGGTCTCCTTCCTTTTCCTCTTGCTAACCTGCTTAATACATAATTTTTTTCTTGTAATCCCCATTTTAAATACTGCCCACTGTTCCTCAACCCTGATTCCTGTCCCATTCCCTTAATGCCTCTTTCAAGTATCTCCCATTTTCCCAAAGTCTGCCCCCTAAAATCCAGGATACGTGTTTTTGTGTGGTTTGGTTCTGCTCTTTCTGTGATTTCAAACCACAATGACTGGTGGTCACTGTTTCCCAGGTGCTCCCCACTGTTACCCCCATCACACTGTCCCTGTTTGTGAGCACAAGGTCCAGTATTGCTTCTACCGAGTTGGTTCCATGACCAGTTGCTTGAGGAAGGCACCCTGAAGGAGTCCAGGATAAATCTGCTCCTAGTTGATGCTGCTGCTGGGATGCTCCAGTCCACGTCTGGAATATTAAAGTCTCCAACCAGTACTACCTCACCCTTGTCTACCATCCTTTGGATGGCTAGCATCAGCTTCCTATCTGTTGCTTCCTCCTGGGCTGGTGGTCTATAGACCACACCTGTGCAGATGGCTGTCCCCATTTTCCTTTCCAGCTTAACCCACAGTATCTCTCCCCATTTTGTTCCTCCTGGATCTCTGTGGCCCTTATGTCATTTTTTACATAGAGTGCCACTCCTCCTCCCTTCCTGCCTGCTCTGTCTCTTCTGAATATGTTGTAGCCAGGTATGGCCATCTCCCAGTCATGGTTATCATTACACCAGGTTTCAGTGATGGCCACAATGTCCAGGTCTGACTGCACCATGACAGCCTCCAGATCTTCCATCTTGTTGCTAAGGCTCCTGGCATTTGCACACATGGCTTTCCATGATCTGACCTCCTAGACTGTTTCACTGTTCTACTCAGCCCCTTCCTTGGTTGTCATTTATCCCTGGTTCTCTCTTGCTGTCTGCCCTTCTGCTGAATTTTGCCCTTTTCTGCTTATCCACCTCTTGGGCACTAATCTCCATCTTTTGCACACTGCTTTGCAGAGATAGCCACTCCTCTGGTTCACTGGTTCCACTGCTAGCTGTGGGGGTGAGCAAGCAGGTACCCTCCTTGCTGGCCTGCCACCCCCCTTTGCTAGTTTAAATGCTTGTCAATGTAGCATTTAAACTTATCATTGAGTGCTTGGATTCCCCTCCAGGATGGATGCAGGCCGTCAGACTTGAACAAACCTCCATCCCTCCAGGTGGGTCCCCAGTCACCAATGAATCCAAACCCTTCCTCACAGCATCAGTTCTTCAACCATGAGTTAAAGTTCCTGGTGCATGCACTCCTATGCTCTCCCTTGCCTCTCACAGGTAGTACTTCTGAGAAAGTGACAGAAGTAGCTACTTGCTTGAGACCCCTTCCCAGTTTCCTAAACTCTTCCTGAACTTCCTTTGGCTCCCCATTTGCCAGGTCATTAGTACCTAGGTGGATAATGACATCCAGCTCACCCTCCCGTCTTGCCTTCCCAGTGATCCCCAGGATCTTCCTTCCATCCCTCCATGCCGTGGCACCTGGTAGGCACCTCACCTCCCTGTCCTCCCCCTCCTGTTCCTAGCTGGATCCCTCTTATGATGGAGTCCCCCACCAGGATTCACTTCCTCCTCCTCTGGGGTCCACTGCTTTCCCCGCTGAGGTCACCTCCTTGGCTAACCTCCACATCCTTTCCTTCCACTTCTCTGGGTACCTCTATTTGGTTGTCCTCGTTTGCCAGTGTGGCATATGAGTTCTTCAGTGGAATAGGATATGGGATGTGCCTCTGCTTGACCGCTCTAACCCTCCCTGAGCCCACTGTCATCCAAGTGCTCCTTGTTCTCGGCATCCTTTGAGGCAGTTGCATTGGACTGGGTGGTCCCTGGATAGGGGTGATGGTACTCCTGACCCAGTTTACTTCTGCTCTGAGTCTGGCTACCTCATCCCACAGTCCAGAGAGATGCATGCAGATAGGGCAGCACCTCAGTGTCCAGAAGGTCTGCCTGAATATGGCTGCCCCACAGCCACTGCATTGCACCACTCCCCACATTATACTGAAATTCCACTACTTGTCTGCTACTGAAGCTAACCTAGTTCCCTTTTTATTAATTTACTGTCCTAAAAATCCTGCCACTGATCCTCAGATAATTTTCTTTAAAAAAAAAAAAAAGAAACCAATAAATAAATAAGTCAAAACACTTGTCGTGCTGAGGGTGGGCTTCTTCCCCCTTATGCCCCTCCTACTTCACACCCCTTACTACACCCTGTGTTTAGCTCCTGTCAATCAGATTTAACAGCTTTAACAGCTTATAACTTACTGTTTGTTGCACTCAACTCTCTCTCCCCTGTGTATGCTTATCCCACTTCTCGATGTAAACCTCACTTATGACTGTATGTAAGCTCTCTGTAACCTGTTTTGTGACCCTCCCGGGTCTCACCTGAAAATAGGCACTTGGATGTCTAGTGTGACCTATCCGGTTAACAAAAGCAAATAAATAAATAAATAAATGAGCCAGGTAAAGCAGTGGCAGTAAGACCACTTTTTTAGGACCAGGGGTTTGTTGTGGACATTCCAAAAGTTGTTTCTCAGTAGGGGGTAACACAGATAGATACATGGCAGCTGAGGCCATGTTGTGTACAGCACAAAATTTCCTGGCAGAGTCTTTAGAAAGTGAATCACAATATGAGGGGTCAATTAAAGCAGTGATGTTGTATAAACCAGAATGTCTAAGAGAGGTCTGGTGCAAGGACAAAGTACCATTAGGGGATAATTTTGCATTGGGCCATCCATGGAAAGTTCTCTTGGAGAGTTTGGCCACGGGGAGTATTTGTCCTTGAGACTTGGTTTTCTACTCAATTTGTAGGGTAGATTTATTAGGAGCAACAGCTGAGGCAGTGAGGTAGGCATCTGAACCTTCCTGAATGGTAATCAAATTGTCTGGGACATTGATGGAGACTTCCTCTGGGGTAGTTGCAGGTGGATCAAAATGAGGAAGGATGTGCTTTACCGTGCCTTGGATATAGGGGATAACTCCTGAGATGAAGAGAAAATGGAACAAGATAGCCATCTTGTCAGTGTATCTGAAAAGGAAAATCAAACATTAGCAGGTCAGTACTATTCCTCCCAATATGGTGAGGAGAAGTAGTTATACTCCTTTTTACAGTTTCAACTGGTTTGCGTGCAATTGTCAGTCAGTTTGTTGTTTTGCATGAGTCTAACTTGATAGACTGCTGGACTGAGCTTGTTGACAATTGGGTAGGGTCCTTCCCACTTATTGGAGAAAGAGTGTGTTGGATGGGCAAATCTGAGAACCATTACCTGATCTCCAACTTGCCAATCCAGTTCTTGTGCGTGTTTGTCGAACTGAATTTTGGACCGTTGCTGGGCCTTGCCCATGCAGTTTGCAGCATACAAATGAGTGTGTATTAGATCTTTTCTTAATTTTTCCACATATTGATCCATAGAAACATGGTCTGCAGTGGGGGTGTGCAGGTCAAATAACAGGTGCTCAGGTAATCTCATACTTCTACCAGTCATCACCTCAAAGAGTGTCAACTTGCTGGTGGCTGAGGGTGTGCCTCTAGTTGCCATAAGGAGTAACGGCAGTAGGGAATCCCAGTCCTTGGGAATGTCCTCAATAAATTTGGAGAGCATTTGCTTAATCTGTCTGTTGGCCCTCTCTACTTGACCTGATGATTGTGGGTGGTATGGTATGTGGAACTTCTGATGAACTCCAAGGAGTTTAAGGGCTTCTTTCATCAACTCACCAATAAAACTGGTTCCTTTGTCAGACTCCACCTTAAGAGGTAGGCCCCCCCTGGAGAAAATCTGTTCCATTAGGATTTTGGTAGTGGCTTTTGCAGTACGTGTCTTAGTGGGGAAATCTTCAACCCACTTCAAGAAGAGATCAGTTACCACAGGGACGCATTTGTTGTTTCTACAGGGACCAATAAAATCGATCTGTAAGGCATGCCAAGGGCCAGAGTGCCTTTGTGGTTGTAGCTTGGCATTTCATTTGGTAGGGATGGGGTTGTTTTGTGCACAAACAAGGCAGTTGTCTATGTACTGTTTGACATCCTTGGTGACACCAGGCCACCATGTGGTAGTCTTGAGCCTCTGGAGTGTGTTTTCCACTCCCTGGTGTCCAACAGTGGGGGTGTCATGCACTTGGTGCAAAAATTCAGATCTAAGATGATGAGGGACCACCCATAATTTGGTTGGGATGTCATCTGATTGGTACCAGATGAGCTTATCATCTGGGGACAGGTGTAACTTACCTTCATGCCTTTGGTAGGGATTGTGGGCAGGTAGATTCTTCTCAGTGCCTTTGTCCAGAAATCTGAACACATCTTTGAGTTCAGAGTCAGCATGCTGTGCTTCTGACAGATCCAAGGGGGAGAAGGGTTCAGGTTTCCTCCTGATGGCCGCAGTGTGCACAGTCGCTCTGGTCTCTGGATGGTCCACCATCCAGATGTCCCCCCCTCGGGCCCCTTCCTTAGCAAGGGTGTCAGCAGTGTCACTGAAGGCATGATTGGGGTCATGTATGGAGTGGACCTTAGCTTTGTGTACATAGAGTTTGTGTGCAAATTTCTGTGCCAGTGAATGAATGTACATTACCAGTTCCTTGTGTTTCACCGGGGTGCCATCAGAAGAGGTAAAGGAGTTCTTCTGCATACTGTGATGATGCTACACTGCAACATTTGGAGATTTTAACAGTTACCAAAAGGGTAAACCACGAATATGCCCATTCCTGCTATCTGTTCTCCCTGATAATAAGATGCTGATCCATCTGTAAAGACATGACACAGTGAGGTGCTCTCAAGTAATTGTTGTGTAGCAGGAAGGTAAGGGCCTGGATCTGGTAGATCAGGTGGCTGCAGTGTACAGTCATGGGGTTCTCCTTAGAAAAGGAGGCCATGCGCCAGTATGGATGGCATTTTGGTTGGGTGGACCTTGATGTCTCTATCCTGGAGAAGGAGGGACCAGTGTATCAGTCTGGTATTAGAGACTGACCCATCCTTTACTCTGTCTGATAGTAAGAAGGTTGTTGGAGTATGGTTTGTATTGATGATCAGGGGGGAGTACCCAATGATATACAGAAAGTGCTTGACAGACCAATAGGTAGTCAGAAGATTCCTTTCATAAAGGCTGTACTTCTGTTCCACTGGGGTCAAGAGCTGTGATGCACATGCAATGGGTCTTGGGGTGCAATGGACCTTCTGGGCCAACACTGCAGACATAGCAATGTCAGAGGTAGCGGATGCCAGATGGAATGGCAAGGCTGGATTGGGGCTGACCAAAGCTGGAGCTGAGGCCAAAGTCTGCTTCAATGACATCACAGCTTGGGTATGAATGGGACCCCAAGTCCAGGGGACATCTTTTTTCAGTAGTTCATACAGAGGGGCAGCCTTCTGAGCAAAATCACAAATGAAATCCCTGGAATAATTATCCATACCTAGAAACCTCCTAAGGGTGGCCACTCTGGTGGGTAGTGGCAAATCTTGGAATCCCTGTATCTTTTTCCATGTAGGGCTTCAGCCTTGATCTGTCATCCTCAAGCCCAGAAAGAGGTCCTCTTTCTGGCACAGTTGTGCTTTTGCTGGGTTACATTTGAGGCCTGCCCTCTGAATGAGGGTCAGTAGGTCGTCTAAGAGATCCAGATGTTGGCTGGGAAGTTTCTTGGAGGAGATGGGTTACCTGGATGGCTGGCAGCATGGGTTTGTTCCAGGTAGATCATGTCAAACAAACCTTATAGAGTTCTATGAGTGGGTGACATCAGCACTTGACAGGGGGAGACCAGTGGGTGTACTGTTCCTGGACTTCAGCAAGGCATTTGATTCGGTCCCTCACATTGGCCTAAGGGAGAAGCTGGGGGGGGATGGGGGTAGGCCCATTGACGGTTAGGTGGATTGGAAATTGGCTTTCAGGTTGCACTCAGTGGGTAGTGGTTGGAGGGGAGGTCTCATCTTCTAGGGAGGTCATAAGTGGGGTCCCACAGGGATCAGTCCTGGGGCCACTCCTGTTTAATGCCTACAGTACATCTCTGATATCAGGGAAGGTACTGGGTGTGAAAAGAATCTCTTTGCGGACGACTCTAAGCTGGGGGCAGTGGTGGAGGGGGAAGGGGATGAGGGGAGATTGGCCCTGCAAAAGGACCTGGATACTCTGGATAGGTGGTCCTGCACCTGGAAATTGAAATTTAACTCCTCCAAGTGCAATGTGCTACACCTAGGGTGGGAAAACTCCAACTATGTGTACACCCTGCGGAGGATGAGTTGCAGGTCACGGCAGGGAAAAGAGACCTAGGAGTCTTGGTGGATGTTAACATGAATAATTCAGAGCAGTGGAAGAGGGCTGCGGTCAGGGCAAATAGGATGCTGGGTGCATCGCTAGGGGGATTACCTCAAGAAACGAGGAGGTGATTTTTGCCACTGTACAACAGCCTGGTTAGACCACATCTTGAGTACTGTGTGCAGTTCTGGAGGCCGCACCTAAGGAGGGACATCCAACTCCTGGAGAGGGTTCAGGGGAGAGCAACCAGAATGATCTGGGGCCTGGGGGAGATGACATATGAGGAGTGACTAGGGGAACTCAACCTGTTTTTGCTGGAGGAGAGAAGGGACCGGGGGGACATGGTTGAGGTCTTCAAGTACCTCAGGGAGTAAATAAGGTGAGTGAGATAGGATCTTTCGACTGAAGGAGGGTGGAATCACAAGAGGACACAGTTGGAAGATTGAGGGTGGTAGGATTAGGGGGCAAAGGAGGAGGAGGTACTTCACCGAGAGAGTGGTGGAACCGTGGAATGCGCTGCCCGGGCAGCAGATACAGGCAACTATGGTGGAGGGATTCAAGAGAGGGTGGGACAGGTATATGCAAGAGGTGAAACAGAGGCTGGTTTTCCTGGGGGGGGTAGCACTGTGGGCTGGAGTAACAGTGGAAGGAGACAGATAGAGGGCTACGGAACCCAATCAGGGTGCTGAAGCACGAGCCCACTTGATAGACCAACAGGCCTACTCTGCTGGTGTCTATTATGTTAGTATGTTAAAGTAAGGGCTAAAAGAGCAAGTTTCAGGAGGTATAAGGGGACCCAATGTGAGGAGAACAGGGAGGTGTACCTTGAATGTCTCAGAGAGGCAGGGAGGCTGTTAGGAAAGCCAAGGCACAGACAGAGGAGGGTTTAGCACGGTCTGTGAAAAAAGGGACAAGACGTTCTATAGGTACATCAGCGATGGAAGAAAACCCGGGGAGGATTATGAGGCTCAAAGGGGAGGAGGGAGAGTGTAAGGAGGGGGATCTAGACAAGGCAGAAACATAGAAGTTGACGGCAGATAAGGACCGCAAGGCCCATCTAGTCTGCCCATTTGTTTCTAACTTATGAATGTGCCATAGGCCTTTACTCTGTCAATGGCCTATCTATTCATACTCATCTGGCAGGTCGGGTTCGTCAGAGAGCCACCAGCCACTCACAGAAGCTCAGGTTAGTTTGAGAGCCACAGCCATGGTTCTCTGACGAACCCGACTTGCCAGACTGCCATCTGCAGTCCAGGTCTGAAGCCACCAGCCCCTCACAGAAGCTCAGGTAAGTCTGAGAGCCACAGCCGTGGTTCTCTGATGAACCCGACCTGCCAGACTGCCATCCGCAGTCCAGGTCTGAAGCCACCAGCCCCTCACAGAAGCTCAAGTAAGGATTCACACCCAGGGACTCATTACCTCCTGGAAGGGAGCCTAGCTGCCTGATTTTTCGGGCTGCCCACCCACCCCCGGTCCTGTTTAAATACACTTAAACGCCGCCCCAGCTTACTAGCTCACTCCTACAGGTTTCTGCCAGCCAGATGCTCAAGCTTTGAGTGACAGCATCACTGTCTCTTGCGAAGCAGTTACCCTGTCTACTGTAACTCCTCTTTCTAGCTCTCTTTAAAAACCACCAGGTACAGTGGTTAACTGTACAGCCTCTCTTTGGCACCAGTGTGTCAGGCTTGATGACTGAATCAAGCTGCCATGTCCCCCATCAAAGGGTGCTATCTACTTCTGCTTTTTACTACCTGGCTTGGTACAGCTGGCACTAGATTCCTAGCTGGGTGGCTGCTACCCCCCTCTGAACCACTACTGGGTAGTGCATGGCTGTCAAATGCACCCTCAGAGACTGCCTCACTTGGCTGTGGGCAGCGACTCACTCGGTCTTACCCTACAAACACGGGTGAGCACATGCCCTCCCCTCACATAGGGGTAGTAATGGTTAGCTTTACCCCAATAATTAAGCTAGTGTCCAACCACCTGAATCATCTGAAGCCTCGGCGGCGGAAGGTACGAGCCAAATTTAGCATAAACCTTTCTTCCAAAAAAGGCCATCTTTATGCTCCTGCTCCTCTCTGGCAACATCCACTCGAACCCAGGCCCAGTCACTTCAACGGGCCCTGGTCTTCATAAGGTTAAAGGCCTAAAAATAGCCTTCCTGAACATCTGCAGTTTAACCACAAAATTTGACCAACTATAGGCATGGATGGCCCTCCATACCCCTGCCATCCTATTCCTAACAGAGACTTGGTTGACAAGTAGGATTAAAGATAGTGAAGTTTCCATCAAAGGCTTCCAAGCATACAGAATTGATAGAATAGGCAAGAGAGGTGGGGGATGCCTCATCTATGCTAGGGACTCTCTGCAGTGCACTGTCCTCCCTGGAACCAGGGTGGCTGAGGACCATGAGATAATAGTGATAAAGGCTCAGGTCGGCCATTACCAGACTGCCATCTGCAGTCCAGGTCTGAAGCCACCAGCCCCTCACAGAAGCTCAGGTTAGTCTGAGAGCCACAGCCATGGTTCTCTCCTCCCTCCTGCCCCTTGCTCTTCTTTCTCTCCTGGTTATATCTCCCCCCTCCCCTTACCTTAGACACTAAGAGCAGTTAAACTGGGTGATGAATAAACACTTAAAAGATCTGGATTTAACTTCACTTGATTTTTAAGATTAAGTGGCATTACCTGAAGAACAGCAGCAGACATCCCCCAAGGTGAAATTACAGCAGAAATTGCCACGCTCCGCTAACAAGACCCCACTTGCCAGTCTAAATGGAAACTTTACAGGTTTTTTAAGTTGTCAATAATACCTCTGGCTGAGGGGCAGCATAAAAAATTACCGAAGTTGTTTCTCTCTTTATTTCTCTCCCCCTTCCTCTGAAGACTACGGACTGGAACTATTGCTATGGACATGTTCTAAAACCTGCAGTTTCCCTTCCCCCTACTTTTCTCTTATTCTCTTAACATCCACTGTTCTGAGTACTCTAAAGTTATCAAAACTGAACAAACATTAATCAGCATCATTTTGTTGAAGTTCAGAGCTCAGAGGTGGGGAGTAAGTTTCCATCTGGGGATGGAGATGGACCACAACCACACATTCCTATTGTATAATACCTAGAATCTGGGAAATGAGATCAACTACAGAGGAAATACTCGAGGCACAAGTTAATAATAACTTTGACTGAGCAGCTGATTACAGTCCAATAGAATTCAGTCTCCCTTTATCCTTTCTCCCTCTACTCATTTTCTTTCCTCTCTCTCCCTTCGCTTTTTTTTCCTTCTCTTCTCTTCTTCCCCTCCTTTTTATCCTCCCCCTCCCCCCCAATTATATTCCGGAGTAATCCAGGAACCTGAATACTTAATAAATTAGACAGGGAGAAGCTCAGACCAATCCCTCCCATGGATGCCCCACATTTACTCCTTCTCTTAATATGGGTAATATTCCCCCATTTGAGAAGTTTTCCATCTTCTCTTAGGGCACATACAGCTCAGACTGTAGCTTTAGCTCTTTGTTTCAGGGGACCTCTTCGAGCGGTCCTCATACCTGAAACCCACCTGAGGTGGTTGACTAGTCCCACCTCTACAATGGAAGTCACATTGTATAAAGTTAACCATGTTAAAAGGTTTTTAATACAGCCGGAATTGGGCTGTTCTAGGGTTAGTGTTTTATCCCTTTCTAATTTCTCATTGTTACGAGGAATATATAGGGAGGAGTTGATTTACCATGAATATTCTGGTTTAAACTTTTCTCAGAAGTTAGTTATACCAAATTTATCATTTGAGTTAAATCAAAATATAAAAAATCAAAAAACGAGACACACACACACATCAAGTTTTTCAAAGGCCTTTAATTCAACAGAATCCTCTGTCATCCCACTTACCTGTACTAAAGGATGATGGTGGTTAATCCAACCAAAATATTTTCAATGAATGTAAATGGGCTTCATAACCCTATTAAGAGATCATGCCTCATGCAGTGTCTTAATAAACAGGTGGCGGACCTCCTGTTTCTCCAGGAGACCCACTAATCAGATTCAGAACACCAGAAATTACAGTGGGGGCATTGATATAAAGTCTATGCCTCCTCCCATTCAAGTGGCCATAGACGGGGCACAGCCATCCTAACCCCTAGCGGTACATCTCTAGAGGTGATAGAAGTCATTACTGATACTCAAGGATGTTATGTAATTCTTATTGGGATGCTTTACTTCCTGATGGTCACTTTAGTGAACACCTACCTTCCCCCTCAATCTACACAAGGGGTATTTCAGTGCTTCCTTCCAAAGGTCCTGTTGGTACATCAAGGTACTTCAATTATGGGAGGGGACTTTAATTTATTGCTATCCCCACAGCGAGACACCTCATCCCCCCCAGGCTTATCGATCCTCCACTGCCTTGAAGTATTTCAAGGCAAGACTCGACCATCTGGGCATAGAGGATGTTTGGAGGAGACTTTTCCCCTCAGATCTGGGATATTCTTACCATTCAGCCTGTTTTCAAACCTATTCCTGTTTAGATTACTTTTTCATATCATGTGAGCATTTTTCTTCAGTCCAAGACTTAACAATAGGCCCTCGCATACAATCAGATCATCACCCTCTATTATTAAAAATTAACCCGGGTAAACCCCCTAAAATGAAACTATGGCATCTTAATCCTACCATTTTGAAAGATTCAGAATATTTGGAATACATAAAGGCCAGAATTCCACAATTACTTACTGAAAATTCCAATGGTGATCAATCGGACCCTATCATATGGGATACCCTAAAAGCCACCATACGTGGCGAAACAATAGCTTTTTTAACTAAAAAGAAGCAACGGATAGAGGCCCTATATAAGCATTATACTGAACAATTACAGACATACCAACTGTTGTATAGAGAGGGGGATAAAGTGATCCAATATAGAGTAAGGGAACTTAAAAAAAAAATCTATATATATAATGGATTCAAAAGTTTACAAACCATGATTTACTTAAAGCAGGCAAATTATGAGGGAGGAACAAGGGCCACACAATTACTAACAAGGAGATTAAGAAACAGAAAATACACCGCAACAATTTTAAAAACCAGGCACCCTGTCACAAACCAAATTTCCCATTCTGATAAACATGGAGCATCATTCAAGGCCTTTTATCAAATGTTATATACTTCCTCTCCCCTTGTTTCCTTCTCTAGGGAATGAACAGAATTCCTATCCAATTCACTCTTCCCAAAATTAACAGAATTACAACAAACCTCTTTGACGTCCCCTATACCTCCGGATGAGCTATTATCTTGAATCAAAGCTTTAAAACTTAATAAATGCCCAGGTCCAGATGGCTTTATAGCAGAATGGTACAAACAATTTGTGGGGCTTCTCCTTCCTTCGCTTCTTTCCGCTTTTAGGGCAGTGGCGGGAGGCGAATCCTCCCCTTCCTCTTGGCAGTATGCAATGATCACACCTTTACTCAAACCAAATAAAGATGCCACGGATGCTGCCTCATATCGCCCTATTTTAATTCTAAATGTTGATTATAACATTTATATGGGTATTTGGGCTTCAAGATTAGAAACTCTCCTCCCCAAAATTATTCACCCAGATCAGGCTGGATTTATTAAACAATGAAGTGGATCTGAGAATGTATGACAAGCCATGCTACTAATGGAACATATCCATACCAGGCAGATTCCCACAGCTTTCTTAAGTTTTGATGCCGAAAAGGCTTTTGACAGAGCATCTTGGGAATTTCTTTGGGACACTCTTAAATGTTTCTCCTTACCTGACTCTTTCTTATCCTGACTTAATACAATATATTTACAACCTAAAGCATATATTCGTCTTAATGGAGCGATAATACCCCCTATATTTTTATAACGGGGCACAAGACAGGGCTGCCCACTTTCTCTTTATTTATTTGCTCTTTATATGGAACCCTTAGCCCTGGTCATAAGGCAGGACCCTGGGATAGAGGGAATCCCCTTAGACCAAGAGACTTACACAATTTCCCTATTTGCAGATGCAATTCAACTGTTAGTCCTTTCCCCCGAGTTATCAGTACCTAGAGTTTGGGAAGTATTAGAAAAATACGAACAAATAGCTAATTTTAAACTAAATATATAAAAAACGGAGGCTATGTTAATGTATTTTATCCCAGCACAAGCCCTTAAAAGGTCTCTACCCCTAAAATGGTGATCCACTAAGTTTAAATATTTAGGTATTCATATACCTTCCAAACTGGAACATCTAGAAGTAGTAAACTACAAACCAACCTCTCTTCAAATTCAAAAAGAGCTAAAATGATGGGGCAATCTAAAATTAACCTTCTTTCAAAGAATAGAAACCATCCGGATGAATATTCTGCCTCACTTACTATATTTATTCCAAAATATCCCGATCTTCCCAGCTGCCTTTTATTTCAAATCCTGGAATAAATTAATTTCAACATTTATCTGGGAAAACCAGAGACCAAGAATATGTCAACCTCTGTTATTTCTATCTCAGGCTCATGGGGGAGTTAACCTTCCTGACTTAAAAAAATATGCAACTGCAGCCTTCCTAAAAAAAATTGTTCTCTGGCTTTCTCCAGGTTATTCCTCTGGGTGGAAGGAAATATTATTCTTAATAAATGACCTTCATGATATAGAAAAAAATAGCTTTTTCCTCCCCTGCCCTCTCCCCACCCTTGACTGATTTTTTTCAAAATTTACTGCACAGATCTTGCGAACCTGGAGGAATCTTAGAAATGAGAAAACCTTTTAAACAATGTTTTTTTCTTTTTTAACCTAATTTACAAAGATGAGGGATTCTACCCATCCCACATTTAAGGTCTGGCATAGATTAGTCCTGAGCTACTATTACTAATCAGTCAATACTTCAGGAGTCTCCTCTTTCTTAGATTAACAACATAAATATTCTCTTCCTGAGGGAGACCAGTATCGCTACGTACAAGTGAGAAACTATATACTATGACAGAGGGACTTCCCTACTTGCTTCCCTAACCCATTGCCTATCCTATGGACTTTGCTCAGGGATACTGTCATAGGTAATCCTTGGGGGAACCTCATAGGTCACATACACAGAATATTACGAGATAATTTGGGAGATTCACCTGTCTCTATACTAGATGCCTGGAATAAAGATTTACAACTTGAGGTCCCCCTCCCACTGGCAAAAAAAAGCCTTAAAAGCAATTAAGATTACATTATCAGGTATATGGAGGGAGTTTGCCTGGAAACTTAGGTTCCGGTACTTCCGCTCCCCGGCAGTACTAGCAAAATACCTTTCAGCCTCATATAGTAGATGCTGGAGAAACTGTCATTGTCCACTAGCTGACCTGGGTCATATCTTTTGGTATTGCCCAGCCCTAATGCCCTTCTGGATAACACTTCAAGTAGAGCTGGAAGGGTGTCTTGGGGAAACAATTGAATTGACAGTTGAAATAGTAATGTTATCCATTTCCCCTCCCCAGAGACTGAATTGGGATAATACCCTGCTTCCTCCTCTTCTTTTGGCTGCAAAAAAAAAAACATTACCCGTAAATGGATGTCCCCTCATATACCCACAATTTCAGATTGGCATAACCTAGTAAAATATATCTATAGATTAGAATATATGACAGCTAAAATCCATAATAAACAGGAGACCTTACTCAGGAAATGGCAGAGTTGGATATTATATTATTCTCAAAAGGACCCATCCTTTGTCCCCTAGATCCCATGGGAAGGATAAAACCCAGTCAATACAGTGGCCGAATATGGCCTCCCCCCATTACTTTAAGGATACTCCACTCTCCCCCCGAGGTGTGGGGGGTCACGGAAAGATCTCTCCTCCCTCAGATCCATACATTTTTAAGTAAATATTAGATAGAAGGGGTTCCGCCTCCTGTCAACAATGAGGTCTGACAGATAGAAATCTTCTGAGGCTTGTTGAATAAAAGAATGTGTGTATTAATTGAAATTCACCATTACAGTACTGTACAGTTGTTACTGATAACATCTTTATGTATTAATTGAAAATAACAAACTGAAAATGTTCAGTGACAAATGTTCAATTGTACCTACCAGTTGTATAAATGCTGTCTCAAACAATAAAAAAGAAATAAAAAAAACTGACCTCAAACAGCACCTAATAACACTCTCTAAGTGCACCTGCCCCTGACTCCAGCCAACTTGCTCTCTCTGCCCCTCAGCAAGCACTAGACAGGCCTCAGGTACCCCCTCCCTCCATCCCTTCTCATGACTTGCCCCAGCAATCAGTTTGCGTCATGCTCCTTCGACACCTGCCACCCATCTCTCCCTCCCCCAACTCACAGTCCCATGAGTTTCCCAAACAGTCACTACTAATGCTGGCTGCCTGACCATGCCCCCTCACACCCCACCATTTTACTCTAGCATGTCCTTTCTGCTCAGCCTCCCCTCACCCCATCACTTCTCTCTATACTTTATCGTCCCTCTTCCCCCACCCTCTCACCTTCATCACAGTACTTACCTCTCTCTCTCGCACCTCCCTTCTTCGCCCCTCTGCCAGCTATCCCAGTCCCTCTGAACTGCTGACAAGGCACTTTGTGGCTGCTTATTCCACCCCCCAGCCTCATAAAGTGTTTTTTCTTGTTATTTAACTTGTACCTATGTTTTGAGTTATTCTGTAAGTTCTGAATCCAAGCTGTATCAGTCATTGTAATGTACCTTTGCTTTCTCCTGTTGTACTTTGTTTTGCAATCTATGACGTGGAACCTTTGTAAAAGAGCTTGTGCTCAAAGGTTTTTTCTGAATCACTAAATAAATAAAATAAATAAATCTGTATCGCTCCCTTATGCCTATCCCATGCCTGTTTGGGGCCCTGCACTGTATCCATATCTACCACTTCATGAGGTAGGCCGTTCTATGCATCCATCATCCTTTCTGTGAAAAAGAACTTCCTCACATTACCCCTTAATCAACCTCCCTCTAGTCTCATGCTGTGTCCTCTTGTCCTGCTATTTTTCTTATATTGAAACATGTTAGACTCTTTCACCTTGTTAATGCCCTTAAGGTGATTGAATGTTTCGATCATATCACCTCCCTCCCTCCTCTGCTCTAGGATATACATATTGAACGCCATTAATCTGTCCTCATATGTTTTCTGATGCAGTCCCTGCACCATTTTGGTTGCCCTTCTCTGGACGGCCTCCATTTTGTTAATGTCCTTGTGAAGGTGCGGCCTCCAGTACTGCACACAGTACTCCAGATGGGGCCTAATCAGTGTCTTGTAAAGAGGGATTATTACCTCCCTCTTACGACTTGTGATACCCGTGCTAATATACCCCAACATCCCCCTAGCCTTGCCTACTGCTTTAGTGGTCTGCTTGGATGATTTCAGGTCATTTGTGATGATGATGCCCAAGTCTCTTTCTTCCCTTGTGATTGCCAGCAACTCCTCCCAACCTGTAGGTGGCTTCAGGTTTCTCCCCATGTGCATGATCTTGCACTTCTTTGCGTTAAACCCCAATTGCCACTCTTCTGACCATTTCGCTAGTTTATCCAGATCTCTTCTCATTCTGCCCACCCCATCTGGATCATCTACTCTGTTGCAGATCTTGGTGTCATCTGCAAACAGACAAACCTTACCCTCTAGTCCATCTGCAATGTCACTGATGAAGATATTAAAGAGGACTGGCCCCAGGACTGATTGCTGAGGCACCCCACTTGTGACTTGCATCTCTTCTGACTGTATACCATGTACCACAACTCTCTGTTTTCTGCCCGCCAACCAGTTTACCACCCAGTTCACCAACTTCTGACCCACCCTAAGCCTACTCAGCTTATTAATCTTCTATGTGGAACAATATCAAAAGCTTTGCTGAAATTAAGGTAGGCGACATCAACTGCACTCCTTGGTCTACTACTCTGGTTACCCAGTCAAAGAAATCTATGAGATTAGTTTGACAGGACCTTCCTGTTGTAAACACATGGTGTCTTGGATCCTGTGTTCCTATGGATTCCAGGTGTTGCACTATCCTTTCCTTAAGGAGTGCCTCCATAATCTTGCCCATTACTGAGGTAAGACTGGCTGGTCCATAGTTCCCTGCTTCCTCCCTGCTACAACTCTTGTGGAGCGGGATCACATGACCCTTCTCCAGTCTTATGGGACCTCTCCTGTGCTCAGAGACTCACTAAACATTTCTGATAATGGCTCTGCTAGTTCCACCCTTTGCTCCTTTAGTACCCTGGAATGTATGCCATCCGGTCCCATTGCC
Source organism: Neoceratodus forsteri (assembly GCA_016271365.2). Taxonomy (NCBI): domain Eukaryota; kingdom Metazoa; phylum Chordata; order Ceratodontiformes; family Ceratodontidae; genus Neoceratodus; species Neoceratodus forsteri. The sequence continues at coordinate 735,924,479 of CM057452.1, forward strand.
TTGTCCACCCTGAGATTAGCGAGCTCTTGTAGGATCCTTTCTTTTGTGAAGAGACTTGTGCACACCTCCCTCAGCCCTGTGCCATGGTGCTGAGCTGTGGGCCCTGCTCTACCTTCTCTTCAGAAAATACTGAGCAGAAGGATCTATTTAGGACAGATGCTTTTCCTTGGTCCTCCTCCATTCCCCTTCTTTTACTGTTCGTGCTAGTGTTTCCTCAGTTTGGGCCTTTGCCTACCTTACTGCTTTACCTACTTCCCTTGGGGAAGTTTGGTATGCCTCCCTATCTTCATACCACTGCATTCCCTTATATTTCCTGAAGGCCAGTCTCTTGGCTTTGACCTTTTCTGCTACTTTTTTTGAGAACCAAAGTGGTTTCCTCTTTCTTATGCTCTTGCTTTTCTCCCTAACACAATGGGATGTTGCTTCAAGTATTGCATCCTTAATGCTTGCCCACTTTGCCTGTACCCCCTCACCTGTATTTCTTCTTGCCAGGGCTAGCTTAACTCTGTTGGCCATCTTATCAAAGTCCGCTCCTCTGAAGTCCTATATTTTTGCCTTGGAATGGGATGATTTAGTTCTAGTGACCAAATTGAACCATACCATTTGAAGGTCACTGGCCCCCAGGTGACCTTCTACTTGGAGTTCTGTGATCCTTTTCCCATTAGTCATTACTAGATCTAGGATAGCCCTGTCTCTTGTGGGTTGTTGTACCAGTTGTTTGAGGACCTTCCCCTGCAGGGAATCCACTATGTGTCTAGTTCTGGCAGATGTTCCTGCAGGCATTGACCAATCTGTATCTGGCATGTTGACGTGTCCCATTATCAGAACCTCCCCTTTAGTTTTCATGTTTTGTATATCTTCTAACAGTAATGTGTCTATTTCCTCTCCCTGGTCTGGAGGCCTGTAGACAACCCCAGTTCGTATGGCTGTCCAATTTCCTGTTTCCAGGGTGACCCACAGTTCTTCTTGCTCCTTATGTGTATTCTGAATTTCTGTAGCTTTGATATTTTCATTGACATAAAGGGCTACTCCCCCTTCCTCCCTTTTTGCACCTCAGTCTCCTCTGAACAGTACATAGCCGGGAACTGAAGTCTCTCAAGTGTGGTTACTGGTGAACCATGTCTCGCTAATGGCTACTATATCCAGTTTAGCCTCTGTCATTGTTGCTTGCAGGTCTGGGCTCTTGTTTCCCAGACTGAGGGCATTTGTGTACATGATTTTCCATTGGCCAGATTTCGGTGTGTTAGTTGTTGGGCAAGGTCCGATGTTTCCCCTGCGTGTCGTATGGGGAGCCAGACCTTTTTCCTTACCTGGTGATGCAAATGAACTACAAACATGCTAAATTCTTGTTTGATCACTAGCTGAGGGGGGAAGGGTGTTCTTCCTATTCGATGTATCTGTTGCTGCACCCCTCTCCCCATTTGCTAGTTTAAATATTCTGCAAAGACGTCAAACTTCTGCCCCAATGCACCGACTCCCTCCTTGGTCAGATGCAGTCCATCAAATTTAAAGAACTTTTGCTCCCAAAACTGTTGCCAGTTACCTACAAATTTGTGTCCTTTTTCCCTGGCACCAGCCCTTGAGCCACATGTTTAGCTCCCCTATCTCCCCTTCTCTGCCCTTCTGTCCATCTGCCCCCCTCTCCCAGACCAGCAGGATCTCAGAGAAGGAAACTGTCATCCATTTCATCTGGCATCTGTCTCCCAGCCTGGTCAGGTGTTCCTTGCTCTCCACAACTGACCAGCTGGAGAGATCGTTAGTCCCTATATGTACCAGGACATTGATGTTTTCTCCTGCATCTTGCATGATTTTAGCGATGTGGTCAGCGTCTCTCCACGCTGATGTACCTGGGAGACATCTGACCATTACCCCTGGCTGGAGGTAGGTATCAGCTCCCTGATTCACGGAGTCTCCTATGATCAGAAGTGTTTTGGATTTCCTTTTTGCTTTTTTTGTTTTGGTCCCTGTTTTGGGTGAGTTTTGTTGTGCTAGCTCATGCTCTGCAGTGTCCTGCTCTGCAGTGTCCTCTGCCCCTTTGTTTGATTTTGGAGATAGAGGCAGATACCTGTTTGTAGTTTTTATATGGTTTGTAGATCTGATATGTTGGGGAGCATTGAGTGATGGGGTACCCAATTTGCCCCTCCTAACCACCTGCCAACCTCCCAGACCAACTACCCTTTGCGGTCGAGGTGCTTCAGTTGGATGTTGGGGAAATGGCAGGTAATTCTCATACTATATTTCCTCCTGCATATGTGATTTGAGGTGTTCAATCTCTGCCCATGCTACCTGGAGATGCGCCCTTAAATCGCCTTTGGTCCAGCATGTAGGACAGCATCCTAAATCCTGTATAACTGCCCTTTTGAAAAGTGTCCCACAGTGCCTGCAGTTAATAATATCCATTCCACTTGAGTTGCTGAGTTTATAACCTGGTCTGAATAATTAGAAGGAGGTAAATGAAAGCAAAAGTTAGATTTTTTTTTTTGTATAACTTGTTATAACAAGTTAAATTACTTGTGCCAATGTAAGCGAGGTCACTGTGTGGATACCCCGCTGATCCTCCCCTTCCTGCTTTGCTACAGGAAATGTCATGACTGTGCTACTCTATAAAAGGAGTGTAGCATGGGGTGTTTGGGGATGGGGGTGAGTGGTGGGCCCTTCCCTTGCCGAAAAAGAAGAACCACAGATGGAAAAACAAACAAGGAGGTAAGAGCAGAAACAATCAACCAACAACAAATGCAGTAGCCCTGAAAGCTTAGCCTAATGATAGATAAAACTATAAACCATGTAAGCACCACCTGTAACAATTTCGCATAAGATATACCCTGCAAAAAAACACTTTGCTACAGACAAAAATAAAACAGTAACAGAAGATATACCTTGCAAAAAAAAAATGTTAATCAGAGAAGATTACAGCAGCAATCTGTAAGCACAAAACAGTAACAACCCTGTAGGCACACCCTGTAATAATGCAGCAGAAGGTATACCCTGCAAGAGCACTTTGAATCAAAGAAGATTACAGCAGTGAAATTTAAGCAAAAAACAGTATCAAATCTTGTGAGCACAAAAGAAAATAATAACACAGAGTAAATCTGCCTAGCAAAAAGAAGCCTTAATCTTTTTTCCTTGCTCTGATAATGTTGTTCCTTGCTCTGTCTTTACAAGCAAACCTAGAAGAAAAGAGCTCAGGTGAAGCTAGGTGCCTGTGCCAGCAAACCTGTTCAGTATTCACTGAGGAGGGAGAAGGTCAAGGACCGCAGTTGGGGAGCAGAGGCAATAAATTGGGGAGTAAATAGACACCAGTCCATTCACAGTGGAGAGAGTTCTGGAGGAACTCACAAAGCTGAAGGTGGATAAAGCCAAGGGGCCAGATGACATACACCCAAGGATATTAATGGAGCTGCAGAGGGAAGAAGTAGCAGCACCTCTGGCCACCCTGTTCACAGAGTCACTGAACACAAGTGTGGTTCCAGAAGACTGGAGGAGGGCGCATGTAATCCCAGTGCACAACAGTGGCAGTAGGGTGGAAGCGGGGAACTACAGGCCAGTCAGCCTCACCTCAGTGGTGGGAAAGATCACAGAGACACTGCTGAAAGAAAGGATAGTGGCACACCTGGAATCCACTGGTGCCCAGGATCTGAGGCAGCATGGATTCATATCAGGAAGTTCTTGTCAAATGAATCTGATGCATTTTTTTGATTGGGTGACTAGGGAAGTGAATCAGGGAGGGGCCGTAGACATCGCCTGCTTGGATTTTAGCAAAGCCTTCAATACTGTCCCACACAGAAGGCTGGTTAACAAGATGAGTAGTCTGGGCATGGGGCATAAGGTGATACAGTGGATTAGAAACTGGCTGGCAGACAGAAGGCAGAGGGTGGTGGTAAATGGGATCCAATCTGGGGAGAGAGGGGTGTCCAGCGGGGTGCCACAAGGATCAGTACTGGGACCAGTCCTGTTCAATGTCTTCATTAGTGACATTGCAGAGGGGCTGGACGGAAAGGTCTGCCTATTTGCAGAAGACACCAAGATCTGCAACAGGGTGGATACTCCAGAAGGGGTGCAGATAATGAAGAGGGACCTGGAGAAGCTTGAAAGATGGTCAGAGGTGTGGCAACTGAGGTTCAATGCAAAGAAGTGCAAGATAATGCACCTGGGTAGGAGGAACCCTGGGGAGACCTACATGATGGGGGGGAGGTGCTGACCATCACCAAAGAGGAGAGGGACCTAGGGGTTATCATATTTGATGACCTGATGGTATCAAAGCAATGTGCAAAGGCTGCAGGGAGGGCCAGTGGCATGCTGGGGTGCATAGACAGAGGTATTACTAGTAGGAGGCAGGAAGTGGTGATGCCATTGTATAAAACACTAGTAAGGCCTCACCTGGAGTACTGTGTGCAGTACTGTAGACCACACATGCGTAAGGACATAAACATGGTGGAGGCTGTCCAGAGAAGGGTGACAAAGATGGTGCATGGCTTGCACCACAAAACATATGAGGAGAGACTAAGAGACCTTGATATGTACTCACTGGAGGAGAGGAGAGAAAGGGACGCTATGATGGAAACTTTTAAGTACCTCAAGGGCATAAACAAGGTGCAGTTGGGAGATCTTTTCCAGTGTAGAAAAGATACCAGAACAAGGGGGCATGATATGAAATTGGATAGGGGGAGATTAAGAGGTAACATGAGGAAGTTTTTCTACACGGAGATGATGGTGAATGCTTGGAATGGTCTGGCACAAGAGGTGGCAGAGGCAAGTATAGTGGAGAGGTTTAAACATGCCTGGGGCAAGCACAGGGAAACCTTGGGTGGGAAGGGAGTGATGAAAAGCCATTGACCACTTAGGGTGAGTGGATGCATACATGTATAGGGTCTATGGGCAGACTGGATGGGCCTAGCGGTCTTTATCTGCCAACAGTTTCTAAGTTTCTGTGTTTATGTGTTACAGTAGCACAGGACTGGATGAATTCATCCACAAGTAAATGATGTCTTGCAAGGAAAATTTACTCAAGCATATAGTGTTTCTTTATAAATTCCTCTATGTTACAAAAACTGTTTGACTAAAATCATGAAAACAGCACAGAAACTCATAAATTACCCAAAAGTGGTGTATGAAACTAAACAAAGGTCAATTAAAATGTAATACCCAACAAATCTCATGTCACTAGAGAATGCCTTGGAAAAAAGAGTGGACGTGAGAGAGAATGCTAACGTGACTCTAAATCAGATAGTGTTAACTACCAAGGTTGCTACCACAGCTTTACTCCATAAGCAAATAGCCTTGAATGCCAAGACTGAAAGACTTGAGAACACTATACTATCAAGAAATCTACAGCTAACTGGATTATCTACAGATTTAGTAGATGTGGTGCTAGTCTATACCTGGTCTTGGTATAACAGCGAGATGTGCACGTTTGAAACCAGAGCACTTAGAAGCTCCAACTAGACATTAAAGTAATGGACAGAACTGCGACAGCTCCCCGCATGAAACATCATTCTCAGGACAGCCACGGGTGGTTGCTGGAGTGCCACTCGGCATGGTTTTATTTGAAATGCCAGTGCAGAGGCAGGCAGGATCAGCCAGATAAATTGTAAAATTAAAGAACTGCAAGACATTGAAAAAATGCTACTTTTAGGTAAGAGCTAATCGGGTCCTGCCTCACACTGAGGTGGGACCTGTTCTCATGTAGACGTTTCCCTTTAACTTTTTTATCCCTAATGGAGCAAAGCAGGATCCTGTAGGGTGCAAGGAATATGAAACAAGTGTTCTATGAAGGAAAAAGATTCCACTTATATACAGACATCAGTTTGATAACTCAAAAATGGAGAAAGAGGCTGTTGGCTAAGAAATCCGAATTTTTGGATGTCGGGGTCCCTGCTTCTGCCTTGTCTCCAGAAATCTTAAATGTTTCCTTTCAAGGAAAGATGTTTTATTTTGAGGATCCAGATAAGGCTAGAGTATTCTTTGAAAAGAATGTTTGGGGACTTCCGGTGACGTCACGGAGCTGAAGCAAACTTAAATCTTGGAGCTCCTGTGCCAGCTGACTTATAAAACCTCCTAAAACTCTCTTTTTCACCTTTCAAAATGTCAAAAAGCTCAGGCGGGACATCCTTTACAAACAACAGAGGTAGAAATCGACCCGATGGCAAAGGTAAACCTAAGGATGACACCAGATTGAAAACGGGCCTGTAAAGCAGATTGGCTTCACCAGCCAGCTCCCATGCGGCTGAATATGATACTGATGGAGAAAATGAACAACTCTTGCATACTAGATTCGAAACGCTCCTACATGAAATCAAGGAATCAAGGAAAGAAAATAAGCAAGAGTTTCGAGAAGTTCAGAACCAGCTGGCCACCCTAGAAAACTGTATTGGAGCAATCGAGGAGAGGGTCTCGGAAACTGAAGACACAACAACGCAGCTCATTAACATCGTGTTGACCCTGCTATACCAAACTGAAATCCTGCAAGCTAAGTGCCTTAACCTAGAAGGCCGCTCTCGGCACGATATCTTGCACCTTTACAGACTCTCAGAAAATACAGAAACAACCCTGATGGCACCTTTCATAGAGAATCTTTTGAAAGACATCCTGGATCTTCCACCTACCCTAATATTCCATGTGGAAAGGGCACACAGATCATTGCAAAAGAAGCCAACCGACCCAGCTTCACACCCACACTCAATTGTCTTCAAATTGAACTCTTTTAGCACTAAAGAGGAGATACTAAGGCGGGCATGGGGTAAAAAAGAAATTAAATATCTTACGTACCGGCTGTTTCTCGATCATGACTATCCCCAAGAAATACAACACCAGAGAGTCAAGTACCTTCCAATTTTGAGAGCTGTTTGGGAGATGTCAATCCGTTTTCATACGCCGTAACCTTCAAGACTAAGAGTTTTCTAGGAGGACGGAGTAAAGATTTACTCTACAGTCGAAGAAGCCCTAGAAGCATTTAAAGAGAGGAAAATCCCAATGGTAGATACCAGGAACCAAGATGCAGAGAGGCGAGGACCGGTTTGGCAGTGCCCACATACATGAAGGCTGGGGGGAACAAAACAGTGTCACACGCTGAAGCATTGTGCAAGATCCAAATGCTGCTTAACATGAAAGCTGGGAAGGCTAGAGCAGAAACCTGAGTGGTCAAAAGATCTTTACACTGCTGAAATCACTCTCTCAACCCTCTGAGCTCCGAAGAAGGCTCCTCATGTGGCAGTGGTCTCCATTGGCTAAGTACTAAACAATTATCAGACTTATTTCAATTCGCTTATTCATTTTGGACTTGGGACTGCACGGGGGGGGAAGGGTGGATTGAGGAGAGCTGACATATGACTCCAACTATGAAAGCACTTGCTGGGTAATTTGGACACTTAACGACTCTCCTACTGATACAGGCGATCCCAGCCTAATAGAACTGTAATGTTCACAGTTCACTCATGGTACCATATCAGAATTTGTGTACAGAGGAAGTTTCCCACCCAGTGTTTTTTTTTTTTTGTCTTAATCCACTTTCACTAATACACTTCATTTAACTCAATTAGAAGCTACTACCACTAGAGGGGCACCTTTGCAGGAAGTGTGTAGTAGCAAAGTTGTATATTGAGGGGGCAAATATATAGCAAAGATATATAAGGGAAATAATTCTCATTTACTGAATAGTCCATTGATGATGTTACCTCTAGGTCAGGTTCTATTATTCTTTTAATATATGGCAATTACCTCTGATGTATATGATGTTGATTAAATTAAATTTGAGGTCAGCTGGTAATGGGGCACACTAAGGCTTTTACAGCCCGTACCTTAATACACATATTAGTAGCCCACTGTTACTGAGGCTCTAGAGGAGGTCCTCTGGCAACCGAGGCACATGCATTCCTCCTTGTCCTCCTTAAAAGGAGAACACAGGGGATAATAGGGTAAATTAGCCCCCAACCTTGGAAGCAAACATTTTTTGTTTACATTTGAATGGTTTACATACTATTTAAAGCCACGTTGGCTTTTGAGTTTGATTTCAGCTTAGCAGGACAGTTGGAATTCATGAGTAGCGATATGCATTTTAATTATGTATATGTTTTAGAGAAGAAGAGATCACCACTATGGGGAAAGGACCAATATGTCCATATATGCTTTTAACCGAGAGAAATTAACCCTATTTAATATGGCAACCTTACGTCATATGCACATATAATGTATGGGATCACTAACCCCATCAAGAGGAGTAAAATTCTCCAATACATGAGGAGGGAGGGAGGGAGGAGCTAATATCTTATTACAAGAAACCCACGATTCTCAAATTGAAAATAAAAAATTTGAGCATCTAGGTTTTGCTTGGGTGGTGGCCTCTTCATATTGGGGGGGTAGATGGCTGGGGACTGCAATAATGATTAAACAGGGGGTACACTTTGATCTCAAGGATCAGATTGTCGACAAAGAAGGGAGATATGTTTTCTTGAAGGGTTTACTAGATGGCCAGTTGGTTACTCTGGCATCTATCTGTATACCTCCAGCGGCAGACTTTACATTATATAAAATGCTTTTCTCCCAACTAGCAGAGTGGGCAAAGGGCCAGGTGATCTGCGGAGGGGACTTTAACCTGGATATTTCCAGGGGAGGCATGGACCATCCCTCTCAGGGTTGAACAAATAAAATAACCAGAAAAGTTCAGCAGTTGTTACAGGAACTGGGATATGATGACATATGGCAATTCCGACATGGCCCCTCCCGTAGACATACCTTTCATTCCCAGGCCCATGATACCTACTCCTGCCTTGATTTTTTGGTAACCCCACGGGAACAGCTAAACACTATACAGCATATTTGGCAAGGGGACTTTTGTCTCTCAGATCATGCCCCTATTTTCTGTAAGGTTCATCCACACACCACCGGAAAGAAAACTTTTTGGAGGTTAAACCTATCCCTCCTTAGAGATAAAGAGGTGCAGGAGTCGGTCAGAGATACAATAACCCAGGCCCTACTTGATAATGACACTCAGGACACCACAATAGCTATGATTTGGGATACTATTAAGGCAATAGTGAGGGGGAAACTGATAGGAATCTCATCACACCAGAAAAAACAGAGGGAGTCTTGCAGACTTGCCCTAGAAGCGCAGATAAACGCTTTAGAAGACCTCTAATGTGTTAAACTGTGTAAATCTCGAACTTGGGAGCTTACCTCCTTAAAGAAAGAACTAAATAATATTCTGGACTATGCTATAGAACAGAAACTAGTATTTTTATGGCACAAATACTGTGATGGGTGTCCTAGATTTATTAGATTAATTGCAGGCCAATTACGGGTTCAGAGCGTTAAGTCCACTATTTAAAAAATAAGACATCCTATATCCAGTGACCTTAGAAATAATATTACTGGTATCTCCGAGGCTTTTCTCAACTATTTTACAGCACTCTACTCTGGGATAACTAACCCTTCAGATGAGAAAATTCAGGAATTCCTTGCTCCCCTCAATCTCCCTGCTCTGTCTCAGAATCAAGGCACTCAGCTGATGACCCCTATTTCCTTCAAAGAGATAACAACAACAATTGAAAGTTTAAAAACAGGGAAATGCCCAGGGTCAGACGGTCTCCCGGGGGAGTTTTATAAAACCTTTTCCAAGATTATTACCCCAATACTGAGTAGGGTGTTTTCCTTTATGAGTGCAGAGGAAGGAGTGATCCCTCCATCCTGGAACGAGGCCATAGTCTTGGTGATACCAAAGTTGGGCAAGGACCTCTCATACTGTTCATCATCATACAGACCCATATCAGTACTGAACATGGATTATAAGATATTTGCCTCTATATTGGCCAAGAGTCTTATTCAATTTGCCCCATCTAAAATACATATTGATTAATGCGGCTTTATTCCTGGACATCAGGCCCAGGACAATGTCATACGCACAGTATATATTATCGAACATATTCATACTCACAACATCCCTGCAGTTTTGCTTGGACTAGATGCTGAAAAAGTGTTTGATATGGTGTCGTGGAACTTTTTGAGAGGGGTATTGGTGAGGTTTGTCTTCCTAATCCAGTTTGTAGATACCATTTTTAAATTCTACAGGATTCCTACCGGATATATTAGAACTAATGGACACATCTCAGAGAAATTTCCCTTATTCAGAGGAACTAGACAGGGATGCCCTCTAGCCCCACTTCTTTTTGCTTTTCATATCGAACCCCTAGCCCAATACCTCCGCCTGGCCCCAGATATTGAGGGTATTAAGATAGCAGACACAGAACCGAAGTTGGCCCTTTTTGCTGACGATATACTTGTATATTTAACAGACCCGATACCTCTCTGGTGGCCCTTTTTCAAAAAATACATGAATTTTCTAACCTTTCAGGCTTTTCATTAAACATTAACAAATCAGAATCCCTAACATTTGACTATAACCCCCCACCCACCCTCAAAAACAATATCTGATCAGATGGGATAAAACCTGTATAAAATATTTAGGTATACAGATTACTAAAGACCCAGATCTGTTGTTTTCCCACAATTACCATCCCCTGTTAACAAACATTATACAAGATTTGAGAAGATGGGATCTACTGCCATCCTCCTTTTACACAAGGACTTTGTCCCTTAAGATGAATACTTTACCACGCTTTTTATATTTATTCCAGTGCGTTCCTTGTACCATATCACCTAAAGAACTTCTTTCATGGCAGAAAACTCTCAACGCATTCTAGTGGAACCAGAGAAGACCACGGGTTGGTCTCTCCAAACTATTCCTGCCCAAGGAGTTGGGGGGGGTGGCCCTTCCTTCACTTCAAGACTACTGGATTTCAGCACAGATGCATCTGGCATTGTTATGGGGGTGCTAAAACATACCACACAGTCCCCCACCTCATTTCCAGCTTGCCTATTCTCCCCGTCCCATCTCAAGAAGGTTTTGCAAGTAATCCCACCGGCGACTACAACTATCTTGAAGAGCTGGCAGTTGGGAATGAAACACAAAACCTTCCAACAACAATCTTGGAAATATAATTGGTTTGTACTTACTCCCCCATTTGATACACCAGAACAAAATCCGTGGTACAAAAATCAGATTAAGAAGGTGTTGGACGCACCATGGCAATTGATAAAAGGAAATGAGATTATAGACTTTGCAGAAGGCCAAAGGACATACTCCTGGATGGAAAAGGACAGACTACATTGTTATCAAATTAGAGACTATATACTTAAACAAATTAGAATTAATGAGAGGAGCTCCCAGTTAAGGGAGGATAACGTCCCATTTAGACAAATCTAGTGCTCACTTCAGGGGGGAAAAGGCAATTTCTATATTATATAAGTCCCTTATAAAACCATTATCACATTCAATGGAATTGGTTCAATCTAGATGGGAAAAGGAGTTTGCCCAACCAGTGTCTAGTAGGGACTGGCTCATGATATGGAGGGGCACATGGACTACCACCTCCTCCCCAGTTTGGAGGGAATTTATGTGGAAAGTTAGGGCGAGTTTTTTTTCTGGTTCCCTCAGTAGTAGCTTTAAGGAACCCAGGAACCACCTTCCAGTGCTGGAGAGAGTGTGGTGAGACAAGGGCATCGCATAAACATATTTTCCTTGACTGCCTAAAATTATCTGTTTTCTGGCACCAGGTATCAGTTCATATGAAATTGATATTAAATATCCAGGGCACTGTTAAGGGGGTCAACCTAATATTGAGGATCCCACATGTGGAGGCCAAGGATAAAGCTACTTTATACCTATAGTCTATATTTTTAGGCACTGCCTATAAATCCATCACCAAAAAATGGCTTCAGACATTCCGCCCCCCCCACTGGTGTCTGATTGGAAAGCTTTAATACTTAATATTCAAGACAATGAACAGATCTCTTTTGGTCTCCAAGGCAAGATGGAAGCCTACATTTCTAGATGGTCACAGTGGGAACTATATCAGGATCAAATTCATTAGCATATTAAAGGTCAAGTAAAGAAATATATTAAAGTGAGTATTGGTCACCCAATCAGACCCCATTGATATCAGTATATGGGATTTTGATTATCTATTGTGTATAATTATATATTTGATTCATTGTTCCTCTTATCTTCTTGGTAATCTAGAACTCTTAGAATGAGTTTTAAGGAACAAATTATAACAATGCATAGGTAGACGCTCATGTTCCAATGTTAATGCCCTGCTTAGAGTTTTTAGAGTTATCATTCTGGTTTCCTTTTTATGTACTAGAAAGGCTATATGTTGGAACAGCCACCACCTGTACTTGTAATAATATTGTCATTCCAGAAATGGATGTCAGACATTATTAATTTAAATAAAGGAAGTATAAAAAATGAAAAGAATGTTTGTTTACCATCTCAGATTAATTCCGAGGATGAGTAGGAAGATGAAATTGAGATTACAGAGTACATTCCAGTCAATACTAACCAAAAATGGACTTATAAGTCACTCTATCTTTAATCTTTCTTTTTTTCCTCTTTCATAATCAGCAACCACTTTAATTAATAATTGAAAATGGAGTGCATTATTATTATTATTATTGTCTGTTCCAGCTCATTAAGTATGTAACTTACATGATGACAGAGTGCCTTTAAATAAGGAAGGAGCTTAAATCTTTTTCTTTTTCCTTTGTTTTCTTTGCTCTTCGGTATACTTTTTTTAGGCAATTAATGCACTGGAGCCAATAGATGTTTAAAACTGAATTAATGTTATTAGAGAACCATGTTGACCACTTTCATTTATACACCCCCCAAAGAAAATGCTGTTGCTGTTTCTATGTATGTAGTATGCATCTGTTAAATAATAATAATAAAAAAAAATAAGGGAAAAAAGATGATCAATGCAGACTGCATCGTCTTACTTTTCACTGCTTTTCACTGAGAGAAGTCAGTGACAGTTATTTATTTATATATTTATTTATTTATTTATTGAATTTTGGTAACCGGGTGAGCCCACTGAGACAAGACAGTCCCTTTTTCAGTGGTGACCTGGGAAGTGCAGTACATTGATAGTGCCATAAGTTGAAAACAATATTTACTAAGACACTAAGTCCAAAACAGCACAGTCTCCGTTAACTATGGTTGAACATACAAGCTGCAGTTTGAAAAATAATAAATACAACTAATGAGACAAAAAAATATTGCATGTCATTAATGGCATACATATAAACATTAAGTGGGATTCTGATCAGGTTCACATCCCATTTGCAGCCGTGTGTCTCTAATGTCTAAAGTACTTAGAAACACTAGATTTCCATTGTTTATTGTTCAGTGTGACACAACTTTAATACAGTCTCACTTGTTTCAGGAATGCTAGCAGAAAACAGTATTCTTTTACAGTAATGTCACAGCGTGTGGGAATAAACTTCAGACAAGGCTAATTTATAGGTTTAAAACACACTGTGGTGTGATATTTATTTTTCAAAAGTTAGAAACACAATAAATGAAAACAAAAACAAATTGAAAAGAAAAACACTACTTATCATCAGTAGTTTATCACATAATACAGTCCTGGATCTTAGAACTCCTAAAACCCATTTCATCTGCATTCAACAGCTTGTCTACAGTAGCACCTCTCTCCTTCACTCTCAAGATTGAACTGAAGTGAACTCAGTGAAGAGGTTTTATATCTTTTGGTGGGTGATCTGACTGAGCCCTTTCTATTTACATGTCTGGACATGTTGTTTCAGAACCAAAGAGGGGTTTGTTTCAGGGGACTTCCTGGTTCAATTAAAGGTACAGTGTATATCTCCACAGATATTGACTCTCTGTATCTCTGAGCCCCAGTGACTAAGCACTTTTATAAAGCATATCACATTCTTTTGTTCAGCCTCATACATAGAGCCTTATACAGTACCAAGTTTATGGTGTGAATTCATGAAAATACCTTAAGGATTTCTTATAACTGTACTAATCATGAAATTATTATTGTTTTACAGTGCTTGTTACAGAAAAATTTACCAGTAATGCGATATTTCTCGGCAGGCGCGGTACCACCGAGCAGTGCATTAAGTATTACCCAAGAAGTACCTTGTTACTGGGTTAATGCGGTAAGAAAGTGACCAAGTTCTTAATTAATTGAATCCCCTATCATCAGTTCAAAATCGTCAGGTGGCGCTGTTAGTGTTAAATTTACCTTGCTAAGTTGTAATATTCCGGTAGGTGTCCCCACAGTCCGTAGTCCACAGCAGTACCTCCTTCTTTGAACATCTCCCCCCACCAAAAAAAGTCTCTGTAACACTGGAGAGTCAGATTGCTGTTTTTTTTTTTTTTTAAGCAAAGGACAGCCTCGGTTGTGAGACATGGTTCTATGGTGCCGGTTAGACAACACTTTTGTCGACCGGCATCACAGCGATGGGATTTATGTCAACCGCAAGTTGTGGTTGACATAAATCCTGAATGTCTCCTGTCCATTTTCTAATTGGAAGCTTTGCCCCCAAACCCCTCATGAGGGGAACTTGGCCCCTGCACCCCAGAGTTATTATAATCAACTCCGAGTAGGAGTTGATTTGGGGAGGGGGTGCAGGACCGAAAGACAGTGTGCCCCTGTCACAGGCACACCAACACAGTGACCTGTCGGTGAACTGTTGATTTTTTTGACAGTGAGGTAGATCCCTGTGTTGGTGTCGCCATTGGGGAGGCATATTGTGAGACACAGACCCATCCTGGTTTAGTGGTGGTCCTGTATAGCACTGGAATGTTGCTGCCCACACTCTTCCCCCCCGTCCCCAGTGAACAAACCCACAAACATCACCACCGGCATGCCTCCCTTAGTTTGGGAAGATTCTGTTTAGCTATCAGTTGTAGCAGCCCTCGGTTAAACACCTGTCCCTTATGTCGAACCCCTCTGTTTCTTTTCTCTTTTTTTTTAAATTCTGCCAAGAAAAGCAACTCAGTGAAGGACTGAAGGGGGTTTGGGAGGGGTTCTGTGTGCCACCGGTTCCCGACCCTCATTGCTCCCCTTCCCTATGCTCTTTGTTGCCCAGAACCTCTGTGCTGCCTAATGTTGTAGATTCTTTGAATTATTTTATGTACTGACACCTTAGGTGTCCAAACTTATGAATTACTTTTTGTGACAAACCTTGACTCTGCTCTCAAAAGAGCCTGCATGGAATATATATAGTACCATTATTACTTTAACTTTTTTCTGATCAAGCTGCAACCTGGACCTATTGCATCCTGTATTTGTGGTGAACTGTGCGCAATCAGTGTGGCTGAATCACAAAGGAATAAAAAAATTACCACTTCAGTTACTGTATCGGTGAGTAAAAGTAATGTCATGCACACAGCTCACCACAAATACAGGGTGAGAGAGGTCCGTCCCACTGCCCCTTACGACCTCAGATGAAAACCTGTTCCACTGCCCCTCATGACCATGACTGCAGCATAACCAGAAAAAGTTAAAGTAATAAATGGTGTATGATCCATGCAGACTCTTCTGAGAGCAGAGTCAAGGTTTGTCACAAAATGTAATTTATAAGTGTCGACATGTGCAGTATGGTGTCAAGTACATAAATAATGCAAAGACCATACAAGATTTCATGACACTACTCTCTCATGACTTGCCAGATGAGAAACACAAAATAGAATCACACTGTCACAATACCATCTCATTTGTTAGCATGCAATCACAACCACTCAATTTATTACATTTTCCAGACAAAGGAGAATAGTGTCAGCCTTGAAACGCGCTTCTAAATATGTACAGGGCAGCTGCCGTTTTCTTCTCCATCTACTAAGTATCACACAATAAAAATGGGATACAAGAAAATGTTTTTAAGTCAGGGTTTATGCTGCAGTATGTTGAACAGGGTGGTGAGTTGGTTCCTGGTATTATTCTGCCCCGCAGCCCTTTGCTTGGAGTAGGACGCACCACTCACATCAAAAACTTCATTGGATGACTGACTGACTCCTATGGACCCACCACTGACTGTGTTCTGACTGACCACACACACATTTCATCAGCTGACTCCTTCCCAGTCCATTCAACATGGACTGTAGGCTGTAGCAACTGCTGAAATCATATTTTTTTTTAAAATAAAAAAAATCAAACAACTAAAATTAAAAAAAATTAAACTCTCTAATTGCTGGCTCATGGGCCTGCTGTGCTGCGCCTTCAGACAAGTCTATCCACTCAGAGACTGCTTGACGTTTTGTTGGCCCAGGCCAATGGACCAACAGTACCCCCCTCCAATCCATAAACAAAATCATGTTTTTTTATTATAGTAAAAATGGCAAAAAAAATCCTCTCCAGGGTGCTCAGAGTCAGTAAAGTCAGCTGACTTCAGTCACCTCCTCTAGCACTAGTTTAGCATTTTATTATTTTCATAAAGAGAATAAGTTGATATATTTAGATAACATTTTAAAGTACTTAGATTGAATGATGTTGCAGCCGTCTGTTGGACTGGGGTGTTGTTCTTTTTGTTCAGAATCTGACCTGAATTGAATTTCTATGTATGTTCCAATCTCTGCACTGTACGTACAGTACTGTACTGTATGCCAAACAAGGGAAACGGCACACATCACCTAAATGGTGCTTGCCTTATGTGAATGAATAGTTTCCCACTGTGAAAGAAATCAAGCAATTAATTAATTTGTTTGAATAATAATGATGCTGTTCTCTTTTATTGTTGTATTCAATATATACAAAACATATCTTTATGAGCCCTAGAGCAGTCAGTGACTCACCCTGACTGCCCTAGTGCCCTTTAAAGAAATTGGGCTTGATTCTCATAGAGTCCTTGGATCAATGCAAGCTGCATCAAATGGCAGTTTGCAGCAATGTCTGGTACACCAGGGATGCTGCACCCAATTCTCTAAGAGGCAGGGTCCTGGCTGCAAAGTCCTGCAGTTTGTGACTACCCTGGCAATGCGCCAAACACAGGGCGCAACAGGAGGGCTTGCCACAAGCTGTACAGCGGCTCGGCACCAGTTCAGCAGGGCCCTTCTTGGCTACCTTCTCCCCACCATATGCATGTCCCTCCCTCCATCTAACTATCCTGATCTTCTGGTCTGCCAGGTTCCATGCATCAGACTCCCAATAAAAATTGCTAACTCCGGCACCAAAGCTGACACCCATCCTGGGCGCCACTTCCACACTCTATCACTTGGCCCTGCTATACTCCCACCCAGCTTCCAAACCAGCCACCTACCCCTTCTGCCCCATGATCATCAGCCAACACCTGCTATTGCCAGGCCTCATGCCTCCCCCAAGAAGCTGTGCTGAGTTGCACATAATATCAAACTACTGCTACTCCTAGTAGGTGATATTGAGCCTAATCCCGAACCAAACCACCACCACTCACCTAACCCCTCTGTACCACTCCAACTACCCCCAGGCCTAAAACTGTCCCACCTAAATATATGTAGCCTACTAAATAAAATAACCCAGCTTCAACCCCTCGCCATGTCCCTCAGCCTGGATATCCTGACTATCTCAGAAACCTGGCTGTAGCCCCACAACCCTGACTCTGAATTCTCTGTTCCTGGCTATACACTCACCCGACATGATTCCATGGGCAAAAAAGGGGGTGGCTTAGCTATGTGCATTGCCTCCACCATCCAGTTTTCCTCAGTCGCCTTACCCCTGCCTTCAAAATCCATCGATGCTCTTATGGTAAAACTCTCCCTTCCCCACTCAATTCTAATCTACATTGCAGGTACCTACTGTACCCCTGACACCAACACAGCTGCTATACTGGATCACTTGGGCATGCTAAAGCACTGGCTTCAGGAGGTGAGCTCCATATACTTGGGGACTTTAACCTGAACTGGCTCACTGGGGCCAACTCCAAGCTCTGGAACAAGGTGACTGCCCTAAATCTAGCTCAACTAATCTCCAAGCCCACTCAGTTAAATTGCAAAACCTTGAATCACACCCTTCTAGCCTGGTCCCTCACCTCACACCCTCACAGGATCATAGTCTCAGGCCTCCTTCCAGATGCTCTCAGTGACCACCATGGAATATACTCTGTGTGTAAAATCTTAAAACCAAAAGCTCACCCACCCAAAGCCTTATGGATAGATCCTTCAAATCACTGGACTTCACCTCCTTACTAAATGACTTGGTCAACTCTGACTGGTCATGCATCAATCAATCAAACTCCATAGAAGAGGCCCTGGAGTTCTTTAAGGCCAAGTGCACTGCCGTCTGGGTCCATTTCGCCCCCCTCAGGTGAACCAGAGTCAGAGGCACTCACCTCCTTTGGATCTCAACCAAAATCCTAACCCTCCTCAGAACCAGGGACAAGGCCTGGAAATCCTTCAAGGTATCCAGATCACCAGCTGACCTCCAGCAATACCATACGTTACATAATGCCAGTACTAGGAAAATCCACCAAGCAAAAGCCAGCTACTTCAAAGTCATAATCAACTCAGCTTACCACCACCCAGCCAAATTCTGAAAAGTGGTAAAATCACTTCTCAGCCCTCCATCGCAGCCCCCCACTCCTACCCTGGAGGTAGGAGGTCTCAACATCACTGATCCCCCTGCAGTGGCCACACTGTTTAAGTCCCACTTCACAAATAACAGTGCCACTCTCCAGTCCTCACTTCACCTGGCACAGTACACCACCCCTACCACTACAGTCAGAACCACACAATCAGCTCACCCCTTCTCCTTCCTGCAGGTCACCCCTGATGAGGTGTATATAAGACACTGATTGCCCTTAATCCTAGGAAGGGCAAATGCCCCACCGGGTTGGATTCCAAGATGCTCCACCTCTCAGCCCCTGCCATAGCCAAACCACTGGCCTCCCTTTTTAACCTATCTTTCTCCCTTGCTGAGGTACCCTATGAATGGAAACATGCCACTGTAATCCCCCTTCCTAAGGGCGGGGATGCCTCAGACCCATGCAACTGCCGACCCATCTCCTTTCTACCTATTCTGTCAAAACTGCAAGAGCATCTAGTACTCTCTCGCCTATCACCCTTTCTGGATTCCTCCTCCTTTTTCACCCCATTCCAGTCTGGCTTTAGGAAATCCCACTCCACCACTACCTCCCTTCTCAGGCTCACTGATTCCATCCTCATTGGGATGGATGCTGACAACATCACTGCTGCCATTTTCATTGACCTGGCCAAGGCATTTGACACTGTCTCCCACTCACTCCTCCTGGCCAAACTCACCAGCGCTGGTCTATCCAGCTGCACCATTAGCTGGTTCCACTCATACCTTGCAGGCAGGTCCCAATCCATCAGAATTAGTTCCTCCATCTCGGCCCCCCTCCCAGCCACCACAGGGGTACCACAAAGCTCTGTCCTTGGCCCACTCCTGTTCTCCAGCTTTCTGAATGACCTGCCTCGTGCCTGCCCACACACCTTAATCCACATGTATGCGGACGACACTGTGCTGTACACATCTGGCCCCTCTGCCTCAGAGGTTACGACTAGATTGCAGCTGGACTTTATTATGGTCCAGCACTGGCTTCACACCAATCAACTCCTCTTCAATGCCAAGAAAATGGTCTCAGTAACTTTTGGCACAAGGCAGAGACTTTCGAGGCTCCCCTTCCCGATCACATTCCACACCCTGGATGGGACCCCCCCTGGAGGCCTGTACCTCCTTCAGATACCTCGGGGTCTGGCTGGTCCAGCACCTTAATTTTTCTGCCCATGTTGACTCTATAATCAAGAAGCTGCACCCCAGGCTCGGGGCACTTTACCGTAACCGGGACCGCATCCCAGTTTCTGCCCGCAGAAAATGATCCTCCCCATCTTCAACTACGAGGACGTAGTCTACAGTGCCGGTCCTAAGCCCACCCTAGCCAGACTGGACCCTCTTTTCCATTCTTTCTGTCACTTTGTCCTGAATTGTCCATACTCCACACACCACTGTACCCTTTACCAATCAACGAACCTCCCCTCTCCAGACAACTCAAGACTATCCCACTGTGCTAAGCTCACAGCCAAGCATTGGTCCCAGCTGCTCCCCTCTTACCTCACCACTGCCCTTGTCAATCCCAGCACCCCAGCATACTCCCTCAGAAACACTGACTCTCAGTCCCTAGCTGTCCCACATAGGGCCACTGCTGCTGGCCAGGCGGCTTTCAGCTACTGCCTACCAACGTTGTGGAACTCCCTCCCAGCAAACATTCGCCACTTCGCTTCCCCCCTGCTCCTTAACTCCATGCTCAAATCTCATGTTTCCACTACCTGCTCATGTGTCTAGACAGTTTACGATCACAAAATGGCAGGGCTGTGCATCCAAGCTGTGATTACATCACTGTATGTTCTACCTATCCGTCTATATTATATGGTAATGATTATAAACTATGCCTGTATTCTATTGTTATCTCAATCCTTTTGTATAGTAAACCATGCCCTATTGTGTTAGAAGGTATTCCCATTATGTAACCACAATTGTATTTGTCTGTCTTTCAACTATGTATTGTACCCCTTTCCCACAGGACACATCTGGAAACGAGCAGTAGCCTGCCCAGCATGCCTTCCTGGTTAAATGCTTAAATAAATAAATAAATTACTGTACTGGTGTAAAAAATAAATAAATAAACCCTGGTGGTCTAGCGGACCCTCCCCCGGCCTGATATGCCTGCTAATAGTACTGTAAAATTGAAATAAAACCTGGTGGTCTAGCAGACTCTCCCCCTGCCCCGGCAATTACTGCCCACTACCCAGCTCCCCCCAACTTGAACCTTGAGTCAGAACGGGCACATCCCTCCCAACTCCACCCCATTTGACCCCATCTTAAATTGTCACTGAGTGCTTAATATATTGCAGTATGTATTAAGCGCTCAGTATTCTATTCTGAAGATTGGAGCCGACCGAGGTGGGTGAGGAGGGCTGTGCTGGTCCCAACTTGGGGTTCGGGTTGGGGAGCGGATGGTGGGCACAATTGCTGGGGCAGGGGAGGGTCCACTAGACCACAAGGTTTTATTTCAATATTACAGTACTATTAGTGGGCATATCGGGGCAGGGGAGGGTCCGATAGACCACCAGGATTTCTTTTAAATGTACAGTAATACTAGCAGGCAATACTTACAGTACTATTAGCAGGCATATCGAGGCAGGGGGAGGGTCCACTAGACCTCCAGGGATCGGGGTATGTATATTTACTAAACACAGTGCAACAATGGGGTTCAAGCACTGTGCCATGTTACTGCATACAGGTATCTATCAGTGAGGTGAATATTCTAAGTACCCTTAGACCAGCTCTGGCTGGTCTAAGGGTACTTTGAAAATTTCCCTCTTGGAGAGTTCTGTGAATTCCAATTTTGTGATGTGGCAGCTTGCATCTGCCGCATACCGCCTTGCCTCATGGCTCAGTCCATGTTTGGGTGCACGGGTGGTATAAGCCTGATTTGGGGCAGGCAGCCTGCAGCTGCCACAGGCTGCCTTTGTGAATAGCTCACAATGCATCTTTTGGGGCAAAGGCCGTTTTGCACGATTCTTTACAGCGCAAGCCCCTTGCGCCCTGCTGGGGGCTTTGAGAATCGGGCCCCTTATGTTTTGTGTATATTGTGTATATTGAATAAGAATAAAAGAATACAGTAGCATTATTATTCCAACAAATTAATTACAGTACTTGTTTTATTTTGTCAGTGGGGAACTATTATTGAGGCAGTATAGCGCAGTGGTCTAAGGCTCTAAGCTGCAAATCTGGTGCCATCCAGCAGACCAGACCTGGGTTTGAATCCCACAGCTTCCACTTGCATACTGTGTGACTCTAAGCAAATCACTGAGCCTCCTTGTGCTCCCAGGTCGCTCCTGTAAAAAAGCTTTCAGCTTAGTGTGCTATACCTGGTAAAACAACTAAATAATAAAAAAAAAAAAAAACAACTGTTAATTCACATAAGACATAGACAAGCACTGTCTGTGTAATGTGTGCTGTTTTCTTTGTTTTATATACAGAGGTTGAAATGAAGAAGTTCCATTCAAGTTCCAAAGGAAAAGAACAACACCCTGGTCTGACAGACAGCTGCACATCATTCGATCAACTAACAGGGAATGTGTTTTCTTTTTACATGTTGCGGGCCAACATCAGGGATGGGGGGGTCCCCTAAACTAATACGGAAATTGTCTTTTTTTTTAATATCTTGTGGGATGGGGGCACTCAGCTGTACGAACAGGAAACATTTTTTGTGTTTTTTTTTCTAATTACATACTGTATTTGGGATGGCATCGGGGACCAAGGATGGTGGTCCACTAGACTACCAGGGAAAGTCTTTTCTTTTTTTTTTTTTTTTATTAATATCTTGTGTGGCAACATCAGGGAAAGGGACGATTCGTTAAACTAACAGGGAAGGTGTTTTTTTTTTTTTATATATCTGGCATAAGTATATAAATACATCATAACAGCCATTGAATAAAACAAGGCCCCTACCTTTCACTAATCTGACAGGGAAAGTGGTTTTTTATTTAGATTCATACTATATCTGGGGCTGGATCGAGGCCACCAATTGTGACAGCTCTGGTTGCTTGGCAAACTGCAGGTCCCTGCCCATTAAATAAAAAAGTCTGCAAGGTGGGCAGGTAGTGGAACTGCTGCTAAACTAACAGGAAAAGTTTATTTTTTTAATAATTACATCATTGGGGATAGCACAGGGGAGATTATTAAATACATTCTAAAAGCCACTGAATTCAAACAAACCCCCACTTGTGCAAAGATCACAGCAGGCAGTAAGTGTAAAATGATATATCATGTCCAGACCTGGCAAGGATCTACTCTGCACTCCTCACACTGAGATCCTGCGCTGATCCCTGCTTGAAGGGAGCACTTTAAAATTAAGTGCCTTCCTGGGCTAAGACCCACTATGAGCACCAATGGTTAATTTAATTGAAGCCCCTCCGGGGCTCTCCGGGGTTCAGACCTGCTATTGCTTGGAAACCAAAAAAAATAAGTATTAAATGCATCCAGACAGCTATAGAATAAAATAAAGCCCCTACCATGCTGAGACCCGTTGCAGGCAGCAACTATGAAATTTAACAGTATACTGCAGTGTGTCCAGATTGGGCTAGGACCTGGTCTGCCCATGGGATGAACCCTGCTTGGAGCAGGGATTTTAAAATTAAGAATGCCCACCCCAGTTGAGACCCACTCTGAGGGGAACTTTTGTTTAATTTAATCCATACAGGGCTGTCTAGCACTCAGACCCACTATAGATGGAAAACAAAAAGCATAAGATCTCACCCAGCTTGCACCCACTCAGGATCAGTCAAAGTAAAAAGACTAACACTTTAGAAATATTGTAGTCTCTTCTGTGGAGAAATCAAGTCTGAGAGTCATTGTGTGCGTGTGTGTGTGTGTGTGAGATAAAATTTGACAAATTAAATCAGCTGTCATTCTAATAATTTAGACATGTAATAACTGCAGACAGGACATATACAGCTCTTTACATGCTACTACTGTACATCTTACCAGAGTTGTTAATATTTGTCAGTTTGAATATTTATTTTTGTATTGTTAAACTGCTGCTTCATTTACTCACAGTTTTCAACTCTATCACACTTTGAGGTCACTGTGTACTTAGTCCTGTCACAGAAAAATGTGTTTTTTTCATTCACTCACTCAGGCACTCAGCATCTGGTCAGAACTTACATGAACACTGCATACATGATGAATAAAGGTAATAT
The DNA here is from genome assembly GCA_016271365.2 of Neoceratodus forsteri. NCBI lineage: Eukaryota > Metazoa > Chordata > Ceratodontiformes > Ceratodontidae > Neoceratodus > Neoceratodus forsteri. The sequence goes on from CM057452.1 coordinate 735,948,033, forward strand.
GCTGTTTGTGCATGGGGCAGGGGTGGCAACAATCTCATTACATTCTGCTGGAGAAAAAGTCATGCATCTTGACCAGCTGCATTCATCCCATGTCAATGGAGCGATAAATCATCACTGAAACAGTCTTCTCACACTGGCTAACAGATGATGGAAAACATTTCAAAAGCCCTGACCTGCTTTCATTGTAAGTCAATGAAAAAATAAAATCAGTTTTTCTGTGGCAGGATTATGAGGCATGAATTATGAAGGGGCTAGCAGTAAATGTACAGTACTAATGCTCTGCAGTTTATGAATTCATTCACAGATTTGAATCAATTCTACACATTTATCCTTGCATGAAAGGAAAAATATGCTCTCTTTATAACACCGGACCTATTTTAATCACTGTGCATTCCACTCTCTCATTGCTCTGACTTTTCCAGCTAGAGCATATGGTCCAGTATCATACTGGGGACTGAATCTGAGTGAAAGTACTGAAGGAAATTACAATATCAGCTTAGGGATTTCTACTAAGTGTTCCCCATTAGAGGCATAGGACAGGGCACCATCCGTAATCAAGGACAATCAGTTCCCATTTTTATGTTGCTTGCACGCATGTGCAAGAAACACAGTGCCATCATCCGATTTTTCGGAGGTATGGCACCCGTCTTCCAATTCAGTCAATGTGTTTGCAGGCGTGGCTCCAGTTCCCCAATCACTGCTGCAGCTGTCTATGACAGCAGTTGAAAATGCAGTGGTCGTACAGTTGAAGGGGAAAGCTCCGCTTCAGTAAGCAGGAGCGCCCACACACAACACGCAAAGGAACGTGATACTGCGTGCTGATGCGCCTCCATGCACACACTGTATGGCCAATGGGATGCCCAATCCCCTTTGGCTCCACGCCCCACAAAAGCACGAGGTGCCACACTGGGAGCCTACCCCAGTGTAGCCAAAAGCTATTATAGGCGACGGAGTGCCCAATCGCCTTGACCGCTCCACGGCTGCACCCGCCAAAAGCTTCCAGGTGCCACGCTGGGAGCCCACCCAGTGTGGCAAAGCTTGTTACATGACGGGTGCCCAATCTCGCCCGCTCCAGACCCCTAAACAGTTTTTCCATCTGCCATGCTGGGAGCCCACCCAGCGTGGGCAAACATCCCGTTGTCTTTAAAAAAAAAACACCTGTAAACAAAAAACGGTCCTCATAGTCTCCGTCTCCCTACCCACCATCCGCACCCACCCACTGCACACCCTGCCTCCCCACACCCCCCCATACTTACCTCTGGAGTCTGGTGCGATGATCTTCGGTGGACCGGGAACACGTCTGCACTCTTCAAAGCCAACTGCGAACTGAGGAAATGCCGGTGAGCTGTATAATGGAATAAATAGGGTTTTTCAACTTTGTTGCATATCTCAGGCATTTTTGGGAATTTTGGGCCCAAATTTTCAACATGGGATTTTTAGGACCCCTCCTCATGAATTCTTGCACTGTCATGGCGTTAATTGGGCCCAAAGGGTGATTTCACGGTCACTGCGTGAAATCACCTTTCAGGACCAATTAACGAAATGACACTGCCAGTGTTCATAAGGTGGGCTCTCAAAAGTCTATGTTGAAAATTTGGTGAAAAATTTCTAAAAATTACTGTTTCTGAGCATCGTCGCGCGGTTCCTCGCACGCTTGTAAGTTTATAATTTTCAATATTTTCACTCCAGATTTTCAACATTGCCATTTTACCACACCTCCTTATGAGCAGTACAGCTGTCATTTTTCACATCTCACCCAAAACGTGTTTTCGCCCATGTAGCGCACAATGGCGCAGTCAGTGTGCGAAATCAATGTGTGGGACACATTAAGAAAATCACAGTGACACTGTTCATGAGCAGAGGTCTTAAAATGGGTATGTTGAAAATTTGGTGAAAGAATTCCTAAAAGTGACTGTTTTATGAGTGTGAGTTGCGCAGTTCCTACGCACGCTCATAAGTTCGTGAATTGTCAATATTTTCACTCCAGATTTTCAACATTGCCATTTTACCACACCTCCTTATGAGCAGTACAGCTTTCATTTTTCACATCTCACCAAAACGTGTTTCTGCCCATGTAGCGCACAATGCAGCAGTCGGTGTGCGAAATCAATGTGTGGGACACATTAAGAAAATCACAGTGACACTGTTCATGAGCAGAGGTCTTAAAATGGCTATGTTGAAAATTTGGTGGGCGGTCACATGATGGCAGCTTGCTAAATGGCGGTAGGGGCTTAATGCTCTTACCCCCTACACTACCAATTGTCACCTTTTACTAACTTCTGGGTCATCAGCTAAACGGATTGTCGTTGCTAAGTACCTTAAGTCATCTACTGACCCTCCGGATTGGTTTTACTGGCCGGAAGATCAACTTTTGCAAGGATGGAGGTGGATAGGATCCAGACCGCGGCTAAACATACGCCGCCGGCCTCTCCCAGCAAACAACCCAAAAGCTGCGGATTCAAACGGCTACAGGATCCAGAAAGCTGGGGAAAACTCTTCCTCAAGTCTACTTACGGAAGAAAAGTTTCTGCAGGAGTTTACCCGATGAGAAGCATGCTTCAAGATATCACGGCCAACTGAAGGCAATGCGGGAGATCTCGCCTTCTCACGGTCAGAGTATCGGATTCTGAAGCTAAAGTCTTCTCATTAGAGCAATGGAAAGAAAAAACGGAGACAGCGATGTCCGGGTTGGCCCAACAGGTGCGGCGACTTCAATTGAAAACGGAGGATTTAGAAGGCCGCAATCGGAGAAACAACCTGTTGGTTTTAGGCCTCCGGAGCTGGAAGAAGGCCCAGAACTGACGGCCTTTCTACAACGCTTCTTTGTCAAGATAGTCGGCCCTTCGCCAATCAGTCCTAGTTACCACATGGAACGAGCGCACCGTTCACTGAGACCCCGACCACCACCTAATTCCCCTCCACGTCCCATAATTATCAAATTCTTAAGCTACATTGAGAGACAGCATATATTTAACAAAACCAGAAAGCTGCAGGAGATTAGGTGGGAACAAGCCAGAATCCGCATAACTCAAGATTTACCCAAAGAGATGAGGTTAAAAGAGCTGCCTTTCACCCAATTGTGCAGAAACCGATAGTCACCGATCCTTTCAGGATGATCTACCTGCCACTCTTAGGGTTACCATCAACGTACCAGCTTCAGCTTTGAATCCCCAGAAGCTCAGAAGGATCTTGCCTCCAAGCTCCCTGAATTATTTAAGACGAACGGCTGAAAGTTTTCGAACTGCTACATATGTTGTGACTACTGAACTGATGGTTTTGTGGACTTTAAATGCTTCCTTGTACTTTCTCCCAATTTACTCTTTGTATTGTATGTAGCCATTTTCTGTATCTTGTTACCCCTGTCCCTCCTCTTGATTGTAATCTGGATGGCCTCTTACCTGTGTGGATCAGGCTGCTTGGCCTGGGCCGTCAATTTCCATGTTGTGGGGTTGCTACCGATCTCACTGCTTCCCTCTGGAGATTTTAACTCTTTCCCGAATTAAGTGTCGGGGTTTAGGTTTCCAGTGGGACTACTTCGAATACGGGACCGGGCGTGGGTCCGGCTAGTATTTGGCGCCCCCTGAAACAAGAGGCCGTTTTATCCAACCCAGCTCTGGCTTTTAATGCCTGGATTCTCGGTCTCGACGAGTTGTGGATATCCTCGTTTTCTTGGGTGAGTGTTGGCTCTGTCTCCCTTTTGGGTTTCAACCCTTGTTGCCTTTCTGGACTTGAGCTCTCACCCGTTGTCTTTGAGGTGGAGTTACTGAGTCTGGGTCTGGATTGATACTAGTTCATTGAGTGCACACCATTTGAATTGGTGACAGTTGGTGGGGATGAGGGGGGATGGCTGAAGGCCTCAGCTACCTGCAGTAGCTGAATCGCGTGCCGATAGTAGGGGGGATAGCCAATCCAGCCCTGCCTGTAGGTATTTTACTGCTCTGCTCAAACTGGATTAGATGGAGGGTTTTAATCACTGGGTTTAGTATTAGGGCCCCTTCCCTCCCTTTTGGACCCTACATAAAGGCTGGTGCTGGATTCGCGTTAAGGGACTGGCTCCTGAAATTAAGACTGTTACATGTTATTGTTGTTGTTCTTCAATGTGGGGGCCAGATTGTATATAGTTGTTTAGGGTACTTGGGGATTAATTTTTTGGGGGATGGGGGAGGGGGTTCGGAGTAGTTGGGGATAAGGGGGAGCTGTTGGGTATATTCTGTATACTATTACATGCTAACTAGTATCTCTATGCTGATAGGAATAGGTTTAAAATGTTCTTGGTGGCAATTTCGGGGGGGTTGGTTTTTTGGGGACTGCACTAGGATGAGAGGGGGTCTGGGCGGAGGGGGTCTAGCCTGCCATATTAGATTGATTTATGACTCTCCTCTTGCTGGAGTAACTCCTGTGAGCTTCTGGTTGTTTTTTCTGGGACTATTTTGGCAGGCTGGTGGGTTTTTGGTGTATGGGGTTTCAGTGTGCCATTTTTTTCTCGCTACTTCTGGATGTTTCTGGTTTTATATCCCTCTGGTTTTGTATGTTAAATGGCTAATAATGCCATCAAAATAGCATCCTGGAATGTACGCGGGCTCAGGGATCGGGTCAAACGAACTCAGGTTTTTAACCACTGCTCGTTACTGCAGGTGGATATACTTTTTCTTCAGGAAACCCACTTAGGCCAAGCAGATACTAAATGCCTACCTCGATCTGGCTTCTCGCAAGTCTATGTGGCCGGGGCTCTAGCTTCAGTAAAGGGGTAGCTGTCCTTATTAAAAAACATGTTCTCTTTATGAAGGACCTGGTTATATTAGACCCAGACGGGAGGTTTGTCTTGGTTAAGGGTACCCTTAATGGGAACACAGTTGTCCTGGGTTCCATATATGGGCCTGTTGGGGGGTGTCCTGAGTTTTTCATGTGTCTTGCCAACAAAGTTAGCAACCTCCTCCCTTCGCAATTTATTTTGGGTGGGGACTGGAATATCCTGCTTTCGCCTATATTGGACCGAGACCCCCAGGATAACCGTTCCCCTACACCTGCACAAAGGGCTCTTCATGATTTCTTACTAATGCTAGGGCTATGTGACCCCTTGAGAATCTCTAATTCCCTCCCTTCGGGTTTTCTCAATTTTCTCTCAGCCCCACAAATCTAGGTTGAGAATAGATTATGTCTTGTTCAGTAAAACCTTCCTCCCCAGTCTTCTTCAGTCTGGCATTGATCCAATTATTCTCTCGACCATGCAATAGTATGGGTCAAAATCTCCTCAAACCCTGATTTCTGTCGGGATACTACTTGGAGGCTTAATACTCAGTTGCTTAAAGATCCCCACACGGTTTCGTAAATAAGATCCCTGATCTCCCTTTTCCTCGCAGATAATCTTGATTCTACCCCGAGATTTGATATGATTTGGAGTTCACTAAAATGTTATCTTAGGGGTGAGCTAATCAGGATAGCTTCTGCAAGGAAAAAGGCCCGACATGCACAAGCTCTTTCTTTAATGAGTAAAATTAGAGAACTTGAAACAGTATACTCTCTAACCTCTTCGTTATCGTCCTTAGAGGCTCTCCTGGCAGCTAAGAATGAGTACACGGATCTCTTGAAAGAGAAAGCTGAATATTGCCTTGTTCGAATGCAAGCTAAATATCTGGATCATGGGGAAAAGGCCGGGAAGCTTCTAGCTTTACGCTTACGGGCATTGGAAAGTTCCAGGATAATCCCGTCTTTGCATTCTCCAGACGGTTCCATAGAAACCTTCCCCAGAGGTATCGCCCAAATATTTGAGAACTATTACAAAGATCTTTACAGTAAGCCTTTATCCTCTGCCCCTCTTTTGGAAATCATAGCATATTTGGAGGACACTGATATCCCTCGTTTACCATCAACTCAACAAGAGATTTTGACTACACCCATTTCTCTTGATGAGATAGAGAGGACCATTACCTCTATGACTTTAGATAAAGCACCCGGTCCTGGTGGATTCCCTGCTAACTTCTATAAGGTTTTTTCTAAAGAGCTCGCGACTATACTTCTTAAACTATATGACTACCTTTCTTCCTCTTGCGATATAGATCCCGCCCTTCTCGAGGCCACTATTATCTTAATTGCCAAACCCAACAAAAATTCTCACAGATCCAGCGAGTTATCGACCTATATCCCTCCAGAATTATGATATGAAAATCTTTGCTAAGATCCTGGCGGAAAGGATCAAGAAGATTTGGACTGGCTTAATTAGTCCTGAACAAGTAGGTTTTGTGTCTGCTAGATCTTCTGCGGATCACTTAAGAACCCTATCTCACATTTCCCAGCAGGCTCAACCAGTGTCTTACCCTATGGCCTTGGTTTCGTTAGACGCAGAGAAGGTCTTCGACCGGGTGGATTGGTCCTTTCTTTGGGCTGTGATGGAAATGATGGGCTTTCCGACATTATTTTTAAAATGGGTTCAGGTTCTTTACAATTCCCCCTCGGCCAAAATTTATTGTAATGGAGTCTATTCCTCTCTATTTCGTCTCTACGCCGGCACCAGGCAAGGATGTCCTCTTTCACCTTTATTGTTTAATTTATATTTAGAACCCCCTTCTTATCAGGCTTAAATCCTCTCCACGTGTTAGAGGTTGTCTACTACAGCAGCAAGAAATGGTACTTTCAGCTTATGCAGACGACATACTCCTGCATCTTGAATGTCCTGCTGAATCCCTAAAAGCGGCACTAGATGTTAGATAGATTGAATATTTCCAAATCTGAAATCTTTCCGTTAAATGTTCATATGTATAAACAGGATTTTATTAACTTCGGTATGAAATGGGCTCCTAGATCGATCAAGTATTTAGGGATTCACTTCGCGACAGAGCCCTCCCTCTTGAAGAAGCTTAATCTGGATAGTATCAAAAAATCTCGTTCAGCAGGATTTGCTAAGATGGTCTACCCTTCCCATATCTCTCTGGGGCTGGATCAATATTATTAAAATGAATGTCCTTCCCCGGGTCTTTTACCCTCTTAATTTGTTAAACCTTTGGTTGCCTATCACTTACCTTCAACAGTTTCATGTGATGTTTTCCAACTTTATCTGGCGAGGAAAGGGTGTCAGACGTTCATATTCTAAACTATCTCTCCCCAAAGACAAAGGTGGTCTCCGGCTCCCTAATCTTTTATTTTATCACTGGGCAGCTCATCTCTCTAAATTAGGGAAATGGCTTTCTGCGAACCCTGGCCTTCCATGCCCGATCTGGCTTCAAACTGAGAGGGCACTTCTCTCTAGGGCCAAGTTAGATACGTACACAGTATTTTTCACTTTTCCGTCGGTAGCTTCGCAATGGATTACTGACACTACAATTCTGACATCCCTTAGGTCCCTTGCCCAGTGCCTGCATTTTCTTAATGTCTTTACCCGGGCCGGATCTGGGTCAGCCGGTGGTCCTTAACCCCAATATCAAGTTGGATAAATCACTGATCACCCCTGACTGGCTTCCACAACTTAATGATACTAGACTAGAGCATTTTTATGATCATGGAACCCTTCTCTCCTCAGCCGATATCCTCACAAAATTTGGTATTCCCAATATTAAGATTTTCAAAGTTTACCAACTAAGGCATCTTATTGCTGAAAAATTTGGTATCTCCTTTAGAGAGCCGGTGGCCTAACCCTTTCTTTCTCAAATAATAACTCTTGCTTCTCAACCACACTCTATTTCGTTAATCTACTCCTTTCTTCTAAATTATAAATTTCCCGATACTCTTAGGGGCTCTAATATCTGGTCCTCTTTGCTGCCTGGGTCTGCCCTGAACTGGTCTCGTATCTGGAAGGATCTTCATAGATATACCCAGGATAGATTAAGGCTGACTCAATATTATATTGTGAATAATCTGTATTACACTCCTACGAAACTTTTTAAGCTTAAAAAGCTCCCCCACCCTACCTGCTCTAGGTGTATGCAGGATGAGGGGAACCCCCTTCATGTGTTTTGGTCTTGTAGCAAGGTGGCTCCTCTGTGGTCTCTTATCCAAGATAATTTGGACCCTCTTTTAGGTCTGTCAGGTTTTTTTAACCCGGCGATTTGTATTCTGGGTGAATACACTAGCACAGATAGTGTGGAATGCCGATATCATATGGCTTTGGTGTCCATGGCGGTCAAGAGGTCGGTTCTGAGGCACTGGACTGATCAATTGGCCCTGACCTATGCTGAGTGGCTGGTTGAGCTTTCTGCGTACCTTAGCTCCGAAAGGCTGGTTTGCCAGCCTACGCTGTCACATGGACCTGTTTCAGAAGAGATGGGGTAGATTACAGACGTACCTACATCAATGAGTTCTTGGCCTTACCCCTGTTGCCCGCATTGACAACTTATATCTTGTCATATATTATTTCCTGTAACTTTTACTGGTGAGGGATGTGCTCAGTTATAAATGGCTGGTATTTTTATTCATCCAGATCAATGACAACATTGGATTGGCACACTGGTTTTGGGTGGGTGGTGGGTGGGGGAGGGCGGTGTTATTAGGGTTTAGCGAGTTCCTTACTTCTTTTGTATATGAAAATCTGGAGGAGGTTATGAATGAGTGGGGGTGGATTGGAGGGACGTACCATGTACTTTATATGCTATGTCTACGGTCCTTTATTTGTTTTATGGTTGTAAAATTAATAAACTTAAATTTCAAAAAAAAAAAAAAAGAAAATTTGGTGAAACATTCCTAAAAATTGCTGTTTTACGACTGTGCGTTGCGCAGTTCCTACGTACGCTCGTAAGTTCGTGAATTTTCAATATTTTCACTCCAGATTTTCAACATTGCCATTTTACCACACCTCTTTATGAGCAGTACAGCTGTCATTTTCACGCCACCAAAATGTGTTTCTGTGCATGTAGTGCACAATGGCGCAGTCAGTGTGCGAATCAATGTTTGGGACAGATTAAGAAAATCACAGTGACACTGTTCATGAGCAGAGGTCTTAAAATGGCTATGTTGAAAATTTGGTGAAAGAATTCCCTTCAGCCTTTCTGCAATGTTACTAATGAAGACTCTGCAGCACCCCACTGGTCACCCCCTCTCCCTAGACTGCACCCCATTTACCACCACTCTCTGCCTCCTGTCTGTTAGCCAGTTTCTAACCCAGTTTACCACCCTTTTCCCCATGCCCAGCCTACCCAGCTAGTTTATCAGCCTCCTATGTGGGATGGTGTCAAAGTCTTTGCTGAAATCAAGTTAAGTGTTGTCCACTGCCCCACCCTGATTCATTTCCTTTGTCACCCAGTCAAAGAAATCAACTAGATTTGTCTGACATGATGTCTCCACTGTGAATCCATATTGTCTATGGTCCTGGGCTCCGATGGCTTCTAGATGCCTCACTATCCTTTCTTTAAGCAATGCCTCCATGATCTTCCTCACTACTGAGGTGAGGCTGAACAGCCTGTTGTTCTCTGCCTCCTCCCTGCTGCTGCATTTGTGTAGAGGGACCACATGTGCCCTCCTCCAATTCACTCATGTTGAATGACTCTGTAAACATGGCTGCCAGAGGTACTGCTATCTCCCTTCGCAGTTCTCTTAATATCCTTGGGTGTATGCCATCTGGTTCCATCGCTTTGTCCACCTTCAATTTAGTGAGCTCCTGCAGGACTCTTTTTTCTTTGAATGGACTGTTGTCCACTTCTTCACCCCCTTGGCAACTGCTGTACTGCTGTGGCCCTTGCCCCTCCCACTCTTCTGTGAATACTGAGCGGAAAGACACAGTGGATGACTTGGGAGGAAGGCATGGAACTGTCACTTCCAAATACCTAAACAGCACATACAAGCAAGCAACATTCGGCATTGACAAATGCTTGTTTGTTTTGTTTTGCAACCTTGCCTTCTACAGGCTTTCCATGACAGGCAAGAGAAATTCATCTTGTTTCCTTTGCACAGCATTCTGTCTGTGAACCTTTGTACTGTATCCCCCAATACTATGGTACATCTCTTTCTTCTGCTGGTTCAGCCACCTTAGTCTGCTCTGGTGGCCCATTATTCTTGAGTATTATGTTTCCTGCATGCTAGATGTCATATTCAGGTTTTAATTGTTAATTGTTGGTGTAATATATCTTCCCCATTTTGCAGCTCTCCTTCCTTGAACCCTGCTCCATTCCTCATTACTGGCTTCACTAGTACCCAAATCCCTATCATAGCCTAGGTGTCTCCTACCCCACCCCTCCCCCACAATACTGTAATACTTTGGCACATTATCTATATTCCCAGTTTCATAATATGCACTCATTTCTGTACGTTCCGTTTATGGTATTATTTGGCCATTTCCTTCATTTAGCAATTTCCTCAAGTCATGACTTTGCTCCAGTCTAGCTGCTACATCTTTCAAAGAGACAGTTTTATTTCTCCTGTTCATCTATATGTTTACATTAACTGCAAATGAACATATCTCTCTGTCCCTTTCCATATCTTCTGTAGGGTACATATTGCACCCTTTGTAAATGTCCATTATTGTTTCCTCTGTTAAAAATTTAGAGACCTTGCTCTCACTCATGTTTGTTGTACAGAGTGGCCACTTATTTACTATTTATTAAAAGATTTAACCAGGAAGACATGCTGAGCAGACTACTGCTCGATTCTAGACGTGCCCCGGCGGAAGGGGGAGAGGGAATACAGACATTTTTTTTTACATATTCAAACACTTACAAGATAATCATACAGGATTAAAATGCAGGAAAAAGCATACAAGGTAAAGTGTGTTTCTACAGTCAGTAGTACACGTCAAAAAATGAGATGCAGGAAACAGTACATAGTAAGGGTCACCCCTATTACAGGTGGTCCTGAAAGCTAAGGCAAGAGCTCGAGTGGGTGCATGAGCAAATGGGGTAGAAGTGTTTTTTGAGAAGGGAGTTGAGGAGCTGACTGGTGGAGGCATGCTGGATATCCGAGGGAAGTGAATTCCAGAGTTTAAGCATGCGATAAGAGACTGCTGCCTGGCCAGTCGAGGTTGACATGTGTGGTATGTACAGCTGACGTGAGTCAGTTTTTCTTAGTGTGTAGCCCTGGGAGGTAGGTGCTGAGAGGACAGAGGTGAGATATGGAGGGAGGGATTATATCCAGTATTTGGCCATGAGACTAGCATTGTGGGAATGACACTGGTCCTGCAATGAGGGGAGGTCTAGGTTATGGTAAAGAACACAGTAATGCTTGTTAGGACAGTCAAGGGCAAAGCGGCAGAATGAATGGTAGGGGGGGTCCAGTCTGGCTAGGGTGGACTTAGGGGCAGCACTGTAGACTATGTCCCCATAGTCGAAGATGGGGAGAATCATCCTCTGCACAATTGCATGGCGAGCTGGCAGAGGGATGCATCCACGATTACAGTACAAAGCCCCTAGCTTGGAGTGGAGCTTTTTGTGGATGGCATCAATATGTGCAGAGAAGTCAAAGTGTTGGTCAACCCAGACCCCAAGATATCCACAGGAAGTGCAGGTCTCAAGAGTAGCCCCATCCAGGGTGTGGAAGGAGGGGGTGGAGGGAAGCCTTGAATGTCTCTGCCTTGTGCCGAAAGTCATAGAGACAGTTTTCTTGTCATTGAGAAACCGCTGATTTGAGCAAAACCAACGCTGAACGGCATCGAAGTCCTGCTGAAGTCTGGTCACTACATCAGAGGTGGTGGGGCCAGATGTGTACAGCACTGTATCATCCGCATGCATGTGAATGGAAGTGTGAGGGCAGACTGAGGGCAGGTTATTGAGGATGATGGAGAACAGAAGCGGACCAAGGACAGAGCCTTGCGGCACACCAGAGGTAGCAGAGAGGGAAGCAGAGGTGGTGTTGCCTATTCTGATGGATTGGGATCTTCCAAGCAGGTTGGAATGAAACCAACTGGTGGCTACGCTTGAGAACCCTGCGAGAGAGAACTTGAATAGAAGAAGTGAATAGGAGACAGTGTCGAAGGCTTTGGCTAGGTCGACAACAATGGCTGAGGTAATATGGCCTCTGTCCATAGCAGTGAGGAAGTAATCAGTGAGTCTTAGGAGTGTGGTAGTGGTGGAATGGGACTTCCTGAAGCCAGACTGGTAAGGTGTGAAAAAGGAGGTGGAATCAAGATAGGCGGAAAGTTGTGAAAGGACTAGGTGTTCTTGGTTTTTAGCCAAGATGAGTAGGAGTGAAATTGAGTGATAGTTACCTGGGGCAGAGGGGTCTCCACTTTTCGGAAGAGGGATGACTGTGGCATGCTTCCATTCAGTGGAGATAGCGGCTAGAGAGAATGAGAGGTTATAGAGTGATGCCAGGGGACCGGCGATGGCTGCAGCCAACAAATATAACAATTTGGAGTCCAGGTCAGTAGGGCATTTGCCCTTGGCTGGATTTAGGGCCAGTAGGGCTTTGTAGACTTCAGCAGGGGAAGTCTGATGGAAGGCAAAAGGGGTGCCAGCTGGGGGAACTTGGTTTGGGGGGGTGGAGAGAGGGTAGGGGGTCCGGATTGAGGAAGGCCAGAAGTGATAAGGTGCACTCAGTAAAGAAGGAATTGAAATGAGAGGCAAGTTTGAGTGGGTCCATAATCGTGGAGCCATCAATGATTAGAGTGGGGTGGGGGGTTGGCTGAGAGGGAGGGGTGAAGAGAAATTTGACAACCTTCCAAAATTTTGATGGCTGTCTTAAGTTGGTGATGAAGGTGCCACTGAAGTACTTTGCCTTTGCCCTACTAATATGTCTAGTACAGGCATTGCATAGTGCATGATACTTTTTTTTGGTGCACCTGAGAGCCAGAGGCCTTGAAAGCCTTCCAGGCCTCATCCCTGTCTTTGAGGAGGGACATAATGTCCACGGAGGTCCATGGCAGGTGGACGCCCCTCACCCATGCTCTTTTTGTAGAGGGGCATGTGAGCTCCAGACAGCGGTGAACCTGGCCTTGAAAAATTCCCAGGTGGAGTCGATAGCAGTAGCCCTGGGGATGTAAGACCAATCTATGTTAGACCGATCATGTGGGAGTGATGCTAGGTCCAAGAATTTGAAGGACCTGGTAAGGATGGTTTTGGGGGGCTGCCTTAGGACAGTGGATTTTCCTCTCTGAGTAGATCATGTGATGATCGCTTAGGGAGTCTGGTAGCAGTCCTGCAGCGACTATACGATGTGGGTGTGAGGTGAGGGATCAGTTCAGGAGACATGGATTAGATGAGTTGCGGTTGAGATGTGTGGGCTCAGTGATAAGTTGAGACAGGTTTAAAGTTGGCACCTGGTTTCACAGCTTGGAACTACTACTTGAGAGCCAGTTTTGGCTGACGTCACTGAGGATATGTAACTTGCCCCAGAGGCCAGTGTTTTAAGGGTGTTCAGGTGTTCCAAAATGGAGGATGTAGTTGAATCCAGAGAGCAGTAGGATCCAGCAATAAATATGGGGCAGGTGTGAGCGAGGGACAGTTTGATTAATAAAGCATCGATAGTGTGTGTGGGTCGGGGCAGTGAGACCAGTGTAAACTGAAAAGAGGAGTCGATATACATGGCGACGCCACCACCTCTTTCAGTGCCTGGGCAGTCTTGGCGAATTAGAGAGTATTCAGGTATTGCAAGTTCTGTATCCAGATTGTGCAGTTTCAGCCATGTTTCAGAAATAATCAGTATGTCTGGTCTTAAGGAGAGAACAACTGGTTGCAGCAGGCTAATTTTGTTTACAAAACATATACTGGATATAGTTTTAACAAATATGGGAGACACTCTGAGTGAGTGTAAGACTACTGCAGCTTTAGGAACAAGCGACCATTCTAAAGTGGAATTTAAACTAGCTGAACCAGTAATAAATCAAAGGGGTAAAACCATTACACACGACCTTGGAAAAGCAAATTTTGTAAAGATGAACACCAACCTTTCAAAATGGCAGTGGAGGAAAGAGTTCGACGATAGACCATTGAAAGAAGTATGGGAAATTTTTTCCTCAAAAATAAAACAGAAAGAAATGGAAAATATTCCCACAAAACAAAAGTATACTGGGAGAAATAAAAAAGTACAGTGGTGGACTCATAAAATTAGATCACTGGTTAACAAGAAACAAACTTTATAAAAAGTGGAAAACAAATAGATCAAACAAAATTAGAAACCAGTATACACAATTAACCAACTACATTAAAAAACAAATTAGGAAGGCTAAAATTGACTATGAATTAAACCTAGTTAATAGGGTGGAAGGAAATCCTAAGGCCTTCTATGCTTATATTAACAATGTAAAAGGGAATTTAAATACTATAGGTTCATTAAGAAAAATAAATGGTGATAGTACATCAGATAACAAAGAAATGGCAGACATTGCAAATAAATATTTTTCAACTGTTTTCACTAAAGATAAAGTTTCATATCCTATTATAAGATTTGATCCAGACCCAAAAGAAAGAATATTAATAACTCATACAGAAATTAAAGAACGACTGGCTAAATTAGATCCTACTAAATCCCCGGGTCCTGATGGGTTTCATCCAAGAGTACTTAAGGAGCTGGCAGAGACAATAGCTCCCCCATTAACATACATTTTCCAGAAGTCATTAGCAACAGGTGAGGTGATTGCTTGCTGGAGATCGGCGATTGTTGTCCCAATCTATAAAAAGGGAAACAAGATGGATCCTGCAAACTACAGACCTATTAGCCTTACTGCCATACACTCCAAGATCTTGGAAGGAGTATTAAAGGATAGAATAAATGAATATTTAGAAAGAAATCATCTCACAGATAAATTTCAGCATGGTTTTGTAAAGGGTAGGTCGTGTCAGACGAATATGTTGGCCTTCTATAACCATGTTATAGATAGATTGGATAAGGGAATCCCTGTTGATGTGCTGTTTCTAGATTTCTCGAAGGCCTTTGACAAGCTCCCTCACCCTGAATTATTACAACAAATGAGAAATCTGATTATAAACCCTTATATTATAAACTGGGTTCAGAACTGGTTACACTATAGAAATCAATGTGTGAGCATTAGAGGGGAACAGTCCGACAGTTTGGGTGTGACTAGTGGGGTGCCCCAGGGATCAGTGCTGGGCCCTTGTTTATTTAATCTTTATGTATCATCACTTCAAATAAAACAAAAATCTGTATGGATACAAAAGTTCGCTGATGGCTGTAGGATTGGTGCAGAAGTAAATATTAGACTAAATACATCAAATCTACAAGACACAATAGATAATATTGACATATGGTCAAATAAATTCAGATTGACACTAAATAAAGATAAATGTTTTATTATGCATCTGGGCAACAGAAATCCTAAATTACCCTATAAATTAGGAAACACACCACTAAAAATAACAGCCGAGGAAAGAGATCTGGGCATAACAGTATCCAGTGATATGTCCTTCTCACCACGCTGTCAAAATATAGCCCAAAAAGGAAATAGAATTTTAAACTGTATACTGAGACATATGTCATCCAGAAGTAGGACTGTTATTATGCCTCTGTATATATCTTTGGTGAGGCCTATTATGTAGTATGGAGCACAGGTGTGGTCACCCTTTAAAAAACAGGACTCAATGTTGTTGGAGCGGGTCCAGAAAAGAGCAACAAAAGCTATCCATAACATGGTAGGGAAAAATTACGCAACCAGATTGATGGAATTGAATATGTATTCCTTGGAGGAGCGAAGAAAGTGAGGTGATATGTGCTTAGTGTACAAGGCTTGGCAAAGTGATGATCTTTGGGATATCACTGGTTTAGAATTAAACAGTAGTATGTATAATACAAGGTCTCACCCAATGCAGCTAACAGCATCAAAAAGGAAGAAAGTACGAAGTACATGGTGGTTTAATCAAAGGGTGGTGTATGATTGGAATAGATTACCGTTGGAGGTTGTGGCTAGTCAGTCAATTACTGAGTTTAAATCTAAATGGGACAGGCATATGAACCAGATTAGAAATTGGGAGAAGTGTCGAGCATATAGGACGAAAGTCCATTTGGCTCAGTATCCTTCCTATGATTCTTATGACAATGTTGCAGATATTTAGGTGCATGAGTTTAAGATCACGGGGCAGTAGGAGAGGGGGTGCGAGATTTGGATGGTGGGGTTGTGCCAGGGTTGAGTTCGACGTCGCCAGATAACAGAAGCAGTAGGATTACCAGGATTTTGCTTTTGGGCAAGGCCCATAGGAGTTTGCGGAAAGAATACTGTGTCTGTTTTGGGGCTGAAGAGCAGGCTAGGACATGGAATTTCAGGGCAGCTAGGCTGGTGTGGAATGAGGGCAGGAGGACAGATGAGCCAGCCAGCAGATTGAGATGCAAAGTAGCAGGGAATATCTCTACAGTTGAAGTTGGGGGGGGGGGTGATATGGGGAGGCTAGGATATGAGGTCCTGGCTGGCAATGCTGCGCCTCCAGGAAGGAGGAGGGTGGTAGCAAAGCCACTGGAGCAAGAAATAAGATTGCAGCTAATCCTGCAAGCCACATTGTGGACCTCAACTAGTAACCCAGAGGAATTAGTGTAGGCTGCAGCCTCTAGTGGTGGAAGCTGATAATTAGCCAATGGGAAAGTGGGCTGTTAGGTTTTCACCAGCGTGTGACCACCACTATATATTACAGTACATCGACGACCACGGGTGGTGGTGGGGGCAGCAGGGCCTAAACAGAGAATTTGAACTGTTGGTCCATTTTGTGCCTTTCACATGCCGCGTACCTGCTCCTTTTGGCTTGCTTGGGGGTCGGCTTGCAGCTTTGGGGGAGGGCTGTGTCCCATATGACCCTCACGAACGCACGACGAGCTGAGCTATGGAGGAACAGAGAACAAAGATTAATGCAGGTACAAGGGAGGGAGGGGCTGGAATAGGGGAGGGGCTGGGCAGAATTGGGAGAATGAGGAAACTGTGAGTGAGGGGCTTGGGCTAAACCGGGACTCCTGCTGGGAGATCTAACTAGGGAACTCTGCACTCAGTGCAAACTTTTTTATTTTTGTTTAGACCTCATGAATTATACTTGTAACTAAAGTGCAACCAATTCCCTAGAAATCCCTATCGCAGTTTAAAGGTGGACAGGAGAAATACTCAGCAGGGAATTAAAATACTTATGGTGCCCAAATGAGTAGTTGCATACTTAAAAACATAAAGTTGTTTGAATCAAACAACTAAATCAGTTTGTTGCTAAACTAGTTTAAAAAGAACACTGGCAAATTATTTTTGTTTTTTGTTTACACAGCAGCAAGCAGCCTCTCATAGCGAGAAATGAATTAGGCATAACCCCAGAAGACTTGGTTTGCTGGCCAAGGCACCTAGCTTCACCTGAGCTCTTTCCTTCTAAGACTGCTTGAAAGGCAGAGTAGAGAAACTTACCAGAGCAAGGGAGAAGGATTAAGACTTAGTTTGGCTAAGCAGATTTACTGTGTGGTGGTGTTTTTATTTTTTACTCACAGGGATTGCTACTGTTTGTTGCTAACATTTCATTGCTTTATTTTTTCTCTGATTCAAATTGTTGTTGCTGGTATACCTTCTTCTGCATTATTACAAGGTGTGCCTACAGGTGTGTGCTAACAGATTACTGCTGTAATCTTCTGATTCAAATTGTCTTTTGCAAGGTATATCTTCTGTTACTGCTTTATTTTTCTCTGAGCAAAGTGTTTCTTACAGGGTATATCTTCTCTGAAATTATTACAGGTGGTGCTTACAGGTTTTACAGTTTTATCTAACATTAGGATAAGCTTTCAGGGTTACTGCATTTGTTGTTGACTGATTGTTTCTGCTCTTACCTCCTTGTTCTTTCATCCGTGGTTCTTCTTTTTAGGCAGGGGAAGGGCCCAGCCACCCACCCCCATCCCCAACCACCCCACGCTACACTCCTTTTATAGGGTACCACAGTTGTGACATTTCCTGTGGCAGAGCAGGAAGGGGCGGATCAGTGGGGCCTCCACAAGGTGATCTCATTTACAGGGCACTAGTAATTTAACTTGTTATAACAAGTTAAACAAAAGCACAATTAAACCATTACTTGCATTTTTTTCCTTCTAATTACTCTGACTAGGTTATAAACCCAGCAACTTTTTGGAATGGATTTCATTAACTGCAGGTACTGTGGAACAATTTTCAGAAGGACAGTCTTACAGGATTTAGGACACTGTCCCACATGCTGGGCCTTTGGAGATCTTAGGTCTCAGCTCCGGCAGCATGGGCAGAGATTGCACGCCTCAAATTTCATATTGAAGAGGAAATACATTATAAGAACCACCCGCCATTTCCCCAGCATCCAACAGAAAAACCTCGACCATGAGAGGGTAGTTGGTCCAGGAGGTTGGCAGGTGGTTAGGAGGAGCAAATCAGGTGCCCCATCACTCTCTGCTCTCCAACACATTACCTCCAAAAACCATATAAACACTACAAACAGGTATCTGCCTCTATCTCTGAAATCAAATAAAGAGGCAGAAGACACTGCAGAGCAGGACACTGCGGCACAGGAGCTAGCACAACAATACTCATCCAAATCAGGAACCAAAACTAAACAAGCACAAAGGAAATCCAAAAAACTTCTGATCATAGGAGACTCCATGATTCGGGGAGTTGATACCCATCTCCAGCCAGGGGTGATGGTCAGATGTCTCCCAGGTACATCAGCATGGAGAGACACTGACCGCATTGCTAAAATTGTTCAAAAAGTAGGAGAAAACATTGATGTCCTAGTACACATAGGGACTAATGATCTCGCCAGCTGGTCAGTTGTGGAGACCAAGGAACACCTGACTAGGCTGGGTGACAAACTATCATCTATTTCGTCCGGCATCTCCTTCTCTGAGATCCTGCCAGTCTGGGAGAAGGGAGCAGATGGACGGAAGGTCAGAGAAGGGGAGATAGGGGAGCTAAACACGTGGCTCAAGGACTGGTGCCAGGAAAAAGGACACAGATTTGTAGGGAACTGGCAACAGTTCTGGGAGCGAAAGTTCTTTAAATTTGATGGACTGCATCTGACTAAAGAGGGAGTCAGTGCATTGGGGCAGAAGTTTGACGTCTTTGCAGAATATTTAAACTAGCAAATGGGGAGAGGGGTGCAAATCTCATACGTCAATGGGAAGAACACCCCTCCCCCCTCAGCTAGTGGTCAAACAGGAATTCAGCGTGTTTGCCGTTCATTTGCATCACCAGGTAAGAAAAAAGGTTTGTCTCCCCATACGATGCACAGGGGTAATGCCAAACTTCACCCAACAACTAACACACCAAAATCTGGCCAATGGAAAATCATGTACACAAATGCTCACAGCCTGGGAAATAAGATCCCAGACCTGCAGGCAATAATGTCAGAGGCTAAACTGGACATAGTAGCAATTAGTGAGACGTGGTTTACCAGTAACCACACTTGGGAGACTTCAGTACCTGGCTATGTGTTGTTCAGAAGAGACCGAGGTGCAAAAGGGGGGGGGTGGCCCTGTATGTTAATGAAAATATCAAAGCTACAGAAATTCAGAATACACATAAGGAGCCAGAAGAACTGTGGGTCACCCTGGAAACAGGAAATGGGACAGCCATAAGAACTGGGGTTGTCTACAGGCCCCCAGACCAGAGGGAGGACATAGACACATTACTGTTAGAAGATATACAAAACATGACAGCTAAAGGGGAGGTTCTGATAATGGGAGACTTCAACATGCCAGATACAGATTGGTCAATACCAGCAGGAACATCTGCCAGAACTAGACTCATAGTGGATTCCTGCAGGGGAGGGCCTCAAACAACTGGTACAGCAACCCACAAGAGACAGGGCTATCCTAGATCTAGTACTGACTAACAAAGAAGGGATCACAAATCTCCAGGTAGAAGGTCACCTGGGGGCCAGTGACCATCACATGGTATGGTTCAATTTGGCTACTACATCTAAATCATCCCATTCCAAGGCAAAAATATGGGACTTCAGAGGAGCTGACTTTGATAAGATGGCCAACAGAGTTAAGCTAGCCCTGGCAAAAAGAAACACAGGTGAGGAGGTACAGGCAAAGTGGGCAAGCATTAAGGATGCAATACTTGAAGCAACATCCCATTGTGTTAGACAGAAAAGGAAGTGCAAAGAAGAAGGAAACCACTTTGGTTCTCAAATACAGTAGCAGAAAGGTCAGAGCCAAAGGCTGGCCTTCAGAAAATATAAGGAACACAGCGGGATGAAGTGAGGAGGCATACCAAACTGCCCTAAGGGAAGCAGGTAAGGCAGTAAGGCAGGCAAAGTCCCAAACTGAGGAAACACTAGCACGAACAGTAAAAAGAAGGTGACAAGACTTTCTATAGATACATTAGTGAAAGGAGAAAGTCCAGAGGGGTATTGCTAAGCTTAATGGAGAAAAGGGAGCATGTGAGGAGGAGGACCCTGTAAAGGCATCTATCCTAAATAGATACTTTTGCTCAGTATTTACTGAAGAGAAGGTAGGGCAGGGCCCACAGCTCAGCATCATGGACACAGGGGGAGGGAGGTGAGCACTACTCCCTTCACAAAAGAAAGGGTCCTACAAGAGCTTGCTAAGCTCAGGGTGGATAAGGCAATGGGACCTGATGGCATACATCCCAGGATACTTAAGGAGCTAAAGGAGGAACTAGCAGAGCCATTAGCAGAATTGTTTAGTGAGTCTCTGAGCACAGGAGAGGTCCCAGAAGACTGGAAGGGCTCATGTGATCCCACCCACAAGAGTGGTAGCAGGGAGGAGGCGGGGAACTACAGACCGGTCAGTCTTACCTCAGTAGTGGGCAAGATTATGGAGGCACTCCTTAAGGAAAGGATAGTGCAACACCTGGAGTCCATAGGGCACAGGATCCAAGACAGCATGGGTTTACAAAGGAAGGTCCTGTCAAACTAATCTCATAGATTTCTTTGACTGGGTAACCAGAGTGGTGGACCAGGGGAGCAGTGATGTCGCCTACTTTGACTTCAGCAAAGCTTTTGACACTGTTCCACATAGAAGATTGATAAATAAGCTAGGTAGGCTCGGGGTGGGTCAGAAGTTGGTCAACTGGGTGGCAAACTGGTTGACTGGCAGAAAACAGAGAGTGGTGGTAAATGGTATACAGTCAGAAGAGATGCAAGTCACAAGTGGGGTACCTCAGGGATCAGTCCTGGGGCCAGTCCTATTCAACATCTTCATTAGTGACCTCGCAGATGGACTAGAGGGTAAGGCTTGTCTGTTTGCAGATGACACCAAGCTCTGCAACAGAGTAGATGATCCAGATGGGGTGGGCAGAATGAGAAGAGATCTGGATAAACTAGCAGAATGGTCAGAAGAGTGGCAACTGGGATTTAATGCAAAGAAGTGCAAAATCATGCACATAGGAAGAGAAACCTGAAGCCACTTATAGGCTGGGAGGGGAGTTGCTAGCAGTCACAAAGGAAGAAAGAGACTTGGGCATCATCATCACTGATGACCTAAAATCATCCAAGCAGACCTCTAAAGCAGTAGGTAAGGCTAGGGGGGTGTTAGGGTGTATTAGTAGGGGTATCACAAGTCGTAAGAGGGAGGTAATAATCCCTCTGTACAAGACATTGGTTAGGCCCCATCTGGAGTACTGCGTGCAGTCTTGGAGGCCACACCTTCACAAGGACATTAACCAAATTGAGGCAGTCCAGAGAAGGGCAACCAAAATGGTGCAGGGACTGCATCAGAAGACATATGAGGACAGATTAACAGAGCTCAATATGTATACCCTTGAGCAAAGGAGGGAGAGAGGTGATATGATCGAGACATTTAAACACCTTAAGGGCATAAACAAGGTGAAAGAGTCTAACATGTTTAAATATAAGAAAATAGCAGGACAAGAGGACACAGCATGAGATTGAGGGGGCCGATTAAGGGGAATGTGAGGAAATTCTTTTCTCACAGAAGGGTGGTAGATGCATGGAATGGCTTACCACAAGAAGTGGTGGCTATGAATACAGTGCAGGGCTTCAAACAGGCATGGGATAGGCATAAGGGAGCAATACAAATGACTATGAATAGATAGGTCACTGACAGAGCAAAGGCCGATGGCACATTTATAAGGTAGAAAAAGAAATGGGCAGACTGGATGGGCCTTGCGGTCCTTATCTGCCGTCAACTTCTATGTTTCTATGTTTCTATGTTTACACAGCTCCAGAAAAGCTTAAAGCATGGGACAGACATAAGGCGCATGGGACAGACATAAGGCAATTCTAGGGGGTGGAGGTTGGAAGAAGTAGGCTGTTGTTTAGCTAGGATCTGCAGCTTATCCATTAGGTAGGGAAATGGGCAGACTGAGTGGGCCAAGCGGCCCTTATCTGCCGTCAAATTCTATGTTTCTATGTTTCTAAGCTACTACCCAAACTGTCTGATGTGCATGTCAGAGTTAAAGTACATAGCACAGGGAGCAATAACAGCCCCTCGGAGCTCAGAAATGCTACGCCAATAAATACAGGCTGAAATAAGTTTCATAGTCCATTTGCTTAGTCAGTAAAGAAGGCATTAAATAAAAGTACAATAGTCTGTTTTCTTAGCCATGAAAGTAAGGCACAGACAGTTTGAAAAGGCCAATTTTGAACTTGGCGCCCAAACAGAGAATTTGAACTGTTGGTCCATTTCGTGCCTTTCACACGCTGCGTACCTGCTCCTTTTGGCTTGGTGGGTCAGCTTGCAGCTTTGGGGGAGGGCCATGTCCCACCTGGTCCTCACTACCACACGACGAGCTGAGCTGCTCCTTTTGGCTTGCTTGGGGGGGTTGGCTTGCAGCTTTGGGGGAGGGCCGTGTCCCACCTGGCCCTCATGACTGCATGACGAGCTGAGTTGCTCTCTTTTGGCTTGCTTGGGGGGTCGGTTTGCTGCTTTGGGGGAGGGCCGTGTCCCACCTGGCCCTCATGACCGCATGACGAGCTATGACTTCTGTGCCTAAAATTGGACAGTGGAGAGCTTCTATGCTTTAATAAGCTATTACAGCTACTGTATGAGATTGCCATTGTCTAATGCTACAGTATTTTGTTAAAAGTGCCCTTAGGAGTCCTTAGGAGGACTTTAATAGAAAATAGATACTGAATGACTGTCTGCTTCCCACAGCTATTCCATCAGTCCTTAGTACACATACAAAGCATGCAGTAGATAAAATTAGACAGAAGAATTATATATATTTTTATCATTTTATGTTTGCTTGCACACATGTGCAAGAAACATAGTGCCATCATCCGAGTTTTTGGAGGTGTGGCAGCCCTCTTCCAATTCAGTCAGTGTGTTTGCAGGCGCGGCCGCAGTTCTCCAATGCCTGCTGGAGCTGTCTATGACAGCAGTCCAAAATGCAGTGGCGTACAGTTGATAAGGGGAGCTACGCTTCATGAGCAGCAATAAGATATCGCCTGCTCATGCGTGCTCCCCCTACACACCTACACACACACACACACACACACACACACATATACACGCATTCTGCGTACTCACCCCACACACACTGTGTAGCAGTCACGGGTGCCCAATCCCCCATCGGCTGTGCTACGCCCCAAAACAGTGTTCCATATGCCACGCTGGGTGCCCACCCCAAGCGTGGCCACTCATCTATAGCCGACGGGGTGCCCAATCCCCCTGCCCGGCTCCACTGGTTCCACCCCCCCCAGAGTACAGGGTGCCATGCTGGGAGCCCACCCAGCGCGGGGCAACATATGCTATCGCCGACGGGGTGCCCAATCTCGCCGGCGCCCATGTCCCCCCACTAGCCGGCCCTGTGCCACGCTGGGAGCCCACCCTAGTGTGGCAAACGTCCCACGCCGTCATATTTAAAAAAAAAAAAAACTGAAACTGAAAACGGTCCTCCGCTGTCTCTGCCCCACCACGCCCAACCACCGCGCATCCCGCCCCCACACACACACCCTCACCCCATACTTACCTCCGGACTCCGGAGCGACGATCTTCGGTGGACCGGGAACACATCTGCACTCTTCAAAGCCGACCGCAAACTGAGGAAATGCCGGTAAGCTGTATAATGGGATAGATAGGGTTTTTTCAACTTTGCTGCATATTTCAGGCATTTTTTGGAATTTTTGCACCAAATTTTCAACATGGGGTTTTTGGGACCCCTTCTCATGAAAGCTCTCACTGTCATGTCATTAATCGGGCCCGAAGGGTGATTTCGGAGTCACTGCGTGAAATCACCTTTCAGGACTGAGTAATGAAACGACACTGCCACTGTTCATAAGGTGGGCTCTCAAAAAGCCTATGTTGAAAATTTGGTGGAAAAATTCCTAAAAATGACTGTTTTACGAGCGTGCGTTGCACAGTTCCTACGCACACTCGTAAGTTCATGAATTTTCAATATTTTCACTCCAGATTTTCAACATTGCCATTTTACCACACCTCCTTATGAGCAGTACAGCTGTCATTTTTCACATCTTGTCCAAACGTGTTTCCGCCCATGTAGCGCACAATGACGATGGTCGTGTCTTGGAAAATCAATGTATGGGACACATTAAGAAAATCACAGTGACACTGTTAATGAGCAGAGGTCTTAAAATGGCTATGTTGAAAATTTAGTGAAAAATTCCTAAAATGACTGTTTTATGAGCGGGTTCATGCGCAGTTCCTACGCACGTCGTAAGTTGCGAATTTTCAATATTTTCACTCCAGATTTTCAACACTGCCATTTTATTACACTTCCTTATGAGCAGTACAGCTGTCATTTTTCATATCTTGCCCAAAACGTGTTTCCGTCCATGTAGCGCACAATGGCGCAGTCGGTGTGTGAAATCAATGTATGGGACAGATTAAGAAAATCACAGTTACACTGTTCATGAGCAGAGGTCTTAAAATGGCTATGTTGACAATTTGGTAACAAAAGTCCATAAAATGACTGTGTTATGAGTGAGCATTGCGCAGTTTCCACGCACCCTCGTAAGTTCATGACTTTGTAATATTTTCAGTCCAGATTTTCACCAGTGGCATTTTTCCACACTTCCTTATGAACAGTACAGATGTCATTTTTCACAACATGGCCGAAATGTATTTTCACACTTTCAGCGCAGAGATGCGTGATCGCTGTGGGAAATCATTGTTCGGGACAGATAAAGAAAATCACAGTGACACTGTTCATGATCGGAGGTCCCAAAATGCCTGTGTTGACAATCTGCTGTAAAAAATCCCCAAACTAATTACATTACGGGTGTGCGTTGCACAGTTTCTATGCACGCTCGTGACTTCACTAGTTGTTTTAATATTTTTACTGTAGATTTGCAACATTGCCATTTTTTACACCTCCCCATGAACAGTACAGCTGTCATTTTTCACATCCTGTTCGGAATGTGTTTTTGCACCAGTGGTGCTAAATGCCGTAGTCGCTGTGCATAAGCAGCTTTCCGCTAACAAACTGATATTGCCACTGTTCATGAGGTGGGGGTCACAAAAAAATGTTGAAAATTTGGAGTGAAAATGCCAACAAATGCCTGAGGTGTTAGGGTTTCCAACCATAACGCCCCACCCTGTAGAGAATGACAGGCATCAGGGGTGTGACTTGGGATTCTTGCCTGTAATGCTCATACCATTCCACACCCTGCAGCCAGTGAGAGGCATCGAGGTATGCCTTGGACTTTCGCCCCAGAGTTCACCCTATTCTCCTATACCGCACCCATCTCACCGTATTTCCTGATGCAATGGGGATACGATAAGGGGCCAAGACCCATAGCACACATCGTGACACTTGTCAGTGTCTGCATGGTAGGGTGTGGTGAAATGGCATGGCCGTTATGCCTGATGACCCAAAGGCACACCCCAATGTCTGTCACTCTCTGCAGGGTGGTGGTGGGGTTGGCTTCAGTTCGATACTTCACTGCCATTTCTATAATGCAGCTCTGTAACTTCTACACTACCAATGCCAATGCCAGCAAGCAAACATTCGGCATTGACAATTGCTTGTTACTTTTGATAGAAGAGGCAGATATTTGAGGGGATCAGTAGTCCCACTGCTATAGCTCTTGCAGCCATGCCATCAGTGTGCAGCAAGTTGCTTCCTTTACAGTTTCCCTTTAGCTAGGAGGCAGTATAGCGCAGTGGTCTAAGGCTCTGAACTGCAAATTTGGTGACATCCAGCAGACCAGACCTGGGTTTGAATCCCACAGCTTCCATTTGCATACTGTGTGACCCTGAGCAAGTCACTTAACCTCTTTGTGCTCCCATTTTGCTTCTGTAAAAAAGCTTTCAGCTTAGTGTGCTATACGTGGTTAAACAAATAAATAAAAATATCAACGCACTTTAAGGGACTGAAAACAGACATCTCTGAAATTATTTAAATGTAAAGATACAAGGGACAATGGTACAGAGAAATGGGTGGTACAAATGCAGTTCAGGTCATTATGACAAATACAATATGCAGTGTACACTATCTGAATGCCTACTGCTATGTTATGCCCCGTGTTCTATGATTATATTCTGCACTGTATATAGACACTGCACTGTTTATTGTATTGTTTGTCTACACTTGTACTGCACTAGTTAACCCACCTATTTGCACTGTTTGTACTTAATGCACTATAGTGACTGCCTCTGTCTGCACACCTACTGTATGTATTCCTTGTATCACACTGTCTATTGTACCTTGTCTAACATGACGTGGAGCCTTTGTAAAGGAGTCTACGACTCAAAGGATTGTAATTCCGATACTTTTAATAAAAATAAAATAAATAAAATGTTTCAAAGCTAACAATCTCCATTGAATATTTGACTTCATTGACTGCCACTGCCTTAAGAACATTCAAAATGATGAGAACGATCAGTTTAGAAACTTCATAAGAAAGATAAACTTGATCATAGTAAACATTGTGAGCATGTGATGCTTCAGACTGAAATAAGAGCTGCAACTTTAAGTAAACCTTTATTATCAAGTATCAGCAAGAAGACTTGAAGGCTGATTTTAAATCTATGGGGCACCTTTCATGCTGCATGGATCTCAGTCTAACACATGTATTGCCACTTTACTATTGCTTTGGATTTCTTCAACGGAGTTTAGCATGTAACGCAACACCTCTGTAGGATTAAAACGTCTACATTTCCAACCTAGCAAGCATTCTACTCAGAATTTGCCATGCCCAGTTCCCTAATATCTCAAAACACTTCCCTCCCCAAAGAAATACAAGGAGATTGATGGGGAAGGGAGCACATATAGATTAAACAAACCACTAGCTTACAGTTGATGGTTGATGTGTACCATTGCAAGTTAGAGCATCCCATTCACACCCTATTGTTTTCAAATCTGTCCCATTGCTTTCCTCCATTCAGCCTAGCTGGGTGGGGTGGGGGGCTTTTATGTGACAATGAAAAACATCACACTCAATTCACAAGGTGTGTGTGTGTGTGTGTGTGAGAGAAATTGAGAGAGAGAGATTGAGTGAGTTTCAATTTTAGCTGTGTTTACTGCCAGAAGAAAGAGGGATTTACTGTGGCTTGCAATCTGATTTTTGACTGGACAGGAGTCTGTGGATGATTAGTTTGGTATTTCTTCCTCATTTCAGCTGTACAGGGGAATCCATCAGGACTGCCCCATCTACACTATGTTGTTTGTCCTAGTACAGAGCCTCTGGCCATTGTCATCAGTTGTTACACATCCTGCCACGGATCCATCGAGGGTCCCCCTGAGGTCATGAGGGCTGGTGAAGTAGCCCTCCCCCACCCCCCGAGACAAGAAATCGAAGCAGCCTGCCACGGATCCATCGAGGGTCCCCCTGAGGTCATGAGGGCCGGTGAAGTAGCCATTCCCCACTCCCGAGACAAGAAATCGAAGCAGGTAATGCCAACACAGCTGAAAGCCAGACCGAGGAGAGCAGGCCCCTGGGTTTGCTCCTCGGACTCCAATTTGAACTTGGCGCCATTTTAGAACATTAAAACCACCGCAGCATTACTGTCGGTGTGGTAGTGGAGATAGTTTTTTCTTCCCCTAACAAGGCTAAATAATTTACCTGTTCAAAGCTGAATCCTGGGGGGACTTTAAATATATTACATATTGCTGCAAGCGCTAGTCTGAATCGTTCATGTTTGGGGTGCTTTAGGAACATGTCTCTGTATGTGAATATTAAATATGCTGCCTAGCCTGTACACATGCTTTAAGATTATTTTATAGCAGATACAGAGTTTACATGCTTTAAGTTAATTTTGATGCAAACGCAGAGCTTAAATCCTGCCATATAAACTAAGCTGTGACTCCAGTCTCCTTCCATTGTCAGCACAGGCCCCTCACCCCCTCTCCTATTTCAATCTCCTCCCCCTCCTGCAACTATTTAAATCCTTACCTACCTTTCTGTTCTCCACAGCCTGCCATGGATCCATCGAGGGTTCTCCTGAGGTCATGAGGGACGGTGAAGTAGCTCTCCCCCACCCCGAGACAAGAAATCGAAGCAGGTAATGCCGACACAGCTGAAAGCCAGACTGAGGAGAGCAGGCCCCTGAGTTTGCTCCTCAGACTCTGACTGAGGCCCCGCTGACGCATTGTGTCGGCTCCCCACCGCCCACACCACCACTCTTCTGCAACTTGTGCTTATATAGGCTAGGGCTTGCTCATCTGAACCAATCAGCCCACTTCTCCATCTGCAGCCTATACCCTGTCACCACTAGAGGCAGCCCAATTTCTTTGCTATGTTCTGTTACTGGCCATTCCTTATCCCTCCACCTCCCTCCTCCACACCATGCTCCTTACTGTGCTCACTATCTTCACTGCACTATGCCTTGTGCTCATTCACCCCCCTCAACTCCCAGTATGAGACAAGCTCCTGGAACCACTGACTACCCTAGGGCTGATAGGCAGCCACCCCCCTCCATGCATGCTGCTTGGTATCCTGAGACAGTGATGACTAATAGTGAAGACACCTTCTGTACTGTGATGCCCCCCCTCCCAGTCGGTGGGACCTTCCCCTTGCCCTTCCCTACTACCTGCTACTTTATCCACTGGCATAGTGGGACCACCCACAGTATGTCCCTCCTCCACCAGGAGCTGCACCCCACTATACACTGGAATCCGCCACCCTCCCTCTCTTCCCACCTTCTCCTCCTGTCAGCCTCCTGCACTCTGTCTCTCCCGATTCCCTCCCTTTCCTACACACCTGGGACCTTGGCCCGCATAGATCACCATCTCAAAAAATTGGCTTGGAACCCTGTACTCAGGACTCTCCTCTTTCTGCTTCTCCTTATATCTGGTAATATCCACCTGAATCCTGGCCCATCTGCAACCTCCACGCCAAACCGCACCCCCATCAGTGGACTGCGCATTGCCGGTCTCAATGTCTGTAGCCTACAAAAAAAGTGTGATTCGTATCAGGGGTGGGTCCTCCAGCATCAACCAGATATCATTGCCTTGAATGAAACCTGGCTCTCCCCTCTGACTCCTGACTCGATGGTAGCCCTGCCCGGGTACAAACTGTTCCTAGCTGATCGGAAGGGAAAATGCAGAGGCGGGTGTGCAATCTACATCAAAGACCAAGTGCACTGCCAGCTGCCCACCCCCCCCCGCTGGTACCAGGTCCACAGGCCCTTAACCTCAAACCCACACTGGGTCACTCACAAACCCCCCTTCTTATCACATCAGTTTACATTCTCCCTAGAGACCAGAAAGAAGCCTTCCACTCAGTCTTGTCCTATCTTGCCTCCCTCCCACAACAAATCGAAAAAATTATTCTTGGAGACTTCAACATAAACTGGCTGGCCAAGACCACCACCTGCTCATAGACGCAGCAACAGCCCAAGACATCGTGCAAGTAGTCCCCTCTCCCACTCATCCAGATCTTCGTACCAGATCTTCCTCCCTGCTGGACCTGGTCTTCACTAACTGTCTCCATAAAATCACTAGTACAGATGTGTTACCAAATACACTTAACGACCACTCCCCAGTTCTCTGCACCTGGTCCTGCAAAATGCCTAAAACCCCATCTAAGATAATATTCCACCGAAAACTCGGCCCTGGTAAACTTGGTTTTCTAAAAACCCAACTCGGGTCAATGGACTGGTCCCTAGTAACCAATACCCTTGACCATGATCTAGCCCTCAGCCTGTTCATCTGCACCTTTAACACCATCTGTGACAAGTTTGCCCTGCTTACCAAAAGGATGGTCAAAGGCAACCCTATCCCCTGGATCACTGACCACCTCCTGGCCCTGATGCGTACTCGAGACTCGCTTTGGTACCTCTCCAGTGAGACCTGCCTTCCAGCTGACAGGCAGAGATACAGAGAGGCATGGAACAAATGCACGTGGGCAATACGCAAAGCCAAGGCTGAACACTATAAAGTCGCCCTTTCTGCTGCCTGGGGCTCTGGGCACAAATTCTGGAATAATATCAAAGAAATTGGTGGCAAAAACCCAAACCCTCCCAACCAGATAGTTGTGGATGGGCACTTGACTCTGACCCCTCTCGTATAGCCTCAGCTTTCAATTGTGCTTTCACTAACCTTCAGCCATGTCCTCCCACCTACCTTCGACCCCCCATCCGGTCCCCCCATCCCAGCTCACCCCTCCTTTCCACCTAAGTTGCATCACCCCCAAGACTGCCGAGCCTTATATTAAAACCGCTCGAAGCCACTCCCACTACAGTAGTGACACTTTTGATCTGAGACTTCTCTGGCTCACCCTCCATGATGTACTCTACCCCCTCACCCACATTCTCAACCACTCTGTCTGCCAAGGTAAATTCCCCTCCCTTTGAAAATCTGCTTCCATTACCCCCATATTTAAGAGTGGGGACCGTACTGACACCAATAACTACTGGCCCATTTCTATCCCCCCATCTAAAGCCCTTGAACGCATTGTCTATGATCAACTCACCGACCACCTTGACAAACATGATCTTCTCTGTAAACAGCAACACGGCTTCCACAAAGGGCACAGTACTACTACAGCCCTTCTAGAATTCACCTCACACATCCACTCTGCATTAGACAAAGGCCACACCACTGGTGCTGTATTTATTGACCTTACTAAGGCATTTGACACCGTCAATCACTCCCTTCTGCTAGTCACACTCCCCAATATTGGCTTCTCCCAGGATGCCCTGTGCTGGTTCACAGACTACTTGTTGAGTTGGTTCCAACAAGTCAAAATTGGCACTACCCTATCTGATAAACTCCCAGTTCTCTCGAGGGTCCCTCAGGGTCCATCCTTGGTTCCGTTCTCTTCAGCCTATACCTTAACTCCTTCCCCACCTCCTGCTCTGGCAACCTTCTACTTTATGCTGATGATGCAGTACTCTACACATCTAGCCCTGACTCATTTCATCTCCTCCAGCCCTCTTTTAATGAAGCAGAACTGTGGTTTTCTGATCAACACCTAATACTAAACTATAAGAAGACCAAGTTCATGACCTTCTCCCACCCTCAGAACTCTAGGAAGGAACTTTGCCCCAGATCCTAACAGGGGACCGAACACCTCTTGAGCAAGTGGACTCCTTTAAATACCTGGGCATCACCCTTGACCTGGCACTCAATTTCCACCAGCACATACAGCACCTGTCCTCTGCCCTTAATGTCCACCTCAGCCTGCTCTACCGGGTTAAACACTGCCTTTCTCCAGACGCCCTCCGTCTTGCTGTCTCATCCTCTATCCTCTCCCTCCTCAACTATGGCATACTGATTTATAGCTCTGCCACCACCTCAGCCCTAAGTAGGCTCCGCATCTCCCTCAACAAAACCTGTCACCTTGTACTGAACTGTAACTGTCTCACCCATACCTACTTGCTATATAACTCCACAAATTGGCTTAACTTGGACAACAGGATCAAGTTCCACACCTGCCTTACGGCCAAAAAAATCTCCCTTGGTCTCCCCCCTGCTGGTCTTACCTCCCTAATCTACACATCTACAACCCAAAAAGTAACCTGTAGCTCTAACAAGAAGCTGCTTGTAGTCCCCCACTGTCAAACCTCCCAATTTCAAAGATCCTTCACCTACAAGGACCCTTCATGGATGAATGGACTGCCTAGCTTCATCATACACAAAAATGCCATCGGTCTCTTCAAAACCCACCTTAAGGGGCATCGTCAGTCCCTAAACTACTGTGACTGCCATTGACCCTCCTGTTTCTCGCTCCTCCCCTACCACGACAATGGCTTCTGGCTGGCATACCCTACCCTACCCGCACCCCTTTTCATCCCCTTACCGGCAATTGATTTGCATCTTTATATAAGTGCCTTCAGGCTCACCTGGACTAAGCTTGACCGGTGAGCCTTTTAACTGTATTTTATTGTATCACTACCTTGTATCTCGTTCTGTCCAGTTTCCTGCACTGTAATTACCTTATCACTGTTTTGTACCTTCTGAGTTTGTTTATTTGTTTATCAAGTCTAGGATTACAAATACCTTTGAGCCTTGGCTCTTTTACAAAGGTTCCATGTCAGAGAAATACAAATTATGGGGAACATCAAGACAGACATTACAACAATGTGGACATTGCAAACAGAGTACAAATTAATACAATTCAAGGGTAGCATTGTAACAAGGCAGCCAGCGGCATTTGTCAGAGAAAATAGACAACAGATAAGAAGCGCCAGAGTCATAGGGAGAGGGAAGAGGGGAGGGGAGAAGGAATGTAGGAAGGGTGGGAAAGGGTGAAAAGTGCAGCATTGGGTATACCAAGATGTGAGGGTAGAATCCAGTGAGGAGGGAAGGGGGGGACAACTAGAGCAGAAAGGGAAGTGGAGAAACAAGGTTAAGTTGGGCAGTCACAGGAGCTGTTGGTAGTGAGATAGTCCTGGAGCCTAGTTTTAAACATACCAATTGTTGGGGCAGAGGAAATGGTTGGGCTGAGGCCATTGAACCAGAGTGGCGCTCGATAAGCAAAAGAGCGTTGTCCCTGTGAAGTGTGACAGTGGGGGACTTTCAGTAGCTGTAACGTGGATCTCCTAAGGCACCATTTGTTAATTTGGTGTTGTAACAGAGTTGAGACCCCAGAAGGTGCAAGGCCAAGGTGGATTTTTTCACCATGGAGCAGGTGAGAAACTTTATGTGGTTTGATAACTGGAGCCAGCCAGTCTGAGTGTACAGGTCACATGTGTGGGTGAGATGGTGAGCACCAGTGATGAGCCGACATGCTTTATTTAAGGCAGTTGAGAGGTGTCTAAGGGTTGTGGTTGTGGCCGAGCCATAAATGATGAGACCGTAGTCTATTACAGAGATCACAGAGCTCAGGACTGCAACCTTCAAAGCTTCTGGTATGAGGTGTGGTCTGTGTTTGTAAAGGAGACCAAGCCATGTATTAGCAGCTCTAGCTACATTATCTACATGAAGTCCATAGGCGAGATTAGGGTCAAGCTGTATCCCTAACTATTTGAAGGACCCCACCTGATCTAGAGTGTTCCCCTGGGTGGTGGAGATAGCCAAGTGGTGTAGCTTGTGTGGGTTATGAGACCTGCAGAAGAGCATAGATTTGGTTTTCTTGTCATTGAGGACCAGTTTATGATTAAGAAACCATGTCTCTACAGAACTGAAACCAAGTTGAAGGTTGTGTTGAAGAGTTGCAGGATCTTTGTGAGTGGAGAATACAACAGCATCATCAGCATATAGTATGATCTGCTCTGAGCAGTGGTAAGGGAAGGAGTTTAAGAAAAGGCTAAAAAGGAGGGGGCCCAGTATGGATCCCTGTGGGACACCCGAGCGAACAGGCAGGGTGTTGGAAAGAGCATCCGCAATTTTTACTCCCCGTGAACGATTTTCTAAGTAGCTTTTAATCCAGAGAGAAGAGTCAGGTGATAGCCCGGCATTCAGTAGTTGGTGTATTAGCAGTCCATGGTGTACTGTATCGAAAGCCTTGGAGAGGTCGATGAAAACGGCCCCTGTGAGAAGGCCATTGTCAAGGGATTTGTGCAAAGCTCCAGTGAACTCAAGAAGGGCTGTGGTGGTGCTGTGACCTTTCCAGAAGCCGTGTTGTTGTGGACAAGGTATATTGTATTTATCCAAGTGGTCGGTAAGTTGATCAGCCACGATGCGCTCGAGTGCCTTAGAGAGTGGGGGCAGTATGGAGATAGGGCGATAATTTGAGTGATTCGTCTTGTCCCCACTTTTATGGACGGGTGTCACGGTGGCTGGTTTCCATAGGTCTGGGAATTTTCCACAGCTGAGAGAGAGGTTTAGGATTTTTATTAATGGATGAATTACCTCATCAAGGGTGAGCAACAGAAGCTTAAGGTCCAGGGTGTCGCTACTAGATCTAGATTTAGAGATAGCTGCAGTAATATGGCAGCGAGCTTCATTCAGCCTTACCTCCCTGAAGTAGAAGAGGGGATGGTTAGACTGAGGGGCTGAGGTATTTGGGGATTAGGCCCTGTTTTCGAAAAAGTCATGGGGTAGAACAGTACTAAGGTCTGAAAAAGTCGTGTTTAAGATGTTTGCGATCACCTTGGGGTCGAGGGTTGAGGATCCATCAACCATTAACATGGCTGGAGAGGTTTTTGGCTGCTTCCCTGTGACATCCTTGATATTGTCCCAGAAAGCACGACCATTTCCCCATGTATTGGTGAGAGCGTCTTTGTAATGGTGGATTTCATTAGCCGTATGGCTTTTGTGCAGGCATTTCATGCTTGTTTGTAATTTTGGATGTCCAGTTGTTTTCCAGTGGCCCTGGCAACTGCCCAGAGATGATCCCTTAGTTTCAGCTGTGAGAGAAGAGCCGCTGTGACTCATGGGTTAGAGAGAGATTTTTGTTTTGCGCCT
Source organism: Neoceratodus forsteri (assembly GCA_016271365.2). NCBI lineage: Eukaryota > Metazoa > Chordata > Ceratodontiformes > Ceratodontidae > Neoceratodus > Neoceratodus forsteri. The sequence continues at coordinate 735,982,555 of CM057452.1, forward strand.
TCTGAGTGACATAGAACCTTTGCAAATGAGTCTCTGACTCAAAGGTATGTTTCCAAATTCTGAATAAATAAATAAAATTTGCAAGGCATTCATGCAGGCCATAGGTATAGATTTTAGCACACGTCTGTATGCAGGGCTCCCAGATCTACATAGATTCCTATATTTTACAGGGAAATAGATGCATTTACAGGGAAATTTTTGCCATTCAATTGCATTGTGGTTATACAGGAAAACAAAGCACTCCAATCTTAATAGACAATAATATAATCTACAAGAAAACATTGGAAAATTGCCATGGAGTTGCAAGGAAAATGCCAAGCCAACATGGAAGCACTGTGTAGGATTAGCCCTCTCATTCCTATAGCCAACCTCACTATGGGGACTTTGGTTAGGAGGGAGGTGGATATGGACCCCAACAACAAAATAATAGAAATATTGAAACATTGAAACATAGACTTTGATGGCAGATAAGCAGTATAGCGCAGTGGATTAAGGCTCTGAGCTGCAAACCTGGAGACCTGGGTTTGAACCACACAGCCCCCACTGGCATACTGTGTGACCCTGAGCAAGTCACTTAACTTCCTTGTGCTCCCAGGTCTCACCTGTAAACAAGCTTTCAGCTAAGTGTGTCTCTCCTGGTTAAACACCAAAAAAAAATGACTGCTTGACCCACCCAGTCTGTCCATTTCCATACCTAATGGATAAGCTGCAGATCCTAGTTTTACCAACAGCCTGCTTCCTCCTACCTCCCACTAGAATTGCCTTATGTCTGTCCCATGCATTCTTATATTCCCCCACTGTTTTTGACCCCATGACCTCCTCAGGAAGGCCATTCCATGCATCCACCACCCTCTCTGTGAAAAAATACTTCCTCACATTGCCCCTGAGCCACCCCCCTCTATCTTCAAATTGTTCCAAGCCTGGGAGTGGGTCCCAAGATGATAGCCTGGGTAAAGAATTGGCTGGAGAATAGGACACAGAGGGTAATAGTAAATGGAGTCCACTCTGAAGAAAAGGGGGTTACTAGTGGGGTGCCGCAGGGTTCAGTATTAGGACCGGTCCTCTTCAATGTCTTTGTAAGTGACATTGCAGAGGGACTGGAAGGAAAAGTATGTCTCTTTGCAGATGACACAAAGATCTGCAACAGAGTTGATGCACAAGGTGGGGTAGAAAGGATGAGAAGGGACTTGGCAAGGTTAGAGGAATGGTCAAATGTATGGCAGCTTAGATTTAATGCTAAGAAGTGCAAGGTAATGCACCTGGGAAACAAAAACCCAGGGGAAGAGTACACAATGGGGGGGTGAGATACTAACGACAACAAAAATGGAAAGGGACCTGGGGGTAGTCATATCAGATGACCTAAAGGTGGGCAAGCAATATGAGAGGGCAGCAATGAGGGCTGGGGGGATATTGGGATGCATAGGGAGAGGCATCACCAGTAGAAAACAGGAAGTTGTTATCCCTCTGTACAGACGGCTGGTGAGACCCCATCTGGAGTACTGTGTGCAGTTCTGGAGACCCAATCTCCACAAGGACATAGACAAGATGGAAGCTGTCCAGAGGAGGGCAACTAAAATGGTGCAGGGTCTGCACCAGAAGACATATGAAGAGAGACTAAAGGAGCTTAATATGTATAGTCTCGAGGAAGGGGGGGGCATGATAGAAACATTCAAGTACCTCAAGGGAATCAAAAAAGTCCAAAAGGGTAGCATCTTTCAAAAAAAGAGGTATGCAAGAACAAGGGGGCACAATTTGAAGACTGGGGGGGGCGGCTCAGAGGTAATGTAAGGAAGTATTTTTTCCCAGAGATGGTTGTGGATGCATGGAACGGCCTTCCTGAGGAGGTTGTGGAGTCAAAAACAGTGGTGGAATTCAAGCATGCATGGGACAGCCATAAGGCAATTCTAGGGGGTTGGGGTAGAAAGAAGTAGGCTGCTGGTTAACTAGGATCTGCAGCTTATCCATTAGGTAGGGAAATGGGCAGACTGGGTGGGCCAAGCGGTCCTTATCTGCCATCAAATTCTATGTTTCTATGTTCTTGCACATTACTTTTTTGGAAAATGCTACCCTCTTGGACTTTGTTGATTCCCTTGAGGTACTTGAAAGTTTCTATAATGTTCCCCTCTCCCTCTTTTCCTCAAGGGTATATATATTAAGCTCCTTTAGTCTCTCTTCATATGGCTTGTGGTGCATACCCAGCACCATTTTAGTTGTCCTCTTCTGGACTGCCTCCATCCTGTCTATGTCCTTGTGGAGATGGGGTCTCCAGAACTGCACACAGCACTCCAGACAGGGTCTCACCAACTGTCTGTACAGAGGGATAACAACTTCATGTTTTCTACTTTTGATGCCTCTCCCTATGAATCCCAGTATCCCCCAGCCCTCCTTACTGCCTTCTCACATTGCTTGCCTACCTTTAAGTCATCTGATATGACTAACCCCAGGTCCCTTTCCATTTTTACTGTTGTCAGTATCTCACTCCCCCATTGTGTACTCTTCCCCTTGGTTTTTGTTTCCCAGGTGCATTACTTTGCACTTCTTTGCATTGAATCCAAGCTGTGTACTTTTACCCATTCCTCCAATCTTGCCAAGTACCTTCTCATCGTTTCCACTCTCCCCTTGTGTAACAACCCTGTTGGAGATCTTTGCCATAAAATGATCAGATTTTTTTACTTGTATTTGTTCAATACCACATAAATAATTTTATACCGGCAAGTGATACTCAGATCACTACCACAATTCAGTACACCTGCTGCCGGTAAATGCAGGAACAATTTCAGGTCTGAATTCACAATTCTGACTAACCAGATGAAAATGAGTGTCACCGACAGTATTGCAGCTTTTAATATGACCAACTATTAATCCATCAACCAATAAATCCACCAGAGCCCTTCTCAAGACATAAATGATGGGTTCCACAACCACTGAAGAGTGACCCCCACACATGACTGCTTGTAAATCAGTGATGAATTAGTAAAGCAGAAACAGACCTGATAATGAAGAAGATAAATGTGGTATGCTAGTTATACTGTGACTCAGATATTCAAAAGGGCTGCGCATGGCGCAACAATGTTGTGCCATGCGCAACCCACTGATGCGCCCCAGTGCAATATTCAAAAGAAGAAAGTGCGCCGCACAAATCCCGATGCACCAGAGCGCATCAGTAATGTATGCAGGCGCAGGTGGGGGGGGGGCGTGCCCATGCATACTCTGCACAGCCTGATATTCAGCCCGGGATGTGCGGAGCCATGCATGTGCAACCCCTACCTATGCCAGCACAAAGTTAAGCCAAAAAACAAAGGAGCAAGGGCTGTCCACCCACAGGTGAGCTGCTGTATTGCAGGCGCAACATAGCAGCTGCCACCTGTGGGAGGCCACCCGAGCACTTGCTGCACCTCCATGGTGGCGGCCCCCCCCATGCCTGATTAAGGGGCATTAGTAGAAAAAGATCAATCCAAAATCCCTGGTGGTCTAGTGGACTGCTGCCGGCCCGATCACGGGCTAAGTAAATGAAATATAGATCCTATTATCCCTGGTGGTCCAGTGGACTGCTGCCCATCCAATCGCGGGCTGAGTAAGTGAAATATAAATCCAATATCCCTGGTGGTCCAGTGGACCTACCCACCCGATCGCGGGCTAAGTAAATAAATGATAACGCCTATTATCTCTGGTGGTCCAGTGGACCTGCCTGCCCGATCGCGGGCTAAGTAAATAAATGAAAATTTCTATAATCCCTGGTGGTCCAGTGGACCTGTCTGCCCGATTGCGGGCTAAGTAAATAAATGAAAATTCCTATAATCCCTGGTAGTCCAGTGGACCTGTCTGCCCAATTGCGGGCTGCAGCAGAATTAAAGGAAACCTATCATCCCTGGTGGTCCAGTGGCCCTCCCCACCCACCCACTGATCCCCACTCACCTCTGCAGCTGAAAGACAACTCCTCTGTCTTTCACTAGCAGTATCACGGGCTCTCTTAAACAGGGAAAAGTCAATCCACAATACTTTTGTCTGAAACTATCTGGAAGTAATTATTTATTTCTTTAGCCTCACAGTACAATGTGCACAAACAAGTATGGGTAGGAAAACAGAAGACAGAAAAAAAGGAAGGAAGAGAGTTTACAGCATAAGCCCAGCGAGTGGCCAATCTGCTATGCCATGCCAGGGTTAGAGAGATGCTGTTGTACAACAGTCTTTATAGAAATAGAATTTAGAAAAGAACCCACACTTATGTACACTAACAGTACTATAGTGGCAGAGAAAAAGGGGGATTTTACCATAGCACTGTCATGGTTTTGTAAGAATGACTGGTCCTGTGTGCCATTCACATTGTACCACTGGCATTCACTGTTCACGAATGGTCCCCAATGCCATTTTTATTTGACATTTTTTTCAAGAACATACAGTAATTCCAAATAGCTTAAGCTTATTACAGTACATGTGAGCTGAATCATAGATTGTCATCATTTTGACATTGTATTAGTGCATGCAGGAGTTATGAAATGTTGATGCTATCACATGTTTTATAGATTCTGGAGCTAGGCATAATTCTGATTTAGTAGATGCCACTTGCATCTGAAAATGAAAGAAAATAAGAAACTGCTGAATCATTGGCTCCAGGCTGATGCGCAGGACCAGAGCCAAGAATTTAGATGTTTTGTTTTTATATTTCTTTCTAAAGGTTACAATGCTCATTTTCAGATGTAAAGAACATCTAATAACTCAGAATTGTAGCTAATATCAGAATTTATAAAAAATATTAGGGGGAAATGTCATAACTCCTGTATGCATGAGTACAATGTTAGGATGATATGCATAACAATGTGTGTACAGCATACTCTTTTTTGATTTGCAGGGGCTGAAAACATAGAACAAAGCCTTGGGATGCAATATCATGTTCATTACTGCCGCTCCCTATCAAGGTCCTCACAGCTTCATTTTATTACCCATCCTCCCCCACCACATCACCACTTACAGTACTGCTACATGTGATGCTCAAATAGTAATCTTGTGCATGTAAAAGCCTAATTTCTCCCCCATTTGATGCCCTTTTCCTTTCAGCCAATTACATATTGCACTATTACTGCCGTGCTGAATCTCTGCAGTTGTCGTGGTTCTTTTCTATTAATTATTGCCTTGTCATGTACTGTATTTCTTTGTTGATTTTGATTATATTTCCTCCATGTTTTTTTTTTGGGGGGGGGCTTTTGTGTGTCTCTGCCTCCTTTCCCTATATTGTGACCCCAGCATACCTATTGTCCCTACCCATGTCTCTACCCATTTCTGCCAAAATGCACACAAAGCCCCCAGCAATTAGTGGCCGTGACAGAAGTTGTGCAAGTCATGTGCAGGTCAAGTTTTCATTTCAATTTAATGTATGTTTTGATCTACATTATATACAGTATACAGAATGAGGTGGAAACCATTTTATTTTAAAGGTTCAATTATAATTTTTTGTTTTGTGAAAAACCAGAAAAGGCCAGTGCACTGGTGAAGAACGATAGACCAGAGCCCAATCAGTTGGAACTCAAAATACATACATTTGTAAGAGGTGGAAATGAAAATTAAAAAAGGAGATACAGATAAGGCCAGTTGTAAAAAGTGGGTGCTCAGGTGTGATCTGCGGTGCACTGTTTTCTTTTTCCTTTTAGTCTAGGAAATTTTTTTTTTTTTTAAAGCACAACCATCGCCATCTGTGACTCAGTCCAGTTCCTTGCCTGATCTTCCTTTACCAAATGTATCAGATGGTATCAAAAATGAATCTGTGGACCAATTGCTCCTACTTACTAACTAGAGTTTACCAAAGGCTCAAAACCACCAAATGTTTTTGTGGTAGGGAGAGAGGGAACCCAAGCAATGCATACTTAAGTGTCTATAAATGACAGGTTACTAAATTATTCCACTGACCCTTAGTTCATTTAAATGCAACTGACAATGCATCGAACATGATACAGTGTATGATTAACTTCAGTGCCCATAACGGTAATGATTTTAAGTTCACCTAAAAATTTGTCATTCCTTGCATGTCCCTCCAGAATGTGCAATTTGATTTCTAACAGTGTTATTTTAGAGTAACCAGCTATCAAGAGTGAGGCTATAGTGTAGTAATATATATTTAACTTAAATATTTGACATGCTGCTGAAACCTGGTTTAAGATACAGAATAGAGTGCTGGTGTTTTTTTTTTAACTCACAAATACTTAGTACTGTTCCTATCTCTTGGCAGGTGGTTAATCAGAAATAACATGTTTAGAAATGACTGTGCATTCTTGAGGGATGGATAATGATTTGATTTATGCAACAGCATCCCACAAATGATGGAGTGGAAGGGATAAATGAAATAGGACTGGGACGGGATGGGGAACGGGTTGAGGGTGGACAGAATGCAGAGGGAGTGAGTGAGAGGAAAATAATTTATTTGCAAGGAAAATTTTCATTTCATTTGGGCACTGTATCTTGTAGAACAAAAGGTTTTGCTCAGCAGTTGATTGTTGTGCTACAAACAAAAATAACTCATGAAAAATTGGGGTGTCTAACACTGGTAATGTAATACTTACTGTACCTAATCATAACATAACATTTCCTCCAAAATGAGCATACAGTATAACCAACGAATTAATATGAAAGCTGTTCTTGTAGCTTCAGAATGACAGACTGTCAAAACTTGAAACCGTGATCATGATCGCTCATGTTGCAGGGAGAACAAGAAAAACATACTGTTAGTAATTATACATGAAGGGGGTTAAAATGAAAAAAAGTTGTTACACTGAATACCTATTCAAATTAAATGCGAAGTGTCCCTGTCACCATCTGCAGGTTATTTCTTGGGGGGAATCAATTTACACTTTAGGCACTGCAATGTCACTGTGACGGTTCACTGCGACATCTTGTGGTCAAGTGAGGAAGAGCATTCAAAGCACATTTAAACAAGTGCTATAATTAGGCACCGCACACTGCTATAATGAGCTACTGCTTCTCTTAACACATCGCACAGACAGGTACCGAGTGGCATACCTTGTTACCAGTAAACTTTTCTGTAGCAAGCACTGAATATGGCTTCTGAATCCTTTTAATTTAAGAAGGCTTTATTAACTGTATTTATCGCTATTTAAAATAGCCTTCCTGCTTTTTGTACACAAAATGCACTTATGCACTTTACACAACACCTTTCCAGGTGTTTGGCATCATTCCAGGGACTGAATGGATAGAAATGGAAAAAGAATGAAAAGAGAGAACTAGTAGGAAGTTTAGTAGGGATAGTGAAGAGCTACGCTAGGTGGCTAATCTAGGGTAGGGGGAAAGAAGAAAAGCTTTAATTGTTGCACAACAGAAGTTTTGGTAGCTAGGGAATAAGGAGATAGAAAAGTGGTCCATCAGTCACAGTTGAGGGTGTAGCCTAACTCCGCCACAATAACCAGTCTATTTCTTCATTGAGATCAAGGATGCCACCTAAGATACCAAATCTCTTAATGCAGAAAGCCTCACTCATCAAAAGTTGTTGATCTCTGTTCCCTTCCCTGCTGTATGGTTCATCCATCTCTATCTCCAGGAATTTTAGAAATGTCATCTGATGATTACCCTCAGTGAAGTACCTAGCCAAACTAAATGCTGCATCTCTTCTCCTAATCATTTTATTTACTCTCTGAAATTCTTAATCTTAATTCTCATTTAATTTGACCTATTACTCCAGAAAGATAGAACTTCCACTAAAAGAGGGGGTGGCGTTGCAATCTATTCAGAGTCACCTGCATCTCACTGTCCTGAACACAGACCCCCTGACGCAGTGTGAGTCTCTTCACTCTCTCCTTACACTTGGAGCAAAAAAGCTGCATATTATCTGTGCATACAACCCCCAAACAGTGGTCACTGTGGCTTAGATGAGCTCCTCAGCCATGCTCTCTGGCAAAAATGAAGTACTCCTACTAGGGGATATAAATATAAACTGGCTAGGAAAATGCCAGGCTACCTCACTCTCCAAAATACAGAGCTACAACTTGTATCAAATGATCACCGAATCTACAAGGATTGTGTCCAGCTCCAACTCCAGCACCTTAATTGACTGGGTGCTAGTAAACGGTACTGAGCATATCCTCTCTGTCAGCACTCTTGAAGACGCCATCACGGACTATCATCCAATCTTTTGCTCCTGGGGTCCGGTTCCATCACCCTCACAAACACTGCATTTCAGTACCATCCGAAACTATGCTAACCTGAATACCAAAAGCTTTCTTCACGATGTAGCCTGCATAGACTGGTCCAGTCTCTATCTGACCTCTGACATGCAGTCTGCTCTCAGCATCTTCACTGCAAATTTCTCAGCCATTCAGGACACTCACATCCCTTGGATAACACATCGAGTCAAAGGGAAGCCTACTTGTTGGCAAAAAAAATATATACTAAACAAAATAAAGTAGCGTAATAAAGGCTGGAGCCGTTTCAAGTCCTCTAGCCTACAGGAAGACCAAAATGCCTACAGGACACTTAGAAATACATGCAAAAAGGAGATCAGGGCAGCTAAAAGCTCCTATTGCAAAAGCTTATTAACCAGTGCATCAGGGGATCCTAAAAAATGCTGGTCTCACATAAAAACATTCCTGGGATCTAACATTTCCCCTACCCCAAATGACATGGTACTAAATGGTGCCCACTGCAACAATCCTCAGACCATCATTAATTTCTTTAATGACCAATTTGCAGACTTCACCAAATACACATCTGCTTTCCCTGCCTCAAATTACCTGGGTCCTTCAACTCCCTCCCATCAAGCATCAAAAAATGCCCTCCTTTTGCTTTAAGGCCATTACTCATAGGGAGGTCACAAAACTCTTCAGAAAGATCTTGGACAGCAGAGCCATTGGATCAGATGGTATCGAGCCCAGGCTGCTAAAATTTGCCGCACCTCTCATTGCCGGACCCATGGCTAGAATTTTTACACTCTCCTTATGTCATAGCAGAGTCCTGGACATTTGGAAAACAGCAATAATCACCCCATTATCAAAAAAGGTGACACTAAAGATCCGTCTAATTACAGGCCCATAGCCATCCTGTCAGTTCTAGGCAAAATATTGGAAAATCTAGTTGCCATGCAAACCATTGAATTCCTCCTAGACAATGACCTTCTAACTGCTGCACAACACGGCTTTCGAAAAGGTCACAGCACCACAACTGCCATAGTCAAATTTACTACAGACACCCTCACTACCATGGACTTGGGGCTTCTCACAGGAGTGGTTTTCATCGATATGTCAAAAGCCTTTGACTTGGTAGATCACCCACTTCTCCTTGACACACTCCATTCTATGGGCTTTGCTCCTAGTGTTGTCAGTTGGTTTAACAGTTACCTGTCAATAGGGCCCAAACCATTAAATTCAATTCTACGTGCTCCGACCTAAAGACAGTGAACATTGGAGTTCCCCAAGGTTCAATCCTTAGGCCACTTCTCTTCTCAATTTTTATCAACAGCATCACCTCTAATCTCCTTGACACCTCATCTCGACCCTATGCAGATGACATAGTCATGTATGCCAGTGCAAAAGATGTGTCCTATATCAACCTACATCTTGCCTCCGATTTCCAATGCACACAAGCCTGGCTACGGGACCACAAACTTGTTCAAAATGAGGCAAAAACACAGTCCTTGCTATTCTGGACCCTCCCTAACCTCAAGACATTCCAAGGTAAGTTCAGGGTCTCCTGCTTAGATGGCTCACTTGTAACTTCTGTAATGTCTAAATACCTTGGGGTCACCCTTGACCAATCTCTAAATTTTGAACTCCACATCATCAATGTGTGCAAATCAGTCAATTTCAAGCCAGGCATGTCATACTGGACCAACCACATGCTAACTCCTACTGCTAGAGTGGATATAGCTCGGGGCATACTCCTACCTAATCTGACCTACGGGGTGGCCACTTATGCTCCTTTACCAAAATCAAATCTTCAAAGATGGGATGTCACCTATAACAACATCTGTAGGTTTGTCTCAGCCTCCCACAGACTAAAACACCATTGTCTACTATACTCGTGTCTAAACTGGTTGTCCCCCAACAATACTAGACTTTACTCCCTCGGCTCCACTGTTGACAGCATCATGAAATCTCGTAACCCAACAACTCTGGCCAAGCTACTCACCTACCAGACCTTCAACCATGGCCTATGCTCAGCTGACAAATCCCTACTATGCATCCCTAAATGCAGTACCACCAAAGGCTCTAGAGCCATTGCCCAAAATGCACCTCAATTATGGAACTCACTCCCTCTGGATGTCCAGCTAGCTCCTACACACAATGCTTTTAAAAAAGCACTACACCAGCATCTCAGTTCCAACAACCAATGCTCCTGTTTCAAACCTCCTTAGTCCTCTGGGTATCCTGCCTATCCCGAAGCTCTTACCTTTTCTCCACAATACTCCCCTTGCGGTACAGCCTATCCCAGCTCTCTCACCTGACACTAATCCCCCTGCAGTCATCCCTCTCTCTCTTTGCCACCTCCTATTCTATACCCTCCCTTTCCTTATCCTGACCTGCTATTTTCCCTACTGTTCACAATCTTGCCATTCCCCTGCCCATTATCCCCCTGCACTTGCCAGTTTTTGATCACATTTGTATGTATCTATTTTTGGTGTACTTTCTAAATCATATTTTCAGGACTACTACTGCAATACTCCTGCTACTGTATGTTTTTCAACATGATATGACGTAAAAACCTCTATGATCCTACCAGGACCACCCTGTGTACTACCTGTAATGCTTAGCTTATTAAATGTTTTTTCAGAATACCCTGTATACTACCTCTGCTGCTTAGCCTATTGTTTTAATGTTTCACAACACCTTGCTTATGTATCTTGATGTAATCTACTGTTTGTTATACCTGCAATGTCTGCCCTGTAACCTCCTGGGCTGTGCCTGAAAACAATCATCTTTATGGCTAGCGTACCCACCCAGTAAACAAAAACTAAATAAAATAAAATAAATAAAATATATAAAGTTTGTCACAAATACATCTTATCAGGTAGAATACATAGATGGAAGTGCAGGATGTATGTTCTCTCATTTCTATTAATTCATCCTGGTGAGGGTTGTACACTTCTAATGCATTATGGGTATTACCACATTAGGCCCAGTGCCCACATGGATAGTTCCTAAGGGATAGTAGTCCAAAGGAGAAACCCATCTTGGGTTCTTGATGTGGTCTATAGTCAGAGTATACAAGTGTGTCTTTTAGGGCTTCCCCTCTTTTTGCCACAATTAAAGGAGGATTTTGGCTGGCCCAGTGGTGTAGAGGGCTGAGGTGCTGGTGTCTTACCTTGACCCATGCCGGCAACCCGGGTTTGGGAACGGACTCGGGTCCCTGGGGGTTGGCAGGGGAGGAGAGGATTGAGCATCTGGAGGACTATTCTCCTCTCCTGGGGTGGGCTGTGGGAGTGTGTCATGCTGCAGTGACCTCCGGTGGAGACCAGGGGTAATGCAGTCTCGCGCAAGAGAAGGAACACCACCAGAAAACAGAAACTGACTCTGTGCTTGACCGGAAGATGGCTGCCTGGCAGTCCGATGCTGTCAATGTCCCGGGGACCATCCCTCAGCAGTATCCCAGGGCTAAGAAGTGTGCTTGCCTGTCCCACAGGTGCCTCTCCCCTCGGAGGAGGGGCACACCCGGTGAAGGGTTACATCCGGATCACTCTGGGGATGACTGCAGATATGAGGTATGGGAGCACGGGAACAGGATGGATTGGCGGTGCCTTGGCACAGCCTGAAGGAGTGGCCAAGCACATTAGCATGTAAGGGAAAAAAAATAATACAAAAAAAAGGAGGATCTTTCAAACCTTGCCCCCCCCTCCATTGTTTTTAAAACATGCCAATGTCATTCAAATATGTGTTTAATTTGTCCAAAAGCACTGTTACACTGGAGAACATAATGCCTGGTGATGTAGTACTTTTAATAGAAGGCTGTAAAAGTGTATCTCTCTGCACCTTAGCAGCTCCATTTTTGGTGCTATTAATTAAGCAATAATGCACAACAGGGTGTGTGTTCTGGGATTTACATATGCTTTGTGTGGTATGTCATGAGGTACAACCGAGTGACTTTAACCACAGAAGAAGTGTGCTAATCCCACTACTACACATGCCCTGAATTGCATTACTGTGATTGTAAAATGGCTGTTGTTAAAAAAACAAAACTAAGAAAACAAATTAGGTTCAAAAAAGTAAACATTTGATTAGCAGGAGCGTACCCGGTTGTCTGTTGCAGAAGTTACACATGGTCATGTGACATGTTTTGATCAATGAGGGTACAGGATTTTTGAGACACATTTTATAATTATGGTTTTATCATATCCCCTCACCATAAACTGTGATATGTCATCTGCTGCTTCTTCATATTCTGAAATATCACAGCAATTTCTTTTCATTCTTAAAAGTTGTCCATATGGGATGTTATTAATTAAACCTTTAGGATGGGTGACTGTCAGATCTCAAAACAGTATTTGTGGCACTGGGCTTGCTAAATAATCTGCTACCTGGTTTCTGACCTTCCTTATAAATTTCTAAATCTAAGAAGGGGTTACATTGCAAAAGTGTATTATATTGATGGGACAGGGACACCTGTATATAGCATGGAGGAGAGGAACCTGAGGTTATGATAAGCCATAATGTAAAAGCTGCCCCTCAGTGTGATAACGAATACGGGAATGTTAACAGGAGGCTAGGATGCATAGGGAGAGGGATTACTAGCGGAAGGAGGGAAGTGATACTACTACCACTGTATTGATCATTGGTCACACCACACCTGGAGTACTATGTTCAATTCTGGGGCCCATATCTAAAGAAGCATATGGACAGATGAGAGACAGTGCAGAGAAGTGCTACAAATATGATCCATGGGCAACGGGGAAAAATGTATGAGGAAAAACTGAAGTCTTAACATGCACTTACTGGAGGGCAGAAGGGGTAGGGGAACATTATAGAGACTTTTAAGTTCATGAAAGGGTTCAATAGAGTGGACATAGGAAGTGCATTCAGTCTAACATGCAGTACATCCACAAGGGTCATGGGTTAGCTGGAAGGAGAAGGTTAAAAAAGACATTAGGAAGTATTCACTGAATGGGTGGTGGATGGGCGAAACACACTTCCAGACGAGGCAGTGGAAGCAAACACAAAGACAACAGCGAGGTTCAGGAAAAATAGGGAAGCATTTAAGGTAGTTATGATGTGGGAGGGAACAGGGAGGTTGGGATGGAATAATGAATGCTAGAGAAGTTTGGGGGACTGACTGGATGGAAGGTTCAGGTCTTTTACTGCCCTTCTCTATTATCTATGTTTCTATTAATGTGTGAAATCTTTATATACAGTATGAGATTGGGTTAAAACCTTCTCCTTGTGGGAAAATAGTTCACGCACCCAATACACAGTTATGGTATATGGTTAGGGCTTACTGTGTATGAAATTCAGTGGCTCTCTAAAAGCTGTTGTAGGACAGTTCAAAGGTCATGGAAAGTTTTAGTTTTGTTCTGACATCATGGTGATAACACAACTTTTTAGCCTTAACAAGCCAGCCGATTGGTTGAAGATGTGGCTTTCAAGAAAAAATTAAGGGAAAAATGGTGGAACCTTTTAGCGAACAGGTGTCTATGGCAGTTCACACAAGGAGAGACACTGATAGCTGTATGGTAACTGTACCTATTTGTCACCTTTTTTTATTTGTTATTTTTTTACAAAAAAATGTTGCTCTTACTGATGGTCACGAGTAAAGGACTCAGGAATGATGGATTCAGAGAGTGGAGCGAACGGAGCAGGCAGGAGCACTGAGTAAAAATGGTAAGAGCCTAATGATGATGTCTCCTGGTATGTTGTACAGTAAAACACTTGGCTCTTTTGCCTTTTTAGCCATATACTACATAAAACAGTGTATGGGTGCTCATACACAATTAAGGCTGTGTTTCCATCTTGGGGAATGTGATGCAGATATAGAGACCTCTTGAACTTTGCTCTCGAGGTCTATATAATGTTGTCACATCCCCTCGATGGAAGCACTGTCTTGTTGTGTATGGTCACCCATACATATTCCATATGTAGTGGGACATGGCAGACTTAAGATGCTCGAAGAGGTTCTCCATTTCACTGCCCTCCCCAAACAAAAACTGCTATAGATAAAAGCTTGACTTTTTAGCTGACGAGTAGGAGTCTTCTGCAAATTGGGTTTTCAACCCCAAACCTTAAACTTGCTGCTAGCATGGACATCTGAGCATGGGATTGCGCTAGCTGTATGATGTGATACCATGATCAGAGGTTGTAGCATGACTTGCTACTGGCTTAGTCCCTCAACCCCATCCATACTTTATGGTCTACTTGTGGGCTCTATTGTTTTTTAATGATTTCATCCCACATTGTCATTTTTGATGGTTTGGCTTTCTACTTTGCTGCACTTAGACCCTGATTCCTTGAGGGAAAAACTGAAAAAAAAACTACTTGGTATCCACCAGACACACTGGCATGGCAAATTTTCCTTGTAATAGCCTGGTGGTTATTAGGGGAATGGAACTGACTCCAGATACCTCATTTTGGCTGTGGTAAGAAATAACTACTCTCTGAGATGCAGGGAAATCAGAGCATCCATCTTTACCTGGCTTATCATTTGCCAGGCAGGCTAGAAGGAAAGCTTTGATGTGGTCCAGACACAGCTTTCCTGTTCATAAGGCCACTGTTGGAATTATGTCTGGGCTTACCAGAGGTAAACCCCAATAGCTTTTCAAGGAACCGTGGCAACTATGAAAAATAAATATGTACTATAGAGCTGGGGCTATGACCCCAGTAGCTCTTCCTTCATTGGGAACTCACAGGTTAACCTCTCACACCTGAGAAAGAACCACTCTTGAGAAAGGAATCTATTCAATGCTATCACTGCAGTGGGAAGCAAGACATTAATGGGTTAAGGGCCTAAAAACAAGTAAATGCATCATTAAGCAATTGAAACACAAGATGTTTTTAAGTCATGTTAAAGAATTATGTCCCACTTATCTAGCTAGCACCAAGACCAGAGATAACACAGACACTCCCTTGGTCTGAGAACACACAGGACAGTATTCGTTATTTTAAGGGAGGAAGGTCACAGGTGCTGTTAATTAGGGATACTTCTGATCGGCCGAAATGTATTGGCCCGACCGTCATTATCCCGACCCCAGGTGCCCGAAACGTGGTTGCCCGACATCGATTTCACCCCCGAGTGAGAATCCTTAGAATAGCTCCCTGGAGGCAAAATCCTGATGTTGGAAAACCATGTTTTGGGTGCCCGGGGTTAGGATAATGACGGTCAGGCTGATGCATTTTGGCCAATCATAGTATATCCTTTAATTAAGATGGCATATTTTCAGAACTATCTGATCGGAATATGACATCATGCTCCTCGGTCCCACTTTGCGTTGTCCGAAGAAGCTTGCAAAGAAGACTGCAATGATTCTTACAATCTTGAAAGTACAGAACCTGAACTGTTGCTGATTGTGTCAGAAGGACACCTTTTTGGAGAAAGACACTGTTTCTATTTGTCCTGTGAAAGGAGGCAAAAACACTTGCTGATCCAGTAAGTGTGCTCTATCTACTAGTTTGTGGGCACTAGAGACTGTGTGAGAAGACTTGTATTGATACAATGGTGAGAGAAATACCTGCGTCAATCTTGCAGACATTCTGTGAGAAGGGTTGGTTAATACTACTACCAAGTACTAACTTGCATACCACACTAGGATCCAGAAGCCTAGACACGTTTGTGTGGTGTGGGACCCCTGCTTCTTAGATTGATCTGTCCTGCAGAAGTGGGAAAGAGAAGAACCAGAGTTCCAGATGACCTTGAATACAGACAGCCTGATCTACCACACATAGAGGTACTTGAGACCTGAATCTTCTGGTCCCCCCCCCCAAACAACTGCACAACTGAATCCTAAGCCTGAGAGGACCTCCAGCTGCAGAAAGGAAAATAAGGAGCCCTAGCTGACAAGGAAGCTGGTACATCAGAACCATGAGTGCTCTCAGGGTTTGCCCTGCAACTGGGAAAGTTTGTACAGAGTTTTGTCACCAAATATGCACATTTTGGCAGTGGATCAGGAGATACGAATACCTCATTTGGAGGTTGGCCATTTAAGCAATTGCATGGCCTGTGCGGTTTCTTGCATTTGACTTTCTGTTTGTTTTAAAGTGCACCAGCGCCGGCCAACCAGCTGCAACATCATCAAGCCTGCAACGTTCCTATGACATAGTGATCAGTGAAGCACAGAGAGCTCCCGTTAAGGATTAAGGGTTAAATTGGTACCAGTGGGTAGTGCTCCCAGTACATGTGAACTGGTAATACTAAAAGGTTTGCAGTGTTATTTGCTACTATATGATCTTGCGTGGTAAGGGGTGGGCACTGTTATTGTTACTATTACTATTACTTTTGCTGTCACTGTTATGGTCACAGCTACATTTACTGTTGTTTTAAAGTGTTTAACTGGTCAAGCCTAGTCAGGCACTTAAATCTGGTCCTGCAACCAGAGTTAACAAGTTTCCACAAAAGAAAAACAGTTTTGCTTCGCATCCCCCTATCCCTTGTGAATATTACACAATAAATAGTTAACTGGTATTTTATATTTTGTCTCTTGAGCATATTATTAGGGGTAAGTCACTTATTGCATTTTTGTTGAATTTAAGGTTGCACTGTGATTTTCTATGTGTAGGGAAACACTGTGGGGAGTTGGGTAGGTACAGTAGAATCCCAATTATCCGAACCCCGTTCATCAAGAAATCCCTATCTATCGGACTGGAGGGACCCATGTCTCCTGAGTTTTTGTATCTAATGAATGGGGGATAGGATAATTGGGTTGTACTGTTATGAATTTTCAGCTCACACAGATCATACATCTGGTGGTCTGTGCACAGAAAAGACAGGCCTGCCTTTCACTACCCCAGATTTTGGCATGTTTTGGTGTCTTCAACTTCTAAAACTACCGCAAGAGAACCACGCGGTCAGACAAAGCTACAGTACTGTATCAGCTTTGGGTTGTAGTACATCTTGGGCTGAGAAGAGATGAGGCAGGAAACTACAGTTGATTGACCTCAGTGGTAGAGAAAATGATGGAATCACTTCTGAAAGAAAGAATTGTTGAGTACCTAGAGGCCAGCAGGGCACAGTACTCAAGGCAGCATGGATTCACAGTGGGAAAGTCATGTCAGATGAATCTAATAGATTTATTTGACTGGGTGACCAAAGTAGTAGACCAGGAAGGGGCTGTGGACATGGTCTACCTAGACTTTAGCAAGGTATTTGACACAGTCCCACACAAAAGATTAATAAACAAGTTAGCCAGCCTTGGAGTGGGTCCCAGGGTGGTAACCTGGGTAAACAATTGACTGAACAACAGGACGCAGAGGGTAGTAGTAGACAGAGTCCACTCCAAAGAAAGGGGGTTTACTAGTGGGGTACTGCAGGGTTCAGTACTGGGACTGGTCCTCTTTAATATCTTTATAGGTTACATTGCGGAGGGACTGGAAGGGAAAGTATGCCTCTTTGCAGACGACACAAAGATCTGCAACAGGGTTGATACACAAGTAGGTTTGGAAAGGATGAGAAGGGACTTGGTGAGGTTGGAGTAATGGTCAAATGTATGGCAGCTTAGATTCAATGCAAGGAAGTACAAAATAATGCACCTGGGAAACAAAAACCCAGGGGAAGCATACATAATGCGGGGCAGGTACTAACAACAACATAAATGGAAAGGGACCTGGGGTAATCATATCAGATGACCTGAAGGTAGGCAAGCAATGTGAGAGGGCAGCAAGGAGGGCTGGGAGGATACTGGGATGCATAAGGAGAGGCATCACCAGTAGAAAACAAAAGTTGTTATCCCTCTGTACAAACAGTTGGTGAGACTCCATCTGGAGTACTGCATGCAGTTCTGGAGACACCATCTCTGCAAGGACATAGACAGGATGGAGGCAGTCCAGAGGAGGGCAACTAAAATGGTACAGGGTCTGCACCTGAAGCCATATGGAAAGAGACTAAAGGAACTTAATATGTAAACCCTCAAGGAAAGGAGGGAAAGGGGTACATGATAGAAACTTTCAAGTACCTCAAGGGAATCAACAGTCTAAGAGGGTAGCATCTTTCAGAAAAAGAGATACAAACATACGAAACTGCCAGCAGATACAGGCTAAATGGTCTATCTCATCTGCTCAATTGTGCAGCACAGAGGTTAGATTCCTGCTGCTCCCCCACCCCTTCCCCCTCTTTCCCCCTCATCTTCCCACTAGCTAGTATCTTGCCCTTAACGCTATCCCACCCTCTTTTAAAGTGTTCCACTGTTTTTAGAGATATGACTTCTTCAGGAAGCGCATTCCATCCCCTACCACCCTCTCCATGAAGTAATGCTTCCTTGCATCCCTCCTGACTCTACCCCCACCAACTTCAGGCTGTGCTTCCTAGTAATCCTTTCTCCCTTTAATCAAAACATGCCCTCTGTACTAACCCTGTTGATGCCTTTAAGTACTTCAAGGTTTCTATCATATCACCTCTTTCCCTTCTCTTCAATGAGTACATGTTGCGGTCCCTTAACCTATCCTTGTAAGGCTTCCCCTCCACACCTCTAATAATTTTAGTTGCCCTCCACTGTACCTCCCTCCAGTAACCTGATGTCCTTCTTTAAGTATGGGTTCCACAACTGTATACAATACTCCAGGTGTGGCCTCACCAGTGACCTGTACAGTGGCAGAATGACTTCCTCCCTCCTAGAGGTGATTCCTCTAGCAATGCACCCCAGCATTCTGTTGGCTTTTGCTACTGCTTTCCTACATTGAGACAACATGCAAGAACAAGGAGGCACAATTTGAAGATAGAGGGTGGACAGCTCAGGGGCAGCATGAGGAAGCATTTCTTCACAGAGAGGATGGTGAAAGAGTAGAACAGCCTTCTTTAGGGGTCATGGAGTCAAAAACAGTGGGGGAATTCAAGAATGCATGGGACAGACATAAGGCAATTGTAGAGGAGGTAGGAGAAAGTAGGCTGTTGGTTAACTAGGATCTGCAGCTTATCCAATAGGTAGAGAATGGGCAGACTAGGTAGGCCAAGTGGTCCTTATCTGCCGTCATAGTCTATGTTTATGTTTCTATGAGTGCTGTTTGCCCACAGTGTTAATACAGTAATCTTTTTTTTTAGCCAAACAATTAAAAAAGTAAGATTGTGGCTAATATAAAGTGCCAACATTGCACCCTGCCATAATCCCTGGTGGACATTCGTCTATATCCCATCAATATGTATGGCAACCCAGCAGAAAGATGATTCCTGCAAAAAGCAGTTACGGTACCTGGAGTTTTGAAGTGCAGTGCAAGCATGTAGTGGATCCACAGGGTCGGAAAAAAGCCCAGCAAAAAACATGCAATCAGACAAAACTACAGTACTGCGGGAGAACCACACGGTTGGACAAAACTACCACAAGGACAAAAGAGACGTTAGCTTGTACTGTAGTGCAATCTTGGGCTAAGAAGAGGTGTGCTGCTTCTTACTTTGTGATTTAGTACTGTATGTTTTTGAAGCATAACATTGCAATGCCACAGAGCTGATTAGTGCACTTTCTGTACCTATTAATGACACTGCGTCTCTTTGCTTTAAAACGTCAAAACTCCCGCCGTCCTCACTACCACAGAGTTCTCAGCCTAGATTATAATGAAAATTTTGTTTATCCGGACTCCAGATTATCCGAACATTTCAGGTGTCCACCAGGCAGTTTGGATAAATAGGATTCTTCTGTACTACATCCCAGAGGGTTGCACCACTCTGACACCAGGCCCACTTAAGTTTTACTCTGAGAAGAAGCACCGCACTAAATTTGAAAGCCTTGGATTCAAACCTCTAATCAGGAAAATCCAAATCCAGGCCCATCAACTTTGTTTGAGCCCACAAAGCAGGGGTAGTAACCACACCATCCATGGTGACCCAGTTACAGAAGTAAAGTAAGGTAATGGACCATTTTCTGAAGCCATCCATGCACCAGTCAATGGAGGGCTTCAGTAACTATGTAAGGTCTGGGTTAGCTTTAAAGCGCTAGTGTACTGCTTTGAATTAATAGTAATTTTCAGAAGCAGTCGGCTATCACTTCCAATATCTGAAGTATTTTTTTTTTTATTTTCTGCTTACTAATTAGGAGATTTTCCACCTGGCAGTACTGGGGTGATGTGTGGAGCAGCACTCTTTTTGGAGGCTAAAAAAAGTAATTTCTGTTCCTCCCACTACATAATCAGAAATGAGACCAAACACCTTGAGGCTCCACAATCCTTGCAAGCAGCCTGAGCAGTGACTTTCACAAGCTACCAATCAAAATGCAGGAAATAGTGACATCACTAGTAACCAGGGAGAGCCAGTCCCTGCTGCTTCATGATAAAGTTAAACCTGGCAGTGAGAAATGGTTACACAGAAACATAGAATTTGACGGCAGATAAGGACCACTTGGCCCACCCAGTCTGCCCATTTCCCTACCTACTGGATAAGCTGCAGATCCTAGTTAACCAGCAGCCTACTTCTTCCTACCCCCACCCCCTAGAATTGCCTTATGACTGTCCCATGCATGCTTGAATTCCACCACTGATTTTGACTCCACAACCTCCTCTGGAAGGCCGTTCCATGCATCCACAACCCTCTCTGTGAAAAAATACTTCCTTAAATTACCTCTGAGCTTCCTCTATCTTCAAATTGTGCCCTCTTGTTCTTGCACACCTCTTTTTTTGAAAGATGCTACCCTCTTGGACTTTGTTGATTCCCTTGAGGTACTTGAACGTTTCTATCATGGCCCCCCTCTCCCTCCTTTCCTTGAGGCTATACATATTAAGCTCCTTTCGTCTCTCTTCATATGCCTTCCGGTGCAGACCCTGCACCATTTTAGTTGCCCTCCTCTGGACAGCTTCCATCCTGTCTATGTCTTTGCGGAGATTGGGTCTCCAGAACTGCACACAGTACTCCAGATGGGGTCTGACCAGCTGTCTGTACAGAGGGATAATAACTTCCTGTTTTCTACTGGTGATGCCTCTCCCTATGCATCCCAGTATCCCCAACCCTCCTTGCTGCCCTCTCATATTGCTTGCCTCACTTTAGGTCATCTGATATGACTACCTCAGGTCCCTTTCCATTTTTGTTGTTGTTAGTATCTCACCCCCCATTGTGTACTCTTCCCCTGGGTTTTTGTTTCCCAGGTTCATTACCTTGCACTTCTTAGCATTGAATCTAAGCTGCCATACATTTGACCATTCCTCTAACCTTGCCAAGTCCCTTCTCATCCTTTCCACCCCATCCTGTGCATCAACTCTGTTGCAGATCTTTGTGTCATCTGCAAAGAGACATACTTTTCCTTCCAGTCCTTCTGCAATGTCGCTTATAAAGACATTGAAGAGGACCGGTCCTAATACTGAACCCTGCGGTACCCCACTAGTAATCCTCCTTTCTTCTGAGTGGACTCCATTTACTATTACTCTCTGTGTCCTATTCTCCAGCCAATTCTTTACCCAGGCTGTCATCTTGGGACCCACTCCCAGGCTGGCTAACTTGTATATTAATCTTTTGTGTGGGACTGTGTCAAATGCCTTGCTAAAGTCTAGGTAGGCCATGTCCACAGCCCCTCCCTGATCTACTACTTTGGTCACCCAGTCAAAGAAATCTATCAGATTCGTCTGTCATGACCTCGCTGTGAATCCATGCTCATAGTCAGTGTGGTCTCAGTGTTGATGTAGTGGGAGGAACAGAACTGACTTTTTTTGCCTCCAGACAGAGTGCTGCTCCAAACATCACCCCAGTACTGACAGGTGGAAAATCTTCTAATTAGCAAACAGAAAAGAAAAAAATATTTGAGATATAAGAAGTGATAGCAGACTACATCTGAAAGTAACAATTAATTGCAGACAGTTTCCAGGCAGTACACTAGCTCTTTAAATGCACATATTGAAGGAGCATGCATTGGTCCTAATCAGCAAGTGTGGGGGAGGAGGAGGGCCTGGATATACAATAAAAGGGTGAAAAAGCTATAGGTTGATATCTGTTTGGTTTGGATTAAGCACAATGCAATGAATCGGCTGCTAGATACTGCAGTCAGTCCCATCACTATTATTTATATTCGTTAGAGCTGATGGTACTGGAGTAGCAATCGCTAGGCCAAAGCTAGTTTTTATGTAGTTTTGCTTGACTAGGCAAGTGGTGGGCTCTCAACCATCCGGGGGGGGGGGCAGTTGGCAAGGGGGGGTAGTCAAAGATCAGGTAGGGTCTGTGGTAACAATATCGGCAGGGACACAATAGGTAGACTAGGTGGGCCAAGCAATCCTTATCAGCCAACAAATTCTGTGTCTGTGTGAAAGGAGGGCAAGGCAATTCTGCCTACTTTCAGGTTTCCCCCGCCCCGGAATAAGGTTATTTGTTGGTGGCATTTTTAGTGAATTAGTAGTTTCTGGTTACAACCTAAGAGCAGAATTAGACTTCACTTCAGCGAGACTTTTAGTGTTAAAAAAAAATGTTTGTTTACTCTTTAGTAGCTCACTATATTTAGATTTCTACAATGTGGCAGTATAGCCTAGCCTAGAGGTTAGAGTAATGAGCTGTGAATGAGCATGGTAAATCCAGCATAGCTGGGTTTGATTCCCACAACCTCCACTTGCATACTGTGTGACTGAGCTGGTCACTTAAAGAGCAGGTTCCTACTGTCAGCATTGCTACTCTCCCCCAGCCTGTTCGATTTCTTACCTGACTGGAAGCGAGCTGCTGAAGTTTGTCATAAAAAGTCCCTTAGTGTAAAAAGTTATATCCCTCGTAATTTTGTAAATTGGAATGCTGCCCCATTCAGTTCTATGGGGCTGGTATTTTCTAATATATTTATACTGTTTAGTGCTGGGATTGTATTATATCCCTATTAGTCATTCGATTGCTTTGATATAATAAACTCCCAGCACTAAACAGTATAAATATATTAGAAAATACCAGCCCAATAGAACTGAATGGGGTGTGCTCACACAGCCTTCATTTTGTGACATCATAAAACAGTGCTACATGGGCCGACATGGGTTTTTTTCTAACTGGGAAGTCTGTGTTTTTTTTTGGACAGCATTCCGAGTTACAAAATTACTAGGATAATAACTTTACACTGAGGGACTTTTTATGATGGATTTCAGTAGCTCGCTTCCAGTCAGGTAAGGAATCAAACGGGCTGGGGCAGGCAGCTACTAGGAAGCTGCTCTTTAACCTCCCCAGTGCTTCCAGGGCACCTCTGAAAACAGGCACTTGTGCCTAATGGATCTTACCCAGTTACCAAAAAATATATTGGTACTATCTTGCTGGCTGACCCCTCCCTTCATTGCACTGTTACCTAAAAATCAGTCAGAAATGAGTTACAAAACTGAAACTGCAGAACGTGATGGTTTGGGGCCTCTGTGGTGTATCTCTTGTGGTAGAAAAGGCTTTGATCATGAGGTAAACCACTTAAGCATACCAAAAAAGTATGGGAAGTGGTCACCTAACTTTGGATTTTTTTATCCTGTCTAAAACGTGGGGTGGTGGGAGAGTATTCAAAAGTTATGAAATAAGGGGAAAAGGTTTTGGTAAGCTGATGTGGAATGGGTCTTTCATGATCCAGCATGCAATAATACATGACAGAGTGGCGGTTGGCCTTATGCAGAGATAACTGGCTACCTAGGAGAGTTGTAAGACCCAACACTGAAGTCAGAAGGCCTTACATCCCCAGGAAGGGTGGTTATCTCAGCACATGGGCTATCCTGTCATGTCTTGATGCATTTGCAAAATGTGTGATAGTTAAGTTCTTTAGAGCAGCTTGGGGGATTGCACTGGGTTATGTCTTTTCTGCTACTGCACCACACACACAGCAGAGACACCCCTAGAAAGTATAGTAATGTGCTAAGAAATTTGATTGAATCTTGGTGAATGAACAGCCGTAGACAAGCTTTCTTCATCTTGGTTTGCTAACAGGTTTGGGTGGGGGAACAGGACATCTTTCTGAAATTGTGTATTTTATACTAAGCCCCCCCAATGCCTAAATGAACTCCCGGAATCCATGTCAAGTCTCAGTAAAATCAGCCAGTTCAAGAGACAACTCAAAACTCTACTTACCCCTGATGTTGCCTGTCACTGCCCTTGATTTCTCACCAGCTACTCTCCACATCCTGACCCCTCACTAATTAAAATGACAATGCCACATGAAGCTACCTGTACCCTCTGCACATGCTGACATCTCCCTAATTATTGGCAAAGCTAATTATGCTGCTTCGAATGCAAATATAAAATGACTTTTGTGACCAAGACACTGCTTTGTAACCTTATATGCCATATTGTTGAACCATTGTAATTATATCTATGTTTGTACCAAGCTAATGCTAACCTATAATGTTTGTTGAGTTGTTTCTGTGTGTTGATGAGGAACCTTTGCAAATGAGCTGCCTCAGCTCAAAGCTGTTTATCTGAACAAACAAACAAACAAATACATACTGGTAGTGTGTTATTTGAGTTGATGAGCCAGGGGCAGGCTGGCACTGGTACATTTTTCCTCAGATGGCATTATGGTATGCAGAGATAAATGCCCTGTCTAAAGCATCAGTAGCTTGGAGTTGCTCTACCCATGTTATAGGCCTTATATTATTATTTTTAGCTTTATTGTGCATTTTATGGGAATTTAATAAGGTTCATGCTTAAGATTGTTTTTGCACTGGTCAAATTCAGAAAGTGGTACCCACTTTGCATTGGCTCCCCAAGATGACTGGTTGGACAAAAGGAGTCCCTCTACCCATTCTTTTTCAATTAATCTCGAGTGTCCAGTAGTACCCCCTCTCTCTCACCCCTCCATTCCCTTAATTTCTATGTGCTATCCTGTGGCACCAACTTCCTCACCCCATAATTTTTCTCTTATGTCTAGTCTCACCAACCACCCTTGGTTCCTGATGACAGCTACAGCCTGCCATCATCAAAAGTGAGCAGTGCAGCAAATGTGCAGAACACCCTACAATAATGCCCTTTCCCTACCCTCTTCATACTCTTGTTTTTCATCTCAGTTCTGCCACCCTCCCCTCCCATGTCCCTTTAGTCAGCAACTTACTCAAACTCAGTAAATGCTGAGGAAAAGATAGCCAACTCGGATAAGAAGGGGGATAAAACCTTTTACATGTACATTAGGGAGCAAAGAAAGACTAAGGCAGGGATACTGAGGCTGAACAAAGAGGAAGGCGGTTGGGCAGAGAGCGACAGTGAAAAAGCAGGGATACTGAACGAATACTTTTGCTCACTTCTGCTCAGTATTCACAATGGAAAAGCAGGGGGAAATACCTAATCCGGTCAATAGAAGCGCTCTGGATGGGGGGGGGGGTTGATATTAGTCCTTTCACAGAAGAAAGAGTTCTGAAAGAACTCTTAAAACTGAAGGTGGATAAAGCAATGGGGCCTGATGGGATTCACCCCAGGATTTTAAAAGAACTAAGGGAAGAACTAGCAACACCACTGACTACCCTTTTTACCCTTTTTCATAAATCATGGGTGGATGGGGTGGTACCTGAGGACTGGAGGACGATGGATGTGATTCCCCTTCACAAAAGTGGGAGCAAGAAAGAGGCAGGAAACTATAGACCTGTCAGTTTGACCTCAGTGGTAAGGAAAATGATGGAATTACTTCTGAAGGAAAGAATTGTTGAGTACCTAGAAGCCAGTGGGGCATAGGACCCAAGGCAGCATGGATTCACAGCGGGAAGGTCATGTCAGACAAATCTAATTGATTTCTTTGATTGGCTGACCAAAGCAGTAGACCAGGGAGGGGCTGTGGACATGGCCTACCTAGACTTTAGTAAGGCATTTGACACAATCCCGCACAAAAGATTAATAAACAAATTAGCCAGCCTGGGAGTGGGTCCTAGGGTGGTAGCCTGGGTAAAACACTGGTTGGACAACAGGACACAGCAGGTAATACTAAATGAAGTCCACAGTGAAGAAAGGAGGGTTACTAGTGGGGTACCGCAGGGTTCGGTACTGAGGCTGGCCCTTTTTAATGTCTTTATAAGTGATATTGCAGAGGGACTGGAAGGGAAAGTATGTCTCTTTGCAGATGACACAAAGATCTGTAACAGAGTTGATACACAAGGTGGGGAGGAAAGGATGAAAAGGGACTTGGCAAGGTTGGAGGAATGGTCAAATGTATGGCAGCTTAGATTCAGTGCAAAGAAGTGCAAAGTAATACACCTGGGAAACAAAAACCCAGGGGAAGAGTACACAATGGAGGTGAGATACTAACAACAACAAAAATGGAAAGGGACCTGGGGGTAGTCATATCAGAAGACCTAAAGGTGGGCCAGCAATGTGAGAAAGCAGTAAGGAGGGCTGGGGGGATACTGGGATGCATAGGGAGAGGCATCACCAGTAGAAAACAGGAAGTTTTTGGCCTTCTGTACAGACAGTTGGTAAGACCACATCTGGAGTACTGTGTACAGTTCTGGAGACCCCATCTCTGCAAAGACATAGACAGAGTGGAGGCTGTCCAGAGGAGGGCAACCAAAATGATGCAGGGTCTGCATCAAAAGACATATGAGGAAAGACTAAAGGAACTAAAGATGTATAGCCTCGATGAAAGGAGGGAGAGGGGGGACCTGATAGAAACTTTCAAATACCTCAAGGGAATCAACAGAGTCCAAGAGAGTAGCATCTTTCAGAAAAAGAGATGTGCAAACACAAGGGGGCACAATTTGAAGATAGAGTGGGGATGGTTCAGAGGTAATGTGAGGAAGTATTTATTCACAGAGAGGGTTGTGGATACATGGAACAGCCTTCCTGAGGAGGTCATATAGTCAAAAACAGTGGGGGAATTCAGGAATGCGTGGGACAGACACAAGGCAATGCTAGTGGGGGGTAGGAGGAAGTAGGCTGTTGGTTAACTAGGATCTGCAGCTTATCCGTTTGGTAGGGAAATGGGCAGACTAGGTGGGCCAAGCGGTCCTTATCTGCTGTCAAATTCTATGTTTCTATGTTTGTATCTTTCTATATTAGAAAAAAGTCCTGAATGCAGTGTGCAACTGATACAGTCTTGACAATCTCATTATTTGCTAGCCTGAATGCTGGTAATGTCTCCCAAAAGTGCATTTCAGTATTATGTAAGGGAGAGATTTGGGTCTGGCAGGCATGGAAACTAGTAAGATACGATCAGTGGTATGTTGCTTTCAGGACATTTTTCCAATATTTCACAACCTGTGAGCAAGTTGCTGTCTAAGGAGACATGAGTGGGGAAGGTGGTAGGGCTGAAATGGGTGGGAGCCTGGTGAGTTGTTATTTTTTGTTTTACACTAGCCCAAACAGGAACGTCTGGGTAACTGCACTTGCCAAAGGCCCCAGGACAGTAAATTAACACTAAGACTGACCTTGTCAACTAGCCACAGGAAGTTACCAGGTGCACCCTAGGAAGAGGGGTTGTGGACGGGATGATACAGTTAGTGCACCAGTCTTTGGTATCATGATGTTCGGGCAGGTATTTGTTTATTTTCGTTTGCTGCATTAGTGTGGTTTAAAAGTAACTGCATTTTCTTTGTTTTATCTTGGTATAATTCATCATGTCAAAAGCTGCTGACTACCACACTCCAGTCATGGCTCTCCCTTGCCCTGTGTACTTGTACCGCCCCATCCACCCTCACCAATTAACAGTATTGTTCCTGCTCTTTACATGCATTGCTTTTGTACGTTTGCACATTTATTTAACTTCATGCACCTTACTGTACTGTATTTCTCTGCACCTGGTATTTGCTTTTGTACAGTTGTTATTGTTCTGTATTTATTGTACCTTGTTAGATTGTACTGTTATCCCCCACCTCCCTAACCTCAAATAAATAAATAATTAAATGAAGAACTAGTGTGTATTATTGTTTTTTTCCTTTTCTTTTTAACTTCATACCCCCCTTGTTTTCCTCTCCTTGATCGCACCTAGAAATGAGCTTTGGCTCAGTGTGCCTGTCCCAGTTACCAGTAGTTTACAAGTAAATAACATGCCATGCTCAAACATACAGTTCTTAGAAAATGCATTAAGAGCCATGTAATACAAGTCTTTGCATTGTATGCTTATTTTTACTAAGCAAAAATGGGCTACACAAACTAATGTGTACTGTTTATTGCAGTGCGCCTTCCATCTGACCTGTTGGCGTGTGTTACACACCAATTTAAAACAGCTGCAGATGGTCCCTGATCCAACATTTTTAGGGCCCCAGTAGCTGGAAGTATAATTTCAACACTATATATGGCACATTTGAGAATCACATATAAAGACAAGGTCTGTGTATTCACCAACTCAAAAGATGCCAGAAAAATGATCACCAAGAAGACCGAGCTGCACGCTCGAGCAGACTTGATAAACTAATAAGGCCTGTTTCTGCTGTCAGTTTCATATGTTCATAATGAATTCAAGCATACATAACAGGAGTATGCAGAAGATCAAGAGGACTGAACCTGTGGAACATGGGACACTGACTAAATACGTCCTGGATGTCACATTGTCAGAACATTTTTGTTTTAAGCAATTTTCTGGACATTTTCTGACTGTAAGCCACTAGATGGCACCACCACCTTGTGCTTGTTCTTCCTACTCTGCCTGATCAGAAACGTTAATAAACAGCAGTTTAGTTGTCTTTGTTTAAAAACCCAGTTTGATTTGTGTTTTAATATGCTCTTAACTACAGTTTATACTACTTACTCATTGTGTTGTTTCACACAGGTTTGGGGTGGGGGGACATTGTGGGGAAGCCCTAAGTAATTTGGGTAAATGTTTTATATTGCATGAAGCAGATACAGTGGAATAGTAAGCTACATGAAAATGTTGATTAAACTAAGGATGACCACTAGTCATTAATGGGCTGGCATTGTTGTAGAAGTATCCAGCTTAAACTAATTTTTTTCCACCTTTTGCGGTTTCATTTTTTTCTTCCCATCTTCCTTGACCAGCCCTGCTTTGCCTGGCACACCCCCCCAGCTCTGTTATCCATCATTCCTGAAACCTACCTCGCTGCTATTCCGTGCCCTATGAATTTCCCTTGTGGCAGGGGCTTCTGGGTTCCTTCTGGGTTCCAGGAGAAGGCTAGGTAATGAATGTGTGGCAGCAGGCAGCCCAGTGGATGGTGCAGAGCCTGAGGTAGTGTGGCATAATTCTGCATGGCCTTTGTATTTTCTGCCATTTTATCCCCTCCCTCAGGTGTCCCATGGGTGTGGACTGAGTGGACACATGCAAGGTGTGTGTCCCACTCGAGAGGTGCCCCCTCCTCATATGACTCCGCTTGCACTACCGCCTGTGGTCGCCCAGGTGGTGGTGTTGTGGCAGAGTCCATCGTACTCCCTCCCTAGAGAAGGAAAACATCTTTGTGGATGCTCAATCTTCCCCACCCAACCTCCAAGCGACCTTGATCCGTTCAAGAACCTGGGTCACTGGTGCCCTTTTACTGTTTCAAAAAGCATGTAGAACTATCTTATTAATTTTATTTTATTTTACAGTTTTTGACTAACAAAGGCACACTGAGCTGAAGTTCATTTCCTGGTGCATCCTGGGAGCTCATGCCGGTCAAAAGAAAGCTACATGCAAAAATTATAAAAATACATGTTATGCATTGGGTTTTTGTTTCTCTAAATGTTTCTGGTGTTCTGTTCCCTGTGTTTGTGGCATGATTTTTTTTTCTGCTTTTCCCTACCAGTCTTAAGGCCCCTGAAGGTAGCCATGCAGGTTTCATTATTGTCTTTGAGCTGTCAGAATTTTCCTAGAATGCCTATGGGAATGATGTCATTTAGGCTGGCAGTATAGCCTAGAGGTTAGAAGAATGAGGTGTGAATGAGCTTGATACATCCAGCAGACCAGACCCGAGTTTGATTCTCACAACCTCCACTTGCATACTGTGTGACTCTGAGCAAGTCACTTAACCGCCCAGTGCTCCCAGATTGCCCCTGAACACAGGCACTTGTGCCTAGTGGGACTTACCCGGTTACCAAAGACTAAAATAAATAAATAGCCCAAGGGCTAGAACTAAGAGCCCAGGATCCTAGTTATAATTGAGTCACAACATTCAACTGCAACTGCCTCTGAAAGTTAACCACTTTGAAAAAGTGTTTGCCCTCCCTTCCCAACCGAAGTCAGATTTCTCTAAGAGGCAACTGTTGTTATTATGGATGTGTGGCAATTATCTTTGTAAAGTGCTGTCACTTGGTGATAATAAAGCCAATACACCTTTGAAGGTCTTTCATCTAATTGATATAATTTTCAGAACCATTCTGAGAAAATTTCAACAGATTAAAGGCAAATTGCACCTGCACGGCTACCTCCAGGGGCCATAAAACTGGCAGGGAAAAATAGAAAAAATAAATCATGTCACAGACCTAGAGAACACTAGAACAGAATGCCAGAAACAATCAGAGAAACAAAATCCCAATGCATAAGATGTGTTTTTACAATTTTTGCAGGCAGTTTTCCTTTAGGTGATTAGCGCAAAGCCAAGCAATGTAAAGGTGGAGGTTGTAGGAATCAAACCCCGGTCTGATGGATGTACCAAGCTCAGTTTGTTGCTCTAAACTCTACATAGAAACATAGACTTTGATGGCAGATAAGGACCACTTGGCCCACCCAGTCTGCCCATTTCCCTACCTATTGGATAAGCTGCAGATTCTAGTTAACCAACAGCCTACTTCCTGCAACCCCCCACTACAATTGTCTTATGTCTGTCCCATGCATGTTTGAATTCCCCCACTGTTTTAGATCCAACAACCTCCCCAGGAAGGCGGTTCCATGCATCCACCACTCTCTCTGTGAAAACAAATTTCCTCACGTTACCCCTGAGCCATTCCCCCCTCTACCTTTAAATTGTGTCCCCTTGTTCTTACACATCTCTTTTTCTAAAAGATGCTACCCTCCTGGACTTTGTTGATTCCCTTGAGGTACTTGAAAGTTTCTATCTTGTCCCCCCGTCCCTCCTTTCATCAAGGGTATATATATTAAGCTCTGTCAGTCTCTCTTCATATGGTTTCTGATGCAGACCCTGCACCATTTTGAGTTGCCCTCCTCTGGACTGCTTCCATCCTGTCTATGTCCTTGTGTAGATGGGGTCTCCAAACTGCACACAGTATTCCAGATGGGGTCTCACCAACTGTCTGTACAGAGGGACAACCACTTCCCTTTTTCTACTTGTGATGCCCCTTCCTATGCATCCCAGTATCCCCCTGGCTCTCCTTACTGACTTCTCACATTGCTTACCCACCTTTAGGTCATCTGATATGACTACCCCAAGTCCCTTTCCATTTTTGTTGTTGTTAGTACCTCCCCTGCTAGTGTGTACTCTTCTCCTTGGGTTTTGTTTCCCAGGTGCATTACTTTGTACTTCTTTGCATTGAATCCAAGTTGCCATATGTCTGACCATTCCTCCAACCTTGCCAAGTCCCTTCTCATCCTTTCTACCCCTCCGTATCAACTCTGTTACAGATCTTTGTGTTATCTGCAAAGAGGCATACCTTTCCCTCCAGACCCTCTACAATGTCACCTATAAAAGATGTTAAAGAGGACTGGAACCAGTACTGAGCCCTGAGGTACTCCACTAGTAACCCCCCTTTCTTCGGAATGTGTTCCATTCATTATTACCTTCTGTGTCCTGTTGTGCAGCCAAATTGCTACCCAGGCTACCACCCTGGAATCCACTCCCAGGCTGGCTAACTTGATTATTAGTCTTTTTTGCAGGACTATGTCAAATGCCTTGCTAAAGTCTAGGTAGGCCATATCCACAGCCCCTCCCTGGTCTATTACTTTGATCACCCAGTCAAAGAAATCAATTAGATTCATCTGACATGACCTTCCTGCTGTAAATCCATGCTGCTTTGGGTCCTGTGCCCTGCTGGCCTCTGGGTACTTAACAATTATTTCCTTCAGAAGTGATTCCATAATTTTCCCTATCACTGAGGTCAAACTTACAGGTCTGTAGTTTCCTGCTTCTGCCTTGTGCCACTTTTGTGAAAGGTAATCACATCTGCCCTCCTGCAGTCCTCAGGTACTACCCCATCCTCCCATGATTTGTTAAAAAGTGTGGTCAGTGGTGTCACTAGGTCCTCCCATAGTTCTTTTAGGATTCTGGGGTGAATCCCATCAGGCTCCATTGCTTTGTCCACCTTGAGTTTTAGGAGTTCTTTCAGGACTCTTTCTTCTGTAAATGGACTGGTGTCAACCACCCTACCCAGAGTGCTTCTATTGTCTGGTTTAGGTAACTCCCCCTCATCTTCTTTTGTGAATACTTGAGCAAAAGCATTCATTCAGTATCTCTGCCTTTTCACTGTCTCCCTCTGCCCACCTCCCCTCTCCTTTATTAATCTTCACTATTCCCCCCTTAACCTTTCTATGCTCCCTAATGTACATATAAAAGGTTTTATCCCCCTTCTTAACTAAGTTGGCTATTTTTTCCTCGGTTTGGGCCTTTGCTATTCTGACTGTCTTCCCCACGTCTTTCTGCTTTAATTGATACAGTTCCCTGTCGTGCTCCTTCTGTGATTCCTTATACTTTTTGAATGCAGCCTTTTTCTCCTTAACCTTCCCTGCCACCTCTTTTGAGAACCATAATGTTTTTTCACTCTACTTTGTTTTCTTTATTTGTTTCACACAAAGGCTTGTTGCCTCTATGATGGCAGTTTTGATTTTTCTCCATTGTTCTTCCACCCCTCCTTTTTGGCCATTTGCTAGTGCATTCCTCAGGTATTCACCCATTTTGCCAAAGTCAGCCCTTCTAAAGTCCAGTATACTTGTTTTTGTATGGCTTTTCTCCATGGTTGTGATTATTGTGAAGCACCCTGTGCAGTGGTCACTTGTTCCCAGATGTCTACTGACTTCTAAATTTGTGATCCTCTCTCCATTTGAGAGTACCAGGTCTAGTATTGCTCCCTCCCGAGTGGGTTCCAACACTAGCTGTCTAAGGTCTGCCTCCTGCAGGGCATAGATAATGACCCTGCTCTTGGATGTGGCTGCAGTACATGTCATCCAGTTAACATCTGGCATATTCAGGTCCCCCATCAACAGTATCTCCCCTTTTTCCGCCATTTTGAGAATGTCCTCTATCATTTTTTTGTCCATTTCCTCCCCTTGAGATGGGGGTCTGTATACAACCCCTGTGTGGATTGTAATGCCATTCCCTGTCTCCAAGGTGACCCAGAGTGCCTCTTGTCCTCCCCCCTTTACTTTTTTGTTCTGTAGCTTTGATCCCTTTCCCTTATGTATAGAGCTATTCCACCTCCTCTTTTACCCTCCCTGTCCCTTCTGTAGACTGTGTACCCTGGTATGTTGACATCCCAGTCATGGTTCTCCATGTACCATGTTTCTGTGACTGCCACAATATCCAATTGTTCATCTTCCATCAGGGCTGCTAGCTCAGGAAGTTTGTTTCCCAGACTACGGGCATTGGTACTCATTGCTCTCCATTTAATGTTGGATTTATCCTTTTTTCCCCCATCCCTGCTCTTATTTCCCTTGTCTATTTTTCCATTTACCCCTGTCCTGCCCTCTGTTGAGCTCTGTACCTCAGTGTTTACCGTACTACCTGCCATGTTTTGTGGGGGGAGGCTTGAAATTTCCTGCCCTTATCAGCACTCCCCCTGGCTAGTACAGCTTGCCAAGGAAGCATTTACACCTGTCACTTAGAGCTTGGTTCCTCGTGACAGATGCAGACCATTGTGCCAGTATAGACCTTCATCTTTCCAGGTGTCGTCCAGTCCCCAATGAAGCCAAAGCCCTGTGCCTTGCACCAGTTTTGCAACCATTCATTAAACTGCGTGGTGTGCAGTGCCCTAGCCTCACTCCTGCCATGGACTGGCAGCACCTTTGAGAAGGTAACCGTGCTTGCTATCTGTCTGAGACCCCTTCCCAACTCCACAAATTCATCCTGCACTGCACTGATTCCATGCCTAGCTAGGTCATTTGTCCCAAGGTGGACAATGATATCTAGTTCCCTCTCCTGTGATGCTGCTTCTGCAATCCTGAGGATTCGCTTCTTGTCTCTCCAAGCCATGGCACCAGGCAGGCACCTTACTTCCCTCTCCTCTCCCTTCCCCAGTTCTACCCCCTAACAACTGAGTCCCCTATCAGAAGCTGTTTCCTTCCCCTGTGGTGTCCCTTGACACCCTTTTGT
Source organism: Neoceratodus forsteri (assembly GCA_016271365.2). Classification (NCBI taxonomy): domain Eukaryota; kingdom Metazoa; phylum Chordata; order Ceratodontiformes; family Ceratodontidae; genus Neoceratodus; species Neoceratodus forsteri. Next base: position 736,016,694 of record CM057452.1, read on the forward strand.
GGGTCTCCCTTGTGCATGTCCTCAGCATTCTTCTTGGTCTCCACTGAGGGTCCATCATAGAGGAACCTTGCTCTGCCAGACTGGCATATGATTTGTGTAGAGGTACAACTAGGGGTCTTCGCCTCTGTTCCACCACCCGCACCCTCCCAGAACCCACTGTGGTCCAACTGCTCTTCATACTTGGCAACCTCTGAGGCAGTGGTTGTGACAGTGGTGCCCTTTGGGTGGGGGAGGCCTCCTTAGTCCTTGCTGATTCAGCCTGGAGGTGGGCAGTCTCCTCCCTCAGAGCTGACAGTTGCCTGCAAATAGGACAGCAATGCAGTTTGCAGAATGTCTCATGGAAAACTGCTGCCCCGCAGCCGGTGCACTGCACCACTCCCCACATGTCTCTCTCCGTTATAATATACAATATGTAATACAGTATATATAACATTTTTTTTTTTTTTTTTTGTGTGCACTTACCCTTTATGCACTGTGCTGGGTTATTAAGAATATGACAGTTCTGCCCCTAAGCTGTGATGTATTCAGATTTTTTAGGATGTTGTATGTATCTTAGTCAATGATATATGATATTGTTCTGACAAAAGTAATAAAATACAAGTTAAAAAATCTAACAGATGGCAGCAAATGCACAGCGTGAAAACAGTTGTCCCAGAGCTATGGGCCATAAAAGTAACATTGCCATGCAACATACTTAGCATCAATCTTATAGGTGAGGTATAATTCTTTCCCTACCAGTGGAACTATGCAGAATGTTCAATTCCTGCATTCCATGATAAAAATTCCATCCATTAAATGTGAATAAAGGCAGAGAAACACACACACACACACACATGCGCTCGTGCACACACACACACACACACACACACACACACACACACACACACATACTTCAGCATAGGTGGTTTAGGACAAATAAGGACTGCCCTCTTATTCTACCTAGTTTAACTAGTTCTTTCCTGTCACTGACATGCCATAATCCTGCTTGTCACTTAATACTGTTTTGTGCCTCTTCTGTTTACTCTTAAAGTCTGTAACAGAGCCAGCTGTCATAACTTGTTAGGGTAGTCTGAGTCACTGGTGTACTACCCTGTCAGTAAATAAAAACTACCTCTCATTCTTTCTAAACTGTCCTTCTGAAGCCTTTCCGACCTAATTTGATATTGGGTCTTATGTGATTTACCTTGCTGCTGTTTTTTTTTTTATTTAAATAATGCTGCTCTTAATTTGATTATTTACGTTTTTCTGTTTGGAATACATATTTTAACTCATTGTTCACTGTCTGTACATTGTACAGCACCCTGAGCCTCAGGGAGGCTATATAAATGAAAGCTTACTTAATTATGCTACTACTGTAGGTTGAGGTCATGACTCATTTAAGTCTGAATTACTCACTGAAATCATCCCAATTAGACCGCATATGACCATGTATTTGGTAAGTATTAAGTTATGGCATTATGCGCTGGGGTACACCTTAACCTTTTTTGGCACTAAGCAGCATGACAAGTTGATTCAAAATTGCACTAGCTCGCAGATGGTTGCACCAGCCCACATTTATAATTGTAAATTTTGATCACTTTTACAGCAAAAATGCAAGCCAGGAAATACTCTATTATTGCAGATTTGTCCTGCTCCCACATTGCTTCCTGCCCCAGCTAAAAAAAAAAAAAAGACTGCAATGCAGTCACACACAGTATGCCCCACCCCATATTATTTTGTACCATGATCCCCTCTCTTCCTGTTTCTGCACCCTCCCCACTAAACCAAATGATACCACAACAGCAAAGGTTCAGTCAAGCAGTCCTATCTTTATATACTGGGTCGTCAAAATAGTGCATCACAAAGAGCACTATAGGAACTGCACTGTGTGAAGTGTGAAAGGATTTAGTGCAACAGGGGTAGAATAGCAGTAGGGAATTTCTGCTACCCCTGTCACTTTGCACTTCACCTGGAAGGGATCAATTAGCGGTGTGCTGGGGTGCCTGGCCTAGCCGATCCTGTGGTGTAATGGTTAGGACACTAGCATACAGTGAAGCAGGAGACCTGGGACCGTGGTTCAGGTTTGCTTAGGTCTCCTGCTGAAACTTTTATTTAACCCAAAAAAAAAAAAAACTTTTATACACTCCCAATTTTCTCCCCCTTCCCAAAGTCCATGACCCTCCAGAGTTGATTATTTTAAGTCTGGGGGGTGCAGGGGGACATCTCCCAGAAAAACAAGTCCCATTGTATTCTATGGGGCTGCATCTTTTCTGTCAGGTTGCTGTTGTACCCGATGTTGCTGTTTTCGTTGTGGCATTTATTGCCGTGCAGTTATTGTTTGTGGTGACACTACCCCGTGCCCTAGCTCAGCACACACAATAGCTGAAATCATAATGTACCTCACCACACTCTCACACCCATGCATAGGGCAATGAATAGAGTCAGGCAGATAAAGACATACTCAGCCCCCAGCCTGTGATCAATCGGAGACCTCACCTGCACTTCTGAAATTTTTCGTACAGTGTCAAGTAAGCCAGGGGCAGATTGAAGATTTCTTGGGGGAAGGAACTACACAAACCAAGGAGGCTTGAGAAATAGAAAACTTTGACATATATATTAATTATGGTAGCACGGTAGTGCTACCATAGTCAGGGTTGAGTAGCACTTTTAAGGTTAAAGGGTCAAATTTTGCACCTTAATAACCTTGCCACCATTCAATGGATTTGCCTGAAATTTGGTATGCATGATTGGACATGGTAGATCGTGGGATCTGCCAAGTTTCATACCAGTCAGATATACAGCTATGGAGTTATTAAGTCACAATGAATTGAGCAATTACGCTTTTTTGTGATTTCTTTGCTGTTGCCTACAGGTCACACACTTTAAGCGACCGGTCAGAAAACTTCAGGAAGTGTGCGGCCGGGGTGCCCAATGTGCCTTTCAAAGATTTCGTGAAAAATATTAAACAGTTTAAAAGTTATTCAAAAAACAATTTGCCATTATAAGTCAATGGGAAAAGTTAACAAAAAGTTCGAAAGTGTCGTAAATGCAGTTTTTACTTTCGAAAATGGCCCTTTTACTTTCGCAAATCCGCCATTTTGTTTTCAGTTGGTGATCAGAAAAATGCTTGGCATTTAAATTTGGAACCCTCTAGCAACCTAATTCTTTTTGTATTCACCTAGTCGAACCCTGAGGATGCTAGGCAAGTCTTTATTTTGGGAGAAAACACCCCAGAAATATGTTATTCAAATTTCTGGAAAAGTAGTTTTGCAAAGTACTTTCACACTTGTTACACTGTCGAATGAATTTGCGAAAGCTTTCGCAAAGTTCTACAGTACTTTTCCAGGCTATGGCAAAATGACAGCAATTTTTTGACACCCTGCTGCAAAAGAACGGTTTGGTCTTTTGGGCTGAAATTTGGAAGGAACGCAGCCAACATCTCAAGATGTGCTTTTCATTGTTTTGGTGACAAAAATATTACAGGGCAGCAAAGGTATGGCACTCCAAAGTTGACACTTTTCCCCATAGGATAACATTACGGCGTCTGCCGCATTACAGGAATCCTTTACCGCCCTGCTGCAAAAAAAGTGTTGGTATTTTGGGCTGAAATTTGGAGGGAAGAAAGCCAACATCCCACTGATGTGCCTTTTGGTGGTTTGGTGAAAAAATATTACAGGGCAGCACAGTGATGGCACTCTGAAGTTGATTCTTTTTCCCATTGGATAACATTACGGCACCCATCGCGTACCTTTGGGCCGTATCTCGGAAGCAGTGCTAGATAATGGACTTTTTATTCTTAAACTGCTTAGCCCCATATGGGGGCTAAGCACAAAACTAGCCAGGAAAGTCATAATTCATATGAAATTAACATTTTTTTCTATGTCGCACGGTTCCTGAGATAAAAGCAATTTAATATTCCAAGTCCTCATTTTCTGCTCTGAGGCCCATTGTTATGTATACATTCTTTGTTTTCACTGTGTTTTCCAATGCATTTTTTGGGGAAAAGAAGGGTGTGCCCTTTCGTTACTGTGCCAGTTAACGTTTCCATTACCGTTTGCTGCACCGTTACCGTCTATGCCACTATGTGCGTTACAGTTTGCGTTTTCGCTTATGCTTGCGTTTGCGTTTCTGTGTCGTTTGGCATTATTGTTGCTGTTACCATTACCTGTTTCATTTGCAATTGTGGTACCGTGCACGTGCTTTGCTGTTTGTGTTTCCATACGCACTTGTGTTTCTATTTCGTTTCTTTTTCCTTTGGCGTTATTTTTGTTGTTACTGTTACCATTTGCATTTATAATTGCGGTACCATGACCGTGCATGTAATGGTTTGCATTTCTGTACTCTTTGCATTTGCATTTCTCTTTCCTTAGGCGTTATTGTTGCTGTTACCGTTACCATTTGCGTTAACAATTGCGGTACTGGAGATCACGTGATGCAGGGTTCCCGATAGCAGTACTGGAGCGGAGCTCCACCACCTCACCTCTCGTTTAACTAATAGTTTAGCCTAATAACCCAAAAGGCTTTGAACCAGACCTCTCACAGTTAATTTGGAAGGCATAGCCCCAGGCTAGCGCAGAAATAGATCCAGCGATCGGCTTATTCACTGCGATGGAGGCGAAATGAAGCAGGCCCTCCTCAAGCATACTCCTCCAGCCTCACCAGGGAAGCTGTCTAAGAAACAGAGGGCCCAAGGATCTATGACCGGTAAGACGGCATCCCTAGCCCCAGCGGCGATCCCGCTAACGGAGGACCGATTCATGCAAGAAAGCTTGCCGTTTAAAGAAACCCTGGCAGACATTACTTCCGAGCTGAAGTCCCTCTGCAACGATTTTAATGGCCTTACGAGGAAGGTGGTCAATGTAGAGGCCCACATGGTTTCGACAGAGACATGGAGGGAGAAGGCAGAGCCTGAAATAGTTCAGCTGCGCCAACAGATTCAGAAGCTGCAGCTTAAAACCGAGGACTTGGAGGACAGGAGCAGACGAAAAAACATATTGATCCTGGGACTACCGGAGGAAGAGGAGGGTGCCAACACTGTGGCCTTCATGCAGAAGTTTTTCCAGAAAGTCATGGGTCCTTCCCCACTTAGTGCCAACTACCAAATCGAGCAGGCGCACCGCTCTCTCAGACCACGACCCCCTCCAGGAGCTCCTCCAAGACCAGTCATTGTGAGGTTCCTGAGTTTTGTGGAGAAGCAACACATCATTAATAAAGTTAAAGAGTTCCAGAAAATAATGTGGGAAAATGCCACCCTATGCATAACACAGGATCTACCCTTGGAGACCCGGCAGAAGAGAGCCACCTTCCCTGCTACCGTGAAGAAATTAATAGCTGCAGGCATCCCATACCCAGCAAAACCCCGTGTCTCAATTCAAGGCTCCTGGCTCACATTCGACACACCTGAACAGGCAGCTGCAGACCTTTCCCTGAAGTTACCCAGTCTGTTTAAAGAAGGATGAGTCTCCTTATAACTGACTGTAGTGTTTTTATAACTATGGATAAATGACTTATTCTTTTTACTTACCTGGGGTCTGGATGGTTCTGAGAGGAGCCAGGTCTGTCTGGGGGTACTTTGCCAGTATTTGTGCTGGCAGGAGGGGTCGGGGTAATGTTACGCCCGGTGGGGAACTCTGGTACCACTCTGGTTCACATAGGAACCTTTTTGAGGGAGAAAGTTTCTCAGGTGGACAACATGCATAGTGCGAGTGGGAGAACCCCCCTAATCTTTCTCATACTCGCCGAGCAGACATTTAACCCTGGGATTCAGGTCAGATCTCTTTCATTAGTTTACTTGGCTGGCCTGGGATGGGCTTCAATGGTTTGCCTGAGCGATGGTGGGGTGTTAGATCCTTGCGATGACCCTTGCTGAGCCCTCGCGTTTTAGAGGAGGTAGTCCAGGATAAGGACTCAGCTAGGTGATACAATTAGGAGCATCAGCTAGGCCTAGAAGGGAGGGCCCCATTATGCTCAAGTCTCCTGGGGGTATAAAAGGGTTTTTTAAAAGGGATACATTTTTTGAAATCGTGGATTGAGGTTGTTTACAACTTATCGCTTCACAGTCTGATTTTCCCACTCCGAAATAAGGCTCTCAGCCTTGGAAGGGCTACAACATGGGGGGGGGCTCCATCTGAGGTGACTTGGGAGCGCTGCACAACGTACTGATTTAGGGGGCAAATGGCGTTCGGTTCAATTTCATTTTCAATGCCTTTCAGTTTAACGGCCCCTTAGTTCAGAGTCCAGCTATAACCTTCTGTGTACTACAAAGGGGAACAATCTACTATCTGTTTGTTACTACTGGGATGGTAGAAGTAAACACCATGGGGTTTTGGCCTATCACACCAAAAGTCTTTCGGAATGCAGTTAATCAGGTTGGGGGTGAAAGGCCCGTTGTACATAGTTTTGGGGGGTTATTAAGGGTAAGGGGGGAAGGGGCACCTTGGGTACTAGGAATCTGGTTATGTTTTCTGAACTCTCCAACTACTAGCAGGGCTGAAAGTCTTGGGGCACACCTGATACAGGTTACGATAAATGTCTGGGTAAAATTGAGTTTGGTTATCTTGATTAAAGTTATGGGGTGGAGTGGGGAAGGGTCTGGAGTGTGCCTTATAGGGTTGATATGAGTCATCGGGATCTTTTCGAGGCTGTTACCAGTAGTGTGGTGGGAAAATAGTTAATAACTTCACTAAAATAACTACTTGGAATGTCAGAGGAGTAAGGGACGTCCTGAAAAGGTTACAGCTACTTAAGCACTGTTCACTTTTAAACGCAGACATTATTCTGCTCCAAGAAACCCACCTGGCAACTACAGAATCATTATGCTTATGTAGACAAGGTATTTCCCAGGTTTTTGCAGCAGGAAATTCGTCTGCAAGCCGGGGGGTGGCCATTCTTATCAAAAGACACATTCCATTTCAGGCAGAAAATATAATCACTGACCCTCTTGGGAGATATTTGCTACTTAAAGGTGCTTTAAATAACAACACAGTGGTCCTGGGCTCGATATATGGCCCAGTGGGGGGGGGGGGATCCTGACTTCCTGATGGACCTGGCTAATAAAATCACCATGCTCCTTCCCGCACCTTTGATCTTGGGTGGGGATTGTAATATTCCCCCGTCCCAAGACTTGGACAGGACTTATAGACCACTGAAGCTTCTCTCACCTTCTCAGAATGCTTTAAAGGATTTAATAACCTTGCTAGGGCTAGGTGACCCGTGGCATATTTTAAACCCCACGTGTCAGTCCTATACATTTCGTTCAAGCGTCCACCAGACCTGGTCAAGATTAGACTACTTCCTAATTAGTTGTCCCCTTATGCATGGTATTTACCAGACAGGTATGGAACCCATAGTGATATCCAACCATGCAGTTGTCTTGATTGCCATTTCATTGGATTCTTGTGCCAGGAGGGATACCATCTGGAGACTGAACACCCAGCTGCTGAAGGATGAGTCGTTGGTCTCTCATATTAGGGAGCTCATTGCTACTTTTATGGTTAACAATGAGGGCTCGGTCTCAAGATGGGACCTCCTCTGGTGCTCCTTGAAGTGCTACCTTCGGGGAGAACTTATTAAAATGGCTTCCAGAAGGAAAAAGTCACGGGAATCCAAAGCTTTGTCCTTACTAACCCAGATCAAAGAGAAAGAAAATTCCCTATCCTCTATTACCTTCCTGAGCACCCTAGAAGAGCTATTAGCAATGCATAACGAATATGTGGAATTAATAAGGGAAAAAGCTGAATATGCTCTGGTCAAAACCAAAGCCAGATATGCTGACCAAGGCGAAAAAGCCGGCAAGCTGCTCGTCCTCCGACTTCACCAGCTAGAGAGTTCATGCCTAATTCCCTCAATTAGGGCCTCGGACGGCTCTATTAAAATGGAACCTCAGGAGACTGTACACATCTTCGAACAATTTTACAAGTTATTATATGGGAAGTGCCTTCCCAACGCAAATCCTCAAGATTTAGAAACCTACCTAGGGTCCCTTAACCTTCCAACATTGGATGACTCCAATCAAGCCCTCTTAGCTTCTCTGATATCCACTACCAAAATAGAAGAAGCCATCAAAGGCCTTACATTGGACAAAGCACTGGGTCTGGATGGTTTCCCATCACATTTTTACAAAACATTCGCTAAGGCACTAGTCCCCCTTCTGCTTAAACTATACAATTACATGTTTAAATTAGACAAGTTAGATCCAACCCTCATGGACGCCACAATTATTCTTTTACTCAAACCCAATAAGACCCACCTGGACCCAGCTAGCTACAGGCCAATCTCTCTCCTAAACTATGATATTAAAATTCTGGCAGAGGTCCTCTCGCTCCGAATGAAAGCACACTGGACCAGACTTCTAAGTCTGGAACAGGTGGGGCTTGTAGCGGGCCGCTGTCCTGCTAACCATCTTAGGACACTCACACATATTTTTCATGCAGCCCAGTCATCCAAGTCCCCTATGGCGTTAATCTCCCTAAATGCCGAAAAGGCTTTTGATAGGTTGCACTGGGAATTCTCATGGATGACTTTGCAGAAAATGGGTTTTCCCTCTCAGTTTATTGTAATGATACAGTCCCTTTATGCATCCCCGTCAGCCAAGATTTACTGCAACAGGATTTTTTCTACCAGGTTTCCCTTATATATGGGCACCAGACAGGGTTGCCCCCTTTTACCTTTTTCGTTTAACCTCTATTTAGAACCTTTACTCCGACAAATCAAACAAACCCCACTAATCAGGGGCATCCCTACCCACAAGCAGGTTCTCAAAATCTCACTCTATGTGGATGATATCCTTCTCCACCTGGCTCACCCAGTTTCCTCGCTGGAACAAGTCCTAGGGGTGGTCAGCCAGTACAGTAAGCTATCCAATTACAAACTTAATATTTCCAAAACATGTAATTTCCCCCCGAATGGCTTTACCTTGAAATCTGATTTCGCACACTTAGGTATTAAATGGTCTGCCCAATCACTTAAGTATTTGGGTATTTACTTATCTAGAGACCCCACCCTAGTTCAGAAGCTCAATCTGGAGTACTTGATTGGGGTCATCCAACAGGATCTCTCAAGATGGCAGAATTTACCCCTTTCTTTATGGGCCCGAATAAATATAATTAAGATGAATATTCTCCCCCGGCTTTTCTACCCCCTAAATTTAGTGAACCTATGGCTTCCGGTTTCCTTTTTCAAACAGGTACACTCTATCATATCAAAATTTATCTGGTTAGGCAAACATCCCCGCTGAGCCTTTTATAAACTTGGTGTCCCCAAAGCCCAGGGTGGACTTCGTCTCCCCAACTTCCTTTTATACTACTGGGCGAGTCATTTAACTAAATTAGGGAGATGGCTAGCCCAGGAAGATATGGAATACACCCCTATTTGGCTTCAAATCGAAAATTATGTCTTAAGATCTGACAATATCAATCTCACTATGGTGTTTTATCTAACAAAATCATCATTGTCAGAAAGACTACAGGACTCGGTAATCGGCATTTCTTTAAGAGTTCTATCACAGTGCTGTTCACATCTTAAGATACCCCTTAAAGTAGATATGGGTTAGCCAATCATGTTAAACCCTAACATTAAAATTGGGGGGGGGGTCTTGCTTATTGCCTCATTGGCTCCCTCAATTACAAGGGGCATGTGTCAAAGACCTATTTTCTCAAGACGACCTCCTTTCTTCAACCGAAGTCCTTGATAAGTTTGACGTCCCAAGACTGTTGATATTTAAGGTGTACCAAATAAGGCACTGTGATATAGTTCTGCCCCCCTTTTATTCTTTTTATTTCTTAATTCTGGAATGCACCAACATGTTCTTTCTTTATGCTTCTGTTTGTGACTGTGTGTCTGTCTGTTTAGTTTGTTGGGCTGGCCACCCATTTTGTTCCCCTGTCTTGTCGTTGACCTCCCCTACCTGTTTGGTGCAATTTCAGCCTCCCTCCTTTAATATTAAGGTAATGTGTAGAGGGACTTCGTTAATTTGGAACGAAGGTTTCAGTCCACCTTAAATTTTTGAAACCTGATTTCTTTGCCGGTTTAGAGAAATAAAAGAACAGCCTTCAGGGGAATCTTAAAGAGTATAAAGAGGGAGGATGAAACATACTTAAAATCCTCCTGCCCTTATAATACTTATGTAAGCGCGTAAGTGCTGCCTAATTTCCCTTTGGTTGCCTTTTTCTTTAGATATAACTTCCAGTCCTGCAAGTTCCCTTTTATTTCTTTTTAAATAAACAAAATACCATCCGAGAAGGGTCTCATAAGAAAATCCGTTCTGCGGTGTTATTGTTTGTTAACCTTTTTTTTTTTTCTTTCAAAACACTTGCAGAGTCTCAAACAGTCGGTCGCTATAGTGTCGGTCATGTAAAAGTTTATTTATCAATGCTCGTGACTATCGCGACGGCTACTTAAAGCAAATTTAGCGAGGTACAGTTTAACTTCCTTCTCAGACTTAGTCCCTTATGTTGTCAAGTCAGGTACCTCGTATTTGGATATTGTTCATTTTTGGATATTGAAATTGAAAATAACGAGCAGATACCTGAAAGGACTTGCAGGTTGGGATCTCCGCTTGTTCTGCTTACTTCTTCCTCCTCCCTTATTATGAGTCGGCCGGCCGAATCCCCCATGCTTTTATGGTGTTAAGCAGAGGGGTGGACACTCTAAATGTATTTTTTTTGTGTGCCTATACTAAAACCTGTCTAGCTGGTAAAATTTAGACATTTATAGATAAACAACAATTAACGTTTGTTCTTTTAATAAAAATAAAATGAATTACTATGGTTTGTTCAAACCACTGCCATAAGGTGGAGTCTTTTGGTCACATGGGTGGGAACTCCTATATAAGACCTTACCTAATGGAATTGGAGCAGAGAAAGAATAGGTGTGTGTCTGTCAATACCTATACCTGAGTTAGCGTTATTCTAACTCTAGGAATGTAACATTGTTTGTTCTGAAAGAAGTCTGCATTTTTGTTTATTGTTTTGTCGTTGAAGTCCGCTGTATTCCATTAAAAGTAATATCCTTTTGTTCTGCTAAATTTTGTCTGAAGAGTCTTCTATCCCACGCAAGTTCACAGGCACACTATAAGTACCCTATTTGGGGTAAAACCTCGACCATCCTTGTTCAGATCCTTAATGGCTCAAATCAGTGAAAGTGCCTTAAGGCCACACTCAGTTTCTAAAGTATACACTCTCCTTATGTCGCCAATATGTTCTGGTCCTCTTCCTGGTTCTCCGATCTGGTCGACCTTACTTCCAGATGTGAACCTTGACTGGGCCTGGATCTGGAAAGATCTTTATATCTATCACTCTCAGGATCGACTCAGACTCACACAATACCATATACTCAATAATATGTATTATACTCCCATGAGATTGGCTAAACTGGGTAGAGCACTGGATGCTACTTGTACCAGGTGTGGCAGGGAAGAAGGGAATATGGTGCACATATTTTGGTATTGCGAGAAGGTATCCTCCCTCTGGTGGGAAATCAGAAATAAACTTGACCCCTGTCTAGGGTTGGAGGACCTTTTCACAATTGAGATCTGTATTTTGGGACAGTATGAGAGTATTACGGTTAAGGAGCGTAGGTATCAGATGGCCTTAATCGCCATAATTGTTAAAAAACTGGTCCTGAAGCACTGGTTGGACCAGCTTACTATTTCCCATAGCGAATGGTTAAAAGATATATCTAATTTTTTTAGATCCGAACGTCTGATAGCAGGTTTTAGGAATAGTATGGCAAGTTTCGACAAGTAATGGGGGAAGCTATATGCATTATACCTGTAATGGATGTCTGACAATCCAGTAGGAAGATCACTTGTCTTAATATAAGAGGGGTCTCCTCTCCTCCATCAGAGGGCATAATCAGGCACACTCCAGAGGGGTGGGAGGATGGGTGGGGGGGAGTGGAGGGCTAGGGAGGGTGGGAGCGGGGAACTTAGTTAGATATTTTATGTATAGTTAGAAGGCTTAATGGTACTGCTGTACTTGACATGTGCTACTAACCTGATTGATGTGTAACTGTCTTCTTGGTAAAATGAATAAACTTTGAAATAAAAAAAAAAAACAATTACTGTACTGTGCTCGTGTGCATTTCGGTTTGCATTTCCATACGCGTTTCTGTTCCCGTTTCCATTTCTCTTTCCTTTGGCATTATTCTTCATGTTGACTTTACCATTTGCATTTACAGTTGCAGTACCATGCCTGTGCACGTTACGGTTTGCGTCTACGTGTGCACTTGTGTTCGCATTTCTGTTTCTGTTCCCTTTCACGTTCTTTTTGTTGTGACACTTAACATTTCCATTTAAAATACCACTTCCAGCACTGTTTGCGTTACCAGTTGCATTTTTGTACGCACTTCAATGTCCGTTGGCGTCACTTTGCACTTGCATTTCTGTTAACGTTTCCTTTACCATTTACATTTCCATTACCATGTGCACCACTGTTGGCACTTCTGTTTGCGTTGCTGTTCCTGTTACTATGTCATAAGACATCACGTGGTGGGAGTGCTCCCGCCGCTGCATTACTTTCACTATTTGTCATCATCATTCTCAAAAAGAACGGAAATTAGAGGCAAAAAACTCCATTTAATGCATCAGTTAGGGTTGTTCCTAGCGACAAAAGCAAGGAAATTCAGTGTTAGGGTTGAAAGCCCCCTTGGACCCCTCAATCCACCTCTACAACCGCGCATCGGGTGCGATTGGGGTCGTCGGGTCCCAACTCACCCATTCTCCTATACCTCTGCTTCTTTACACATGTGATGGGGTGAGAGTTAGGCTGACGACCCCAATGCACACCCTGGATGCGGTTGTGGGGTGGGCTGAGGAGTCCAAGGAGGGGTTTTCAACCTAACACTGAATTTCCTTGCTTTTGTCACTGTGGAACAACCTAACTGATGCATTAAACAGAGTTTTACCTATAATAAATAAATATATATACAGTGTGTGTGTATATATATATATATATATATACAGTGTATATATATATGTAAGTGTATGTGTGTGTGTGTGTATATATATATATATATACACACACACACATACATACATGCATGCATGACACACACACACACACACACGCACACACACACACACACACACACACACACACACACACCAGACACAGAGGGTTTGATTTTAACATGCTATGGTCCAGCAATAACAGATTTATTTTTAACGTTGCCTTTCATCAGCTCAGGGGAAACAGTACCCTTGCACAAAGCTATACAACCACTATTTCTAGTCAAGAGGATCTATACACCTCAAGAATGCCTATTTTAACTTTTCAAATTATGTACATTTTAGTGAGGTTTATGTTTGTACCATACATGCTTCAAAGCATTGTTTTTAGGATGAAAGAACATGGTGAGTGAAATAAGGGTGGGACTGCATGGATGGTATTGACCGACATGGTTCATTAAGAGCAGCTGGGGACCACTACACTTTCTAGAAATAGCAGCTATGGGTCTATGGATGGTCATTTTAGAGTCTTGTCTGCAGAGGTGCCCAGGGAAAGTACAGAGTTGGGAGACTGGGAGGGAGCGAGAGAGAGCAGCTATAGTGAGGCTGGAATAAAACCCACCACCTTCAGGGCAGAGCCTGTATACCTCTTAGCATTTTGTCACTGAAATGGTAGATACAGGTACTCAAAATGAAGGGAAATGAGAGGCACTGGTCTTAATAAAGTGGGGCAAATCATCAGATAAAGACATGTTCAAAAAACTGGAAGCTAGTGACTTAATGGCATGCTACCCTTGACCACAGCATGGACACTAGCTGAAAGTATTAACAGTGGAGTGCTAATGACTCACTTTGAGTCTTTTGCGGGATCCTCCTCTTGTACTGCCAGATAATTGCAGGTCATAATGAGCTGATAATCACATCAGGCCATCTGGAATACTAAAGGGGACTAGCATGAGGACTAAAGCCTACTACTTTTTTAACTTCATTGACAGCCATGGAAAACTTACACTAGTAAAGACAGACAAGTAGAGGGTTAGATGTGCTAGTTCTGGTCAATTTGCACTAGGCCCTGGGCTAGTAAAACAGTGTTAAAATTGACCCCTGGTTATGTGGTTTCTTTTTACAAGAAAACACATACCCAGGTGCATTGTGAGGCATCAGGTGCTTGCACCTAGGGCCTTTAACTACCTTGAACTTCTGTTTATGCAAAGAAACCACCACCCTGGTGTATCTTTTTGTGCTTATAAATGGGTTGAGCAGTTAAAAAAAACACATACAACAACATTTGTATTTAAAATATGAAGCCTAATGTATTGAATAACTAATGGGTTTGACGAGAAAATAGTACCTTTACCAGGCGGGGTTGGCAAAACAAAGGAAAAGCAGCAAACCATGCATGGTACTTTAAAAATGGGTTGGGGCAAACAAAAACATTAATCTCACTGCAGAACAATCCCAGATACATTTTAAATTTAGAATTTGCCAATGAGTTTTATTTTTCAGTGTATATAAGCTAAACTTTTTTTTTTTGCTGTCACTTTATCCTCTCTGGTCTATGGCCCTCGATCGAGAGGGAGCCCCAATCTCATCTCCCAAGGTCCACCAGCCAATGCTGACTGTTACCCCCAGGGTTTATCCTCCTGGTGGTGCTGGTGGGGTACCCCAAACCCCACCGAAGACTGGATGCAGTGTGTTCGATGCCGTGGCTATTCAGGGGTGGGACCTATGAGCGCCCTCTGTCATCCAGCTGGGAGCTCTCTTTCCTCCTGTTTCACCCCTCAGGGGCAGAGTGTGCAATGACATTAGCGATGGGAGTGCACATGTTCCCATGCATGTCCCGTCAGGCATCTGCCAGACCTCTGCCCCCAAGTCGGCAGTGTCGGTGTGCCAATCCCCAGCTCCACTAGGGACCAAGCATGCACCGACAACTGACTGGCCCCCTCCCTGGAGAAGGAGAGCCATCCCTGGGATGCTCGCTCATTCTTCTCCCCTTCCAATCCCCGGCTGCTCACGCTTGCTCCCGAACATGGGTCACCGGCGTGGCGCAAGGTGTGGCATCCAGCACCTTAACCCTCAGTGCCACTGGGCTGGCTAAGCTGAACTTTTTAAAAAATGTTATTCTTTGATAATCGGGTATGGTCTACTGGGCATAAGGCCCTCTTGGTCTGGGTCACATAGTACGCAAGTGGGGGTTTTAGGAATCACATCCAAGTCTACTGGATGTACCAAGTTTGTTCACAGTTTGTTGCTCAACTTTTAAAGTTGAACTTTGATTATAAATATGCAGTTAGGCAAGTAGAATGGACTGATGCCGAATGTCACAACTTGTTAATTTGATACAATTGTTTGCTGGCATAGAAGGTTATTAGAGTTCTTAGTTGTTTCTTCTTTTGTGGATGTTACAGCATTTTTAGCTACAATACTGTCTTCTACGATCTCAGTTTATTTATTTATTTATTTATTTATTTAGATTTTGTTTACCGGGTGAGCCCACTGAGGCCAAGGGTCCCTTTTTCAGGAGCGACCCGGAGTTAGTTACAGAAAAGGATATATTGAAAAACAGTTAAATACAGTATACAGTAGTTACATTAGTTACAGTTGTTTCACAGTATTACATTTGCTATATTTATACAGGGGTAGTAATTTGTTCACCGGCAGACTCACATATTACATACAGTGCTCATGTATTCACACATTATGTACAAAAAAATGTACAATATTTACATTAATGAACATTGGAAGCAGCGTATAGGGAAGTAACCAGTTCACGTGTGATTGACCATATTAGGATTCAAGACAAATTGCAGGGATTGTTCAAGCAGTGCAGCAGTCAAACAAAAAAGGTATGGAGGTGCTAGCGGTTACAACCACAGAGACTAAGGTTGAGAAGGTATAGTTTGAGTCCATTTTTGAACTGGGTAAGGGTGGTTGAGTTTGTCAAACTGGGTAGTAGGGAGTTCCATAGGTGAGGGGTGGCAAATTTGAAAGAACGATTGCCGTAGCTGGAGAACATCCTAGGGATGTCGAGGAGGTGGTTTGCAGTTGATCTCAGGGTTCGGGTATGTCTTTTGGGAGAGAGTAGTCCTCGAAGGTGGGGAGAGGGACCGAAGTTAGTGAACTTGAAAGTTGGGCGAAGCAACAGGATAGGCTAGTTTATGCCAGAGAGTGGGCCAGTTAAGTTCCTTTAGGGCCTCACAATGATGTCTCCTAGGCGAGGGTTTGGCAAGCGAGCCACTTTCGGTTATATAGTACGAAAGTTTATTGTATTCGACTCGGAGGGACTGCAGCAGTGGGGCTCCATATAGTATGGATGGGAGAAGATTGCAGCAGGCAATTGCATGGCGTGCAGTAGAGGATAGAGAGTTTCCCAGACGGTAAAGGAGACCAATCTTTTGATGGGTGGACCTGGTTATGGAATCAATATGGGATTGGTAGGACATATCCTGGTCTAGATGGATCCCAAGATATTTAAAACTAGGCATGACCTCAACCCTTTTTCCTTGGCTGGTGCTGATCTGGAGAGACTGACTTCTGTCTGCACCCAGTCGTCTAGAGCCGAACAGTACGGCTTTAGTTTTATCATCATTGAGAATAAGGGAGTTTGCGGAGAACCAGGCCTCCAGAGTGGAGAGGCTATCCTGAAGTTTTGTTGAGATGACGCTAGGTTGGGAGTCACTGCAGTATATGACAGTGTCATCAGCATATAGTATGAGATTGCTGTGAGGGCAGTTTCCCTCTATGTCATTGAGGAAGAGTGAGAAAAGCAGAGGGCCCAGGATTGAGCCCTGGGGTACCCCGGCAGAGACAGATCTGGGTCCAGACTGCATACCCTTCCAGTGGACTTTTTGGGAGCGGTCACTCAGATAGCTCTTAAACCAGGAAAGGGAGAGGCGATCCAGTCCTAGGAGCAGGAGTTTAGTGAGGAGGAGATTATGGTTAACCAGGTCAAAGGCCTTGGATAGGTCAATGAAGAGGGCGCCCGTTGGGGAGCCTTGGTCCATATGGGAGAGGATGTCTGTGGTGAGCCGGATGAGCACAGTGTCGGTGCCATGACCCTTCCTAAAACCATGCTGGACATCGCCATGAGTAAGTGCTGCTCAAGGTAGTCTTGTAGCTGGTTTGAGACTAGTCTTTCCTGAATCTTCCCCAGGGGACTGAGAAGGGAGATTGGTCTGTAGTTTCCCAGTTTGTCTCGGGGCCCACTTTTGTGGACAGGTACAATGGTCGCTACCTTCCACATTTTTGGGACCAGGCCATCCAGAAGTGACCTTTTTATGAGCAAGGTGACAGGATGGGCGATGGCCGGTTCGGCAGCCCTCAGAAGGCGAGGCTCCAGTTGGTCATGTCCGATGGAGGAAGAAAGGTTAATTTTGTGTAAGAGAGGTAGCACCTCTGTATGTTTGACCAGTTTTAGGTGGAATTGAGGTCGAGGGGGAAGCCATGTGTCCCCTACGAAAGGGTTTGGCCCAAGGAGGACCGAGGAGGGAGACACATTCAGGGTAGAGAAAGAGGCACAGAAAGCCTCAGCAATTACCGCTGGGTCCTTAGTCAGAGAGTCCCCCACCATGATGGAGTCCACTTGACTAGTTGAGGAGCCCTTGATAAGTTGGTTAATGTGTCCCCAGAATTTTTTGGGATCCCGTAGGTGCCTAGTTTGCAGGTCATTTAGATATTGAGACTTGGCTTTTTGAGGATTTCTTGCACTGATTTCTCAGCTCTCTGTACTTTTCCCAGTCTACTGGGCTGCCAGAGAATTGAGTACCCCATGCTCTGTCCCTAAGGAGCATAGTATGCTTGAGGCACGGGCTCAGCCATTTATGACATTTTCCTGTACCCTGAGCTTTTTAATGGGGCATGCATATTTCGATGCAGACAAAAAGATCTGGAAGTATTCATGCCTCATCAAGTGTGGGGAGAGATGATAGGGGCCCAGTCAGTGTGCCACAAATGGGATCAGAAATCAGCAGGTACAAACCTACTGTAATTGTGCGCTTCAAAGACCTTTCCAGCAATTTTTGGAGGCTTATTGGACCAAATGCAGAAAGTAGGCGAGTGATCACTCAAGGAGTCAGCCATAATCCCAGCTGACAGTATATGGCCCGGGCAGGAGACGAGGATCCAGTCAATGAGAGAGTGGTTTCCAGTCTTGGGGTTATGCCTTGTGGGGAGGTCTATGACCTGGGTAAATGCGGAGCCAAGTAATGAGTTTTTCATAGGGGAGAAGAGCAGGGATGGCCAGTGGAGATTGAAGTCCCCGAGGAGAATGATCTCCCCCAGGGAGTGGTCCTCAAGGTGGCTAATTATGGCTTCCAGGGAGGAGGTAGCAGATTGTGGGGGAAAGTAGACACCACCTATGATAAGGGGTTTTGTGTTTCCAAGTAGAACTTTTACGAGCAGCATTTCAGCCAGGTGGTCACTGAAAGAAAGGGAGTCAAGTTCAGTCCCTTGAAAGTCCGTGCTAACGTAGATGATGACACCACCTCCCTTTCTCCCTATCCTATCTTTTCTAAAAGTATGGTATCCCAGTAGTTCCACTTCATGATGGAGGATCTGCGGTTTGAGCCAAGTTTCTGTCAAGGCTAGTATGTCAGTTTGAAATAGTGCCACCCATGCCTCAAGGTCATGGAATTTGTGCCTTAGGCTACGTATGTTCATGTGAGCAATTTTAAGCCCTTTGGTATCAGCCCATGTGGGGCATAGGGGGTTGTTGAGAGTGAGATTTGGGGAGATAGGACCTGGATTAGATTCTATGTCCCCCCCCCAAGGACTAGGAGGATCCTGCCCATATGTCCTGGAGGAAGGTAAGGAGGGGGGAGTGTCAGTCGTCCATCACTCCCCTTGATGAGAGATACCACGGCTCCACCTTGTACTCCTAGAAAGGGTCCAGGCAGGTTTAGGTTTAAAAGGTACATGTTTAGGGGGATCATTTTGAGCTCAGTGCCAGAGATGAGATTCATTGGAGAGAGAGTTTGGTAAAGGGTTGTGTACTCGAAAGGCATTGCTAGGGAGTTGCCAGGAATGGTATGAATACCTGTTAAACAGCTGTAGGGGAGGAAAAATTAAGGGGGCGACTTCTCTTTTGTAGATTAAATATAGCAGAGCAGCAGGAGAAGAAAATTGTCAGGGATTTGGGAGACAAAAATTGGTAGCTACAGTGAGAGTTAGAGTGGAGAGTCTCAAGTGTAAAGCAATTTGGCAGCTGCTGCAGTAGTTTTAGTGTGAAGTCTTCTCTTATAGCAGTTAAGTGATCTTAGGTAGCAGGGGGCCTCTAGTGGTGAAAACTGTGTAGTTTTCTGCAATCGTTAGTACAGAGCTGAGGGATTTTATGGAGGAGAAATTAACTATCCCAGCGAGGATAAAAAGGGGCCCCTAGTGGAGGAACCGTATAGGCTGCCAATGGTAAAGTGAGCTGATAGGTATTTTCAGCTCACATGACCAACCCACAGCATATAAATTAAAGTGCCGACCAAGGGTGGTGGCGGCGGTGGTGGGGCAGCCGGCGAAGCCGGCGGGGCAGAGCCTTTTCCGCGCCGGGTCTCCAGCAACAGTCTTACAGCAGCCACAAGGGCTCGTTTGGCAATGGAAAACAGGAGAAAGTGGCCACAGTTGGGAGCAGCTGCTTCACATTGGAGGAGGTGAGCTCCTTTAATTAAGCTGCAGCAACTGAAAAATATCTCCGGTTGTCCCTTATTGCTCTTCATGAAATTACCTTTAAAGCGGCGTTTTGGGGCGGGAGGGCAGGTGCAGAGGCCCTCTCAAACCTCTCGGACGTCCTCTAACCTGTTGTGGGAGATAGAGAAGGTGAGCAGCAGACTTAAATAGTTAAACGACAGTAGGGGGAAGGGGGCCTAATTGTGGAAGCCCCTGACCACAGATTTTAAGTAGGCAGCCAAGTTTTAAGTACCCAGCAGTTTGAAAAACACGCTTAGCACTGAAATAAAATACCTTATGAGTGGCACCGTATAATATAACCCCAGCAGATTTAAAAAACATCAATATTACCCAGGAATCACCAAATGCACTTTATCAGAGGCGCTGTAAATATTTTTTTACAAAAGCGGGCCTAGTACTGAGAAATTATGCGTATATTCAACGAAATTTAACAGGCGCCTTATTGTAGAGCCATAATCTTAAAATTGCACAGATGCTTTAACGGAAGACCATAATCTTGAGATTGCACAGACGCTTAGCAGTCTTCCTTACACGGAGCGCCAATTCCACAGATTTCAGAGCCAGAAAAACAGTCTCAACATCTGTGCCGACACAAAATGGCGCCGGGCCTCCAGCAACAGTCTTACAGCAGCCACAAGGGCTCGTGTGGCGATGGAAAACAGGAGAAAGTGGCCACAGTTGGGAGCAGCTGCTTCACATTGCAGGAGGTGAGCCCCTTTAATTAAGCTGCAGCAACTGAAAAATATCTCCCGGTTGTCCCTTATTGCTCTTCTGCGAGAAATTACCTTGTGCGGCATTTTCGGGGGCGGGGAGGGCAGGTGCAGAGGCCCTCTCGAAACCTCTCGGACGGTCCCCTCTAACCTTGTGCGGCGTTTTCGGGGGCGGGGGAGGGCAGGTGCAGAGGCCCTCTTGAAACTTCTCGGACGGTCCCCTCTAACCTGTTGAGCTTGAGTTTGAAGGCTTACAGATGCGATGACACATTTAGTGGGCTCTCTTGCTACATCAAGGGTTGCTACTGCAGTGTCGACACTGGAAGTTCTTCCTGATGAGATTGATCTCGATCTCACTCAGTTGGTGGGGGTAGCTTGCCAGTAGTTGCAGAGAAGGTAGGAAGAAATAGGCTGTGGGTTAACTAGGATCTGCAGCTTATCCATTAGGTAGGGAAATGGGCAGACTAGGTGGGCCAAGCGGTCCTTATCTGCTGGGCAGACTAGGTGGGCCAAGCGGTCCTTATCTGCTGTCAAATTCTATGTTTCTGTGTTCCATGTTTCTATAGAAGCCTCACACTTCTGTTCAATGACACTCATAATTTCTTGAGCTTCAGTACCAGTCTTAGATAACAGCTGTACAACAGTCACTCTCAGGTAATGATTTGTATACCTTTGAGAAATAAAACACATTTTGCTCAGGCATGCCATCATGTCTGAGACAGGTAATTGTGCCCCATGGGCTCCCCTGAGTACTGCACTGGTGATGTGTTGAAATAGGCTGTACCGATATGGATTGGGTACAGGAAGAGAGACGATGGGTTAGGGGCAACTTATTTAGGTGCAGGTTTATTTTTGTTTGTTTTTAACTTTTGGTAACTGGGTAAGGTCCACTTGGCACAGTGCCTGTTTTTTTTTTTTTATATTTCTTTTATTGAAATTCGGATACAGACCCAAAGACATAATGAATAAAAACATTTTGGCTTCAAATACAGCAGGATCCAGTACTGTATATAAAGTAACATTAGGTTTCTATAATTTCCAGTCCTGTGATGATATAATCTAGTTGATCATACTGCATTGCTTAATAAAAACAAGAATTAACAATGAACATTACAGAACATTTAGCTGCTAATCCTTCACCACCACCCCATCTCTTAATGTCTTTCATTTTGATGTTACAGTTAGGAAATATATTTCTTTGTAATACCTTCTATAACCAGAATTATAGTGCGATTAATCTTAAGAACACTACTAGTTTGGCCCACCAAGCTAACGTCTTATAAGACCAGATGGATTTTTACATTCCACTAACAGTTAAGCATCTAATGGTACATTATCTGGGTGGTACAATTCCTATCTTGTCCATCTGTTAGCATAAACTACCTGTCTGGGATTCAGAGAATAGGTGATACTCTCCATTTCCTGTATTCGCAGTATTATGCTAACCCAATCTCTCTCCTCTGGGGGAGTAGGTTGCAACCAGCATCTAGTTATTGCCTTCAGAACAGCGGCTACCATTTATATGCCATAAATACGTAACCTCTTTCCCTTTAAGTTCTGGAGGGGTAAGTCCCAATATGAGATGTTCTGGGCCCAATATCACTTGTAGAGCAAATAGGCTAGCCAAATGCTTTTGTATCTTTTCCCAGAATGTTTGAATCTGTGAGCAAGTCCAAAATATACGTGCATGAGAGGCCCTTTCCTCTCCACACAATCTCCAACATGTTGGGGTTCTAGTTGAGGCCCACTTGGCCTGCATCACAGGGACCATAAAGTAGCAAATTCTAATTCACCACAAGAATTCCCTCCAGCCAGGGGAAGATGTAGCGGTCCATATTGATGACCATATCCTTTGCCCATCCTCTCATGAGATTTGAAGTCCTAATTCTGTTCCCCATTTTAACATAATGTGATCCGTCGTGGCACCCTGATCTCTAATGTAGTTGCTATATAGCAATGTTATTGCACCCTTGCCAGAGGTCGAGGCCCAAATTGCCTCGAACAGAGGCAAGGGACGGCCCACGCATGTTATGAATCTAGGATTGTTAAGTTGAGTCGTCATATAGCTGTGGAGTTGAATAAGCCTAAATCTATCTGTTGGGCTAAGATTAAATTTATGGATTGACGCCTCTAGTGACAGGAGGGAATTATCCTGCATAAGTTGCCAAGGGGAGTGCAGTCGCCTTTCTGCCTGTCTTCTAAACTGGGGATCCATCTTTGCCGGGGGGAATTTTTCATCCCACACCCACCATTTATATCTCCATAACATTAATGGTGTGTACCCCCTGTTGATTCCCCACCTCCACCCCTCTAATGCTGTCCTCACACCTGAAAGCATGTCTCCCCTTCCCTCAGTTCGCAGGCCCTGGTGAAATGGTAAGAGACACAATAGGGGATCTTTCACTGAATTTAATTTAATAGTTTTCCAGTGTGATCAATACTGTGGGTTCTGCCACATTAAAACCAATTTCATTTCGGCGGCAAGCCAGTAACCAGACAAGTTTGGTACTGCCAAGTCCCCTTGTTTCTGTGGCAAGTATAAGACTTCACAGTGCCTGTTTTTAAGGGCAATCCAGGAGCACTGGAGAGGTTAAGTGACTTGCTCAGGGTCACACAGTGTGCAAGTAGTGGTTGTAGGAATCAAACCCAGGTCTGCTGGATGTACCAAGATCATTCACAGATGGTTACTTTAACCTCTAGACTATATTACCAGCAATTCAAAACTCTTTACTGGACACAGTGGGTCATTTGCAACTTCATGGCAGTATGTCACTGGAGTTTGCTGCCCTCCCTCCCCAGAGGAGGTTAGTGTCTGGTTTACAGGTACAAATCCCACCACAGCAAGTAACTTACTGCTTCAAATACTAGCACATGCACTGGTTTACAGGTTCAAATCTAACCATAACCACTATTTACCTGGTTCTAATCCCACAATAGCTACTGGCTCATATGTTCAAATCTCATCACAGCCACTAACTGCCGAAAAGAAGGGTAAAGGTGCGATTGTATTGATGCACTACAACTGGATTACAGTTCAGTTCATGGATCATTGATACTGGTATTTACATGCATGGAATACTTGATTATTGAGTAAGTGATTACTTACTAATCAGATAAAATGGAACATGCATACAGGGTAGGTTTAGTACAGTTACTTCAACATCACATTTAATTAAAAATAAATATGGTCCAACAACATTTGATGTCATGTTGCAACATGTTACATTGTGATGTTGTGTTGTACTGATAAACTGCATTCCAGAAATGTGTACTGTTATTTTGTTTACTATTCAATTATACTTGGAGTGATTCAGAACTTACCCAGAGGCGTGTGCAGAGTCAGTGAACAAGGAAGGCCAAAATCCTCTCAAAGCTGGGGGGGTATGCCCCCCCCCACGGAAATTGTTTAAAACAGGCAGGACAAGACAAGATTTATTTGTATGGTGCCCATTTCCCAGAGCCCCAGTAGTTCCAAACAGCAATGTAAATCAATGGCAGAGGCAGGATTGTTGGGGGAGGGGGGTTGGCTATGATATTTGTGAAGTGAGACACATAAACGTTGGGAGTCTGGGGGAGGTTTACATGGTCTGTGGTGAGTTTTGGGGCTTTTCATGAACAGAAAACATACTTTTGTTTCATAGAAACATAGAAACATATAATTTGACGGCAGATAAGGACCGCTTGGCCCACCCAGTCTGCCCATTTCCCTACCTACTGGATAAGCTGCAGATCCTAGTTAACCAGCAGCCTACTTCTTCCTACCCCCACCCCCTAGAATGGCCTTATGACTGTCCCATGCATGCTTGAATTCCACCACTGATTTTGACTCACAACCTCCTCTGGAAGGCCGTTCCATGCATCCACAACCCTCTCTGTGAAAAATACTTCTTAAATTACCTCTGAGCCACACCTCTATCTTCAAATTGTGCCCTCTTGTTCTTACGCACCTCTTTTTTGAAAGATGCTACTCTCTTGGACTTTGTTGATTCCCTAAGTACTTGAATGTTTCTATCATGTCCCCCTCTCCCTCCTTTCCTCGAGGCTATACATATTAAGCTCCTTTCGTCTCTCTTCATATGTCTTCCGGTGCAGACCCTGCACCATTTTGGTTGCCCTCTTCTGGACAGCTTCCATCCTGTCTATGTCTTTGCGGAGATTGGGTCTCCAGAACTGCACACAGTACTCCAGATGGGGTCTCACCAGCTGTCTGTACAGAGGGATAATAACTTCCTGTTTTCTACTGGTGATACCTCTCCCTATGTATCCCAGTATCCCCCCAGCCCTCCTTGCTGCCCTCTCACATTGCTTGCCCACCTTTAGGTCATCTGATATGACTACCCCAGGACCCTTTCCATTTTGTTGTTGTTAGTATCTCACCCCCATTGTGTTCTCTTCCCTGGGTTTTGTTTCCCAGTGCATTACCATGCACTTCTTAGCACTGAATCTAAGCTGCCATGCATTTGACCATTCCTCTAACCTTGCCAAGTCCCTTCTCATCCTTTCCACCCCACCCCTGTGCATCAACTCTGTTGCAGATCTTTGTGTCATCTGCAAAGAAATACTTTTCCTTACAGTCCCTCTGCAATGTCAACATATAAAGACATTGAAGAGGACCGTCTAATACTGAACCCTGCAGTACCCACTAGTAACCCTCCTTTCTTCTGAGGTGGACTCCATTTACTATTACTCTCTGTGTCCTATTCTCCAGCCAATTCTTTACCCAGGCTGTCATCTTGGGACCCACTCCCAGGCTGGCTAACTTATATATTAATCTTTTGTGTGGGACTGTGTCAAATGCCTTGCTAAAGTCTAGGTAGGCCATGTCACAGCCCTCCCTGATCTACTACTTTGGTCACCCAGTCAAAGAAATCTATCAGATTCATCTGGCATGACCTTCCTTGTGAATCCATGCTGCCAGGGTCCTGTGCCCCTCTGGCCTCTAGATACTCGACAGTTCTTTCCTTCAGAAGTGATTCCATCATTTTCCCTATCACTGAGGTTAAACTAACAGGTCTGTAGTTTCCTGCTTCTGCCTTGCTCCCACTTTTGTGAGGGAATCACATCTGCCCTCCTCCAGTCCTCGGTACCACCCCATCCTCCGTGATTTGTTAAAAGGGTAGTCAGTGGTGTCACTAATTCTACCCTTAGTTCTTTTAGGATTCTGGGATGAATCCCATCAGGCCCCATTGCTTTGTCCACCTTCAGTTTTAAGAGTTCTTTCAGAACCCTTTCTTCTGTAAATGGGCTGGTATCAACTTCTGTATCCAGAGTGTTTCTACTGTTTGTTTTAGGTACCTCCCCTCTTCATTTGTAAATACTGAGCAAAATATTTGTTTAGTATCTCTGCCTTTCACAGTCTCCTCTGCCCACCCTCCCTCCCCTTTATTAACCTCACTATCCCTCCTTGGTCTTCCTTCACTCCCTGATGTACCTATAAAGGTTTTATCCCCCTTCTTAACTGAGTTGGCTATCTTTTCCTTGGTTTGGGCCTTTGCTGTTCTGACTGCCTTCAGCCTCCTTTTGCTTTAACTGATACAGTTCTCTGTCCTGCTCCTTCTGTGATTTCTTGTACTTCCTGAATGCTTTCTTTTCTCTTGAACCTTCACTGACTTCTCTTTGAGAACCATAGTGGTTTCTTACATCGTTTTGTTTTGTTTATTTGCTTCACACAAGGCTCGTTACCTCTGTGATGCGCCGGTTTATTATTCCCATTGTTCTTCCACCCCTCCTTCCTGCCCATTTGCTAGTGCATTCCTTAGGCACTCACCCATTTTGCAAGTCAGCCCTCCTAAAGTCCAGTACTTTTGCCTTTGTATGGCTACTTGACTCTGTTGCTGTGTTTATTGTGAACCATACTGTTCGATGGTCGCTAGTTCCTCAGATGGCTACCCACTTCTACATCTGTGATCTCTCTCCATCTCCATTTGAGAGAATCAGGTCTAAGATTGCTCCCTCTCGAGTGGGCTCCAATACTAGTTGTCTAAGGCATGCCCCTGTGGGCATCTAGAATAACCCACTCTTGGTGGCTGCTGCAACTGCACTCCAGTTAACATCTGGCATATTCAGATCACCCATCAGCAATATCTCCCCTTTTTCTGCCATTCTAAGTATACTTTCTATCATTTCCTTGTCCATTTCCTCCCCCTGAGAAGGGGGTCTGTATACAACCCCTGTGCAGATTGTGGTGCCATTGCTGGTCTCCAAATTTACCTACAGTGCTTCTTCTCCTCCCTGTTTACCCTTTTGTTCTGTTGCTTTTATTCCTTCCCTTATGTAAAGAGCTCCTCCTCCTCCTCCTCCTCTTTTCCCTCCCTGTCCCTCCTGTAGATAGTGTATCCTGGTATGTTTATGTCCCAGTCATGGTTTGTGTGTACCATGTTTCTGTGACTGCCACGATATCCAGATGTTCCTCCTCCATCAAGGCCACTAATTCAGGAAGCTTGTTACCCAGACTACAGGCATTGGTACTCATTGCTCTCCATTTTTGATGGCTTTACCTTCTGTTGCAGCATCCCCACTGACCTTTCTACCTCAGTCTTTTTCTCATTTAGTACCCTGTTTTGTAGGGAGGCTGGGATTTTCCTGCTGCTTATCAGTGCCTCTTGCTGACTGAGGCACTGATAAGCAGCTGAAATAATATCATGTTCCACCCTGACTTCAGTGGAAATTTTCCCCATGGAATCAGGGGTGTGGGAGACTGTGGCTAGCATTAGAGTTTGCAGCTGCAATTTTTGTGGACAACTGAGTGGTCAACAGTGCCATTAACCATCCCATACATGTTTTTGTAATATACTGTGAAATATTTCTATATTAAGGCAGGGGGTCTGGGGACCGCTAGGCCCCCAGAAGCTCTGGGGGATTTACATGCTCTGTGGTGCATTTTGGGGCTTTTCTTGAACAAAAAGCAGACTTTTGTTACGTTCCTTACCCCTTGATTTCAGGGAAACATTTTTTCCCCATGGAATCTGGGGTGTGGGAGACTATGGCTAGCATTAGAGTCTGTAGCTGCAATTGTTGTGGACAATTGGCTACCAACAGTGCCATCAACCACCACATGCACTTTTTTGTAATATACTATGAAATATTAAAGGAATAATGCACGACATGGTGTGTGTCGTGTTGGGAAAATGCCACGCCTGGTGGGGTTGGGCATGAGGCCGCAGGCCGAGCGTGTCCAATGTCCCAGGCGTGGCGTTATCCCAAATGACACGCACCCTGGAGTGCATTATTCCTATTATACAATGGCTCGTTGTTATATATAAAATAAAAAAATAATTTTAAAGAATGTTTTTATTAGTGTGGAAAAATATTTTTGTTTCTTAAGAGGAGATGCAAAAAAAAAAGCTCATCATCCAAAAAATCATCTGCATTGGTTCACAGTGAAGCTGAGACTAGACCTGTGGCATTGTGCTGGGATAACGCCAGGGGTCCAGTCCCAAACTGACCAATCACAGTCCAAGATTATTTCTTGCCATTGTATAATTCTATATTAAAGCAGGGGGTCACCAGGCCCCCAAAAGCTCTTGGGGTTTACACACTCTGTAGTGAGTTTTGTGGCTTTTATTGAAGAAAGAAAGATGCACTTTTGTGAGGTCTTTCCTACCCCTGACTTGAGAGGAAAAAATACTGTTTTCTCCTGGCCTGAAGTCATGGGTGTAGGAGAATCTGACTGGCCAGTGACCAAATGGGTGGTCGCTATGTCAGGGGACAAGGACAACAACCAGGTAGTGGGGCATTAAGTGGTTGGGAAATCAACCCTCTCTCCCTTCCTTAACTCACTCATTCAAGGGTTTGGGGACTGAAACACAGAGGCAGCAGTAGGCACTCAACTCACCCCCCCATCCCCAAAAGATTCAATTCCTGAGTGGCTCCAAGTAAGCAGTTACATAATCAGCCTCAGGTTCCCACTTATTCCAGGCTAGCGCTCAGCCGGCTAAGTCAGACTGCTCCCCAGTCTTTGGTCCTGGAGAACCTCAATAGTTAAAAAACAAAAAAAACTAAACATCAGCAACAGCAAATCATAATAACAACTTTTAGTAAACTTGCCTTGGCCTTGCCCTTCACTGCTGCCTGGTGTCTCGGCTCCTGCCACCTCCTCGATGATTGTCCGTCTGACTCCAGTCCAACCAGCAAGCAAAAGTCAGAGAGAGGAACTGTTTGAAATTCTTCAACTGCTGCCTTAGAAGTTGTCAGATCTGCACTCACTTCAGGTAGGCAGACTGTGGGCCCATGGCCTGATCTTTGGCGCTGGTGGTGATCCGACGACCAGAGAGACGAGAGGTCCTGGCACTAGGTCTAGCAATTTCTGGAAGCCAAGGGGTCAGATTCAGTGGAGTAGCACCCGGTAATTGGACTCGGAGGAGCCACAGCCCACAGCAAACAAGTTCAACATGTGCTGTCAGCTCAGACCTGATGCACATACTTCTAGGAGGAGCTGAAGACTGGAGGAGGTCAGTAGTAATGCAATCTACTGGGAGAAGGAGTAGTAGAAGCATATCTCTCTAACCACATGGCAGATGCTGTTTAGCCAGCCAGTCAGTGAGCAGCCCAGCCCTAGTTGCCTCCACCACCGTTGCCTTAGCGACACAGCTAAACTTGCTGGGACCCGAGTAGAAGAAAGAAAATTAAAAGGTGTGACTCTGTGGTGGGCCATGGTCCATAGGGACATTTTGGCATAATCCAGGGGAAATGGAGAAATCCTGTAGAAAAGTCATTGTTTATTATAAATTACTTCAACAGTGACTTTTCTACAGTGAAACCAGGACTTTTGCACTGCACAAATAATAGCACATTCCAAAACCAGGACTTTGAATGCTCCAGACAGATTGCTTTTATTTCCCAGAACAGGGTATCAAAAAAACAGGACGATCCCAGCAAAACCAGGATGGTCCGTGTCTTGAACAAAAATTTTGCAGTTAATTTCGGGGGATGTTTGAGCACCCTGAACACCCCCATGCTTACGCCACTGATGTAAATGGCACATTTTCCTGGTTTTTAGAGCTAAGTAAGAGATCATGCCCCATATTTACTGCCATCTATCATGGACAAAGTTAAAATGCTTTGCAGAAGCATGGAGACCAATGGGGCAGAGGGGAGTGTTACAGCATACCGAAATGTTGATGCTCAGCACCCAGGAGCCCAAAAATTATAGCCCTACAGTCAGTATCCTGACAGTCAGGAATTGCCCATGGCAGAGTTGGCAATCATAAATGGGGGAGGAGTATGTGGGGGGAGAAGCCCCCGAAACACAGAAAAAAAACTTCTGTCATGGGCAATTCCCGACTGTTGGGCTATAATTTTGGGGCTCCTAGGTGTTGGGCTTTGGCCATGCCTTAGTAGATCTGGGCAGAGAACAGAAAATAATACCTGTGGCTTTCTTGGTCTGCTGGCATCCCCCTCCTGCTTGAAGATAGCTTCAATGTCTTGGCCACAGTGCAGGTCATCCATCCAAACTGTGGGACCCAGGTCCAGCACGAAGATTTTGAGCAGCACCATCACTGTTGTGTCTCATTTCCTCCTTGGTTCTTGTCCCTAGTTGGCAGTGGTTGGTTACATCATGTTGGAGTGCAGCAGACAAGAAGCAGCCACAGCTAGCAGTAGCGGTGTCTTCCCAACATGACATCTTCCCAATCCTCTCCCACAGCAGCAGAAGCAGTAGTACACCCAGGTCAGGGCAGAGAGTGGGTGAGAGCCTGAAGACTGTTTTTTATATATCCCGCCAATATGATGTGTGACTGCACGTCACCACCAAAGTAAAACTGCCCATGATTGTCACCCAAGACAGCGCACTGATTGGCTGTCTGAGACACTGAAGCCATGTTGTATATTGCTATCTGTTGGGTGGTTGGGCAATGGTGGCTGTGTGGGGAGACTAACTGTTTCAGGAGTGACAGTCCTTGCTGAGTCCAGTAGAATCCCAAATAAAAAAATAAGAATTATTATTATCATTTGTTTGGATGACTTTCAATGGTGTGGGGTTGTGTGGGGTCAGGGTTGGCCCCTCCTGCGCATCCCTATGAACTTACCGCCAGCATCTTTTTCCTGGTGTTGGGTTTCCTCAACTTCAGGTTTTTGGCTAGCTTCATTTTAACCCTCTTCCTTGGAAGACGAAAGGGTAGGAAGAAGAGCTGGAGCTGGAATCAGCATGAGAGATGAAGGTACCAGGACCAGTTCACTTGTCCACCAACTGAAAGCATTTGAACCTGTATTTTTCATGAAAAAATATATAAAAAATTACTTCAATTCTGCTATGATATTATTACTTGGGTGAGGTCAAATGGTGGTGGTGCAAGGTGGAGCTATATATTAGGGAGTGAGGATTTTGATGTGCATGGATGTGTACAATCCTGCATGGGTGTGCATGTATATCCTTCAGCCCATGGTTGACATGTAAGGAGTGGAGCAAAGAAAAAACCAAAAACATTTAAGTGATGTGGTTAATGCTGTCATCACACTGTATGTTAGCTCACTGGGGTAACCAGTCATATTTGTCTATATTTTAAATCTCTGATATTATGTTTTGCATGTTTTGTACTTTTCATTTGTTATATGTACAGCACCCCAAGGATAGGATGCTTTATAAATACAGATCACCTTGCTCTTGCCTTGCTTTGCCTAACCACTGCCAACTAAGTTATAAATTTTTTTTGACACAATTGGTGGTACTATAACATTTCCCCCAAATCAAGGTTACAGCATAGAGGTACAGCAGGGAGGATATCGTAGGTGGAAGGTAAGGCCCACAGAAGATGGGTGAGAGGCTTGCTTTGGTAACCCATGAAGAGGGTGACTATGGAAGAGTGAACCATCACAATGGTGATCAAACCACAGCGCCAACACTTTTGCATGATCCCAGTTCCCCCCATCTCCGAGTTATGCTCCCCCAGAGTTAGAATGTAAATTAAGGGTGTGTGTGGGGCAAAGCCCCCTGCAAGAAAATACATTTGCAAAATCATTTCAGCTGTGGGTTCGGTACCGTTGTGACAATTCCCCATTCCACAGTTGTCATTCTGACATGAAACCAGAGGATTTTATGTAGGGGGGTTAGCTAAATGGTGGGCTGGTTAGGCGAATAAGGAAGTAAAGTATAAGTTAAATATATAGAAAACTTAATTATTATTTTCAGTTGCTAGTTGGTTAGTATATTTATATAAATATTATAAATAAAAATGTTTACTTTTCTTTCAATAGCATTTATGAGTAAAACTTAATTTAAAAATAAAATACTTAAATCAATTCACTCTCCTAGTTCAGGCTACCCAGCTTTCTCCCACATGATCTGCATGACTGCAAGCCAGTGTTAAAAAAACTAGCAGGTTAAGCTTCAATTTGCCCTTATGTGTCTGTGTATCTAAGCCTTCGATAAACACTCAAATACTTTGATCCACAGATCCTGCTTTGGCATTATGGAAGCCCACATCACCAAGTATGGGTTTCTAAACTCCTCCAATGTTTAACCTGCTCCACTACCTTTTCCACTTGCCAGGACCTTGGCACCGTTATGTGCCTGTGCATGGTTTAAGTCTTCCCAAAACCCCAAGCACCTTTTAAATAAAAAAACAAATAAAAAAGCTACTTTTAAATCCCAAAAATAAAAATCAGAAGCAATGTTTCAGAAAAGAAAAGAGAAAACATATGTAACTTTGCATAAAAGAGCAAAACATGTTAACTCTCTCTCTTTCTCTCTCTATACTGTATTATTCTGTTTGTGTTTGCTGCCTGTGTTCTGGGCTAGATAAAAAACACATGACTAAGTTTCCAGACTCATCCGTTATGTCCTGGAGTGGTGAGTGCCAAGATTGATCGGTGCCACTTTGTCTCAGAATTTATCATTGAGCACCAGCTCTAGAAGCAAGTGCTTTGATACTTTTTATTGAACCAACAAAGTTGTTACAAAAAGAATAAAGTACTTTAGCTTTCGGACCAACTAAGTCCTTCCTTAGAAGATTGACAGTCACCCAGAAAATCACATGCTATTAACATCTAGATGCATAAAAAAACAGAAATAATTCTCATTGGTTTACAATACTCATTTAAACCATAACTGAAGTTTGCATCAGAGAAACTGGATAGCACTAGTTTGCCTTAAGCAGAGGAGTCTTTTGATGTCAAAGTTTACCAGAATAAGATAAGAACACTTTGAGCAGAGAACTTTATTAATATAAATTTTGAGTGTCCTAGTGTGTATGAGAATCCAGGCTAATGAAAAGCAAAACCTTTGGATTCAACACTCATTTAAATACATGTTTAGCTGAGGAGCCTTTCAAGGTCAAATATCTTCAGAATAGGATAAGAACACTCCGAGCAGAGAGCTCCACTAAGATCAATTTTGAATGTCCCAGTGTGTTTTGAGAATCCGGTCTAATGAAAAGCAAAACCTATACATTAAATACATATAAAATGTGATACAATTTTAAGTTAAAAAAAATAATATAATTAAATAACAGCAATTATCTATATATAGCATACAGAGGGCTTAAAGTAAAGTTTACCTATTGTGAGCAAATGTTGCACTCATTTAAGCAGTGCAAAACCTATCTGGAGACATGTTACCAACTATACTCTCAACTAGTTGTTATATTCCGTAAACCTTAAGGCCTTCAGTGCTGTAACAGGATTTTACTGTATATATACGATAATAGCAATTGTCACTATAAGTGCCAAATAAAAAGCAACTTGCCAAAACCCCCCAAGTAAACGATCAGAGTTCAATAATGTGTCAGTGTATAATAAAACTACTATACATATAGAAAGAGTCTAATGAATCTGAATAAAAACTCAGTGGAGTTAAACCCTCACCCCCCGGGGTGAAGATAACTAGTTTGAAGGAAGTATATATTCATTATATTTGTGAGCCAAGAGTCCTAATACAGCATCATTTACACCAATCACTGCAATATTTATCTAATGGAATTAAACCTGTCAAGGACCCCCAACTAGATAAGATTATGCATTCTAATATGTACAGAATTAAAAAATGTGACAGTATACAATAAAACTATTATATGTACAGTAACAGTCTAAGGAATCCGAACAAAAACCCAATAGAATTAACTCCCCCCCCCTTTTTTTTGGTGGGGGAGATAACTAGTTAGCAGGAAATAAATATTCACTATGTAAGCGTACTATGAGTCCTAGCCACTGTACAACCATTATGTCATGTATTTGAATACAAGTCTACCGCAATATAACTACAACTCCCACACTCACACCCACCATACCCACATAACAACCCCCCCACACATACCTTCCCTGAGTGCGCTTAGAATTTCTAAGTTAAAAATTGTATAACCTGTAACATTTTAAGTAAGTAGTTATGAACTTTTAGATATTATGTTGTTGGTCTTAATTATACTGTTTTATTTGTTTTTATTATCATTTTACAAGCGCTTTGAACAGACTCTGAATTACGCTTTTTACAAATAAAGCTGATTTGATAAAAGACGCACTGTGCTACCTGCACCACCACACACACACACACACACACACACACACACACACACACACACACACATATATTGAGGTGAGAACCCAACATGCTGATAACCAGTTAAAAGGGATTCTATAAATAAAAAAAGAAAAGACTCGCTGAAGTCCTGTTATATGTCCATCCTATGAAGTAGAGGTCAGTGTAAGTTTAAGTAGCATAATACAACATAAAACTCACATCAATGTTCATGCCATCTTCCACCACATTGAGAAGTAAAATAAGCCTGATCTCAGAAGCCCACTACTGTTGTGTACTTTTTAAATGTCCTTTCAAGACCATTACTGACATATCTAAGATTGAGTGGTCAGCCTGAGAGAAGTGTTGTGCCACTGGTTTGACAGTCATCTTCAATTTAATAGTATGTCTGTGTGAGTTTATTCTAGTGTGTAAATGTTGCTTTGTCTCCCCCACATACCCTGTGTGAGGAAATCTCTTGTCTTGAATGAAATACACAACATTACTTGATGTACATGTGTAATTCTCCTGTATCCTGAACTGTCTGTTTTGTGATGTAGTCACACAATCTGAAGTGGAAATGAGCTTACAAGTCTTACATCTGAGTTGATTACAGGGTCATGCACCATATGGTGTCATAGTATTCTGTTCTGGTCCAGGTTTACTCCTAATAATCAGGTTGGCTAAATTATGTGGTTGTTTAAAAGATAATAGTTGTAGTTCTTGAAAAATACACTTTAGGGTCTCATCCTCACTAAATATTGGGTTGAGGTCTTTAATAATCTTATGCACAAGTTCAAGGTCAGGATGATACGTGACTACTAAGTGTATACTGTTAGTAATGGTCCTTTCCTTATATTGAAATAGTTGTTCTCTTGGTTCCTGTGTTGCATGTTCCACTGCTCTGTCAATTTCTCTGGAAGAGTGTCCTTGTTTAATAAAGGTGTTTTTCAACATAGCCAAATGTGTATCTCGGTCTTCCTCATTTGAACAGATATGGTGATACCGAAATGCTTGACTATACATAACAGATTTTTTTGTGTGGCTCGGGTGATTACTTTTCCTGTGTATCTCTGTCTGTTGGCTTCCTGTAAATACATGTATGTAGGGTTCAATCCTTGATGGTAACAATGGTGTCCAGAAAATGAACACTAATGGCAGTATATTCCAGGGAAAGCTTTATGGTTGGGTGGAGGATGAAAATCCTGAAGTTTGTCAGTGCCCTCTGTTAAAATTATGAACAAATCATCAATGTAACGGAAATAAGCGAGTGGTTTGTGTGTACAGTGCCTTAAAAAGCCCTACTCCAATTTCACCATAAAAGGACTAGCATACTGTGGAGCCATCCTGGTGCCCATTGGTGTTCCCATAGATTGAACATAATGTTTACCATTGAAGCTGAAGTTATGTGTCAGATTGAATTCAATAAGTTTCCCCACCACCTCAAGGTCAATGTTCTGGTCCAATCCTTTCTCATGCAGGTATTTAAGGCAGGCTAAAATACCATCCATGTGCAGAATATTATTGTAGAGGGATGATACATCCATCATGGCTAAAATGGCATTAGGTGGTAAGTCCTTATAACCAGAAAGTTTACGCAGGAAGTATGTGGTGTCCTTGATGTAACTATCCCTTCCTATAACCAGCGGTTTTAAAATGGTCTCTACAAATCCTGAGATCCCCTCTGTCAGGGTACCATTACCAGAGACTATGGGTCTTCCTGGATTACCAGGTTTAATGTATTTTGGGCAGTATGTAGAATGTCCCTGGCTTGGGTCCAACAGGGATGAGGGCAATTAGTTCTTCTTGGACATGGTTTGGAAATGATCTAATTAAGTCCTGTAGTTCTCTTTTTATATTCTGTAGTGGGATCACTTTCCAGTTCCCTGTAGCAGGTATGGTCAGTTAACTGTCTGTTGGCTTCAATAGTATAGTCTTCTCTGTTTAATATTACCACTGCAGAGCCTTTATCAGCTTTTTTTATGACAATGTTGTGGTTTGATTTCAGTGTTTGTATAGCCCTCAGTTCCAATGGAGAGAGGTTGTAATGGGCCTGTTTTTGCCTATTAAAGATTTGACCAATAACTCTCTGGTGAAAGCAATGAACATAATTGTCCAGTTTCTTGTTATGGTCATGGGGGGGGGGTAAAATCAGATGATTTATTTTTGTTATCAATTAAATTGTTACTGTTTGTGATTTCTTCACTGCCTGTGATTTCATCTCTGCCGTGAAATAATTCTTTAAGTCTTAATCTGCGGAAGTATTCCTCCAGTTCACCCGCAAAACTGTATTCTGTCCAGTGATTTTGTTGGGCAGAAAGTGAGGCCCTTGGAAAGTACATTTAAGTCCCCAGTAGTCAGTGTGTGGTTAGACAAATTAACAACTGAAAGGTGCCCATCTGTGCGGCTTTGTTGTTCAATCAATCTATTCTGTTCTTCATGGTTATTAGGGAAGTATGGTATGTTGAAGGGTGTCTAACTTCCTGTTTTTAATTATCATGGCTGTTCTGAAGGTTCTTTGGTAAGTTCATGTGTATCTCATGCAGGATGTCTGAAATATGCTCACCAGACATCCTCTCCAGTGTGGTAACAATGCCATCAAACTGTTTCTTCAAAAATGCTTTCTTGGCATATGACATATGGATCCTGTGATTTCTCAATTTCTATGACAGAGTTGTTCAGCATATGTAGAATTATCCATGTTTCTTAATGGATTCCAAATAGTTAGACCTTTAGGGATAATGTTGTTCCTCTTGCGCTGGGCTAAAAAAAATAGATGTCACTGTCTAGCTGTGACTGTTTCTTCTTAAAGGAAAACTGTGCAAAACAGTGTTGGCAATTACCAGGACTGCAAAATCACCCGATTAAAACAACCTATATAATTTACAATAACTGCAGCTAACTTTTGATGAGTTATTCCTTGTTTTAATGTTGGTCCTGGATGCGCCATTTCAAAAGTGCCACCGTACCGGAAGACAGAGTGTGAACCTGCTACCTCCTGGATCATCCTGTCCTGTGCCAGAATGCTCATTCATGACAAGCGAGGCACATTTACATGGAATAAAAATAAACAGTGTCCCATGTAGAGGACTGTTAGCTGTACCTCTAGAAGCAATTCCCAGTGAAAACAGAGCAGTGTAAGGTACATAAATTCATTATTAGAGTTGCAGCTCTGAGTTCAGTCATGCACAGTAGCACCTAGCGCTCCAACTTCGGGCATGCACAGTAGCATTGTGGTTAGTAATGACACAATACTGGCTGTAAGAAGTGTAGGTAACTCTCAAACTTGGCACCCTCCATTGCTGTAGATGTTCCAGACTGGTAAAGGACTGGTTGGTGAGCCATGTAGTGAAGCAATGTGCCTCTTCAAGGTAGCTTCGGGATGTAGCTGTTTCATTGTCTTGCACTGAAGATGCAGCTTGTGGAGACCCGATGTCATCATCTTGGTCAACATCTGTAAGATTGGATGGCAATTCTTCACCCAACATCAGTGCCCAGTCAAGGTGTTCAGGATCATAGCCACAGACAGGTTTGACAATATCAAAGATGTCACAGCTGCACAGGAAATAGTAGTCCTTCTTGGCACAACAGTTCATACGGGGTCCCACCCAGGCTTGAAGAAAATGGTGATAGACCAGCATTGAGGGTAATTTAGTTTTTTCTCAATAAATATCATCAGCGAGATGGCCTATGGAGTGTATTGTGGCTAATTTGTCAAAGACAGCTGTATCGGGATTAAAAACTTGGTAAAGAAACAGTAAAGGTCACAGACATATTTTCCTCAATAGAACAAGTCTTAGTAAAATAACAAGGTGCTTGATTAGGATACCTAGAGACATATCCAATATTTCTAACAGTTGACATAGAAATGTTCAAAGTATTAGCTATGCAAACAGAGATACAACCAGTAGTCTTGCAATGTGGGCAATACCATTTACCCAGCCTCATATCATGAATAACATCTGGAATTTTGCCTGTTTCCAAATCCCTGAAGAGACTGTTAACAGTAGAGATAATGTAAGAGCCATAGGCACAGCATAAAATTCACGGCCAATATATTGCTTGTCTGCCTCACGGTTGTTCTGAAAAATAAGTTCATTAAGTTTATGTTTGGTATCATTAAACCCTTTGGCAATTTCCTGCATGTTGTAGACAGTAAAACGTTCATTACTGAGAGAATTTACACCATGTAAAATAGGAGGTAAAACATCATTATTAATAGCTTGCTTAAATTTAAGGGTTTGGGCTTTAATAGCAACTATGTCAGCTCTATTCCAAATGGACATACCTGAACTAAAAAGTCCAGATATGCTACTGGCTGCTCCAGTGTTGCCTGAAACTGAACCGGCCAAACCAGCTATGTCAGTTACATCCCGCTTGGTGCGTGAACGTGATTTAGGGTTTGGATTAGTTTTAGGAGCAGTTCTAAAGACTCCTAAATGATCAGTGGCATGGGATCCACTGATAGGATCATTAGTATGTGTCTGATAAGCATCAACAATATCTGTGAGCATCATGCTATAAAATTTAGAGGTATCAGTTGTGTGGCAAAAGCCAATTTCAGCCATATTCCAATCTGTGAGATTGAAAATAACTGGGACGTGCATACATTTTACATTACTAATTAGGGCTCCTGGTAGGGATGTGGCAGTCAGACCACTAGGAGAACCTTTCTCCTGGGGAAGGCAGTTCATCAGTTCTTCTTGGCTTGGTGGAACTACAGGAAGGTAAAGAGCTTCAGTAGCTACATAGTTGTGAAGACAGTAAGAGCGTGCCTCCTCTAGACAGAGGCGGTCACACCAAGCAGGATCAATAAGAGCGGTAACATTATACTGACCAGTATGTCTAGGAGAAGTCTGTCTGATAGAAAGAGTACCGTTTTTGGAAATGTCAGTGTTTGGCCAACCATGGAATATATCTTTGGACAGGTGCGCTACCGGGAGCATGTAGCCCATATCATCAGTTTCCCATTGGATAGAAAGCAAAGATCTATCGGGGCAACTACTACAGCATCAAGAAAGGTGTCTAAGCCTTCAGTTACTTTAACCCAGTGGTGCAAGTGGTATACAAGAGTACAGGAACTCAGGCAGTGGTAAATATGAAATGCAGAATATGGTTTCTCAATATGAAGGATAGCCATGTCAAGACACATCTATCTGTTTCCACACTAGTAGATTCAGTTAGAGCCATTAAAGTATTTCTAGGAAAACACCATTGTTGTACAAGTAAATGTTGTTATGGAAACCCTGATTTCAGGTCAGAGGCCCAGAAACTGTCATTATGTTGCTGGTTTAAGAATTTCAGTTCCACTGTCAGTGGGAAGAAAGGTACAGGAACTGAGTTCCTGTGTGTTCCTGTTCACTTTCATCACTGCTTTAACCATTTTGTTAGGAACATTAATATGGACTTCCATAGGAGCTGAATGTTCAAGTTTGCTGAGTAGTATTCTATATGGTCTTTGTGAGTTTGAAGGGATACACGTGGGGGTGCAGTCACAGTTAATGTCAGTAGTCTCACCAGGAGAAGATAGAGGTGCAAGATAGCCATCTTACCAAAATACCAATAAGAACACAGAAAAAGGTTTGTTAAGGTGTGGGTACTATTCCACCCAAAGTGGGTTAAAAGAAGTAAATTTAGTCACCTTTATATATTTTGAGTTGGTTGGCTTGAAATCACTTGTCGGTGGCATTCTTTTGCTGTTGAACTCGGATCTGATACACAGCAGAACTGAGTTTGTTGACAATGGGATAGGGGCTGTCCCATTTACTGGCAAATGAATGGTTGGCTTGTCTGTATTGGAGAAGCATAACTTGGTCTCCAACTTGCCAGTCGGCTTCTTTAACATGCTTGTCAAAATGAACTTTGGCTTGTTGTTGAGCTTTGCCCATCTGATTGGCAGCAAACAGGAGTGCCTTCATGATGTCATCATGAAGCTTTTCAACATACTTGTCTACAGAGACTTGATCTGCAGTGGGGATGTGGAGATCAACCAACAGGTGCTCAGGTGATCTCATGGCCCTACCAGTCATAATCTCGTAGGGTGTGCACTGGGTGGTGGCTGAAGGAGTGCCCCTGATTGCCATTAGTAATAGTGGCAAAAGGGAATCCCAGTCCTTGGGAGTATCATTGATAAATTTGCATAGCATTTGTTTGAGTCTTCTGTTGGCTCTTTCTGCCTGGCCTGATGATTGAGGGTGATAAGGGATGTGGAATTTTTGGTCTACTCCAAGCAATTGGAACGTCTGCTGCATTAGCTCAGCTGTGAAACTGGTTCCCTGGTCTGAATCTACATTTAAAGGTTGGCCCCACCTGGAGAACAATTGATCCACCAGGATCTTGGCAGTTGTCTTTGCTGTATTGTTCTTAGTGGAAAATGCTTCTACCCACTTAGAAAACAAATCTGTAACAACAAGTGCATACTTATTGTTCTTGCTAGAGTTAGTAAGGGGGCCAATGAAATCAATTTGTATTGCATTCCATGGTCCAGTTTGCCTTTGGGGTAGGAGTTTGGCATGTTGCTTTACCAAAATTGGATTGTTTTGGGCACTCACTATGCAGTTGTCCACATAGTGTTCTACATCTTTGACCATACCAGGCCACCAGATGACTGTTTTGAGTCTCTGGAGGGTATTCTCTGTCCCCTGGTGTCCACCAGTGGGGGTATCATGAACCATATGAATGAATTTGGTTCATAGAGATTGTGGTGTGACCCACAGTTTTTCATCTGTATCCTCTTTTTGATACCAGATGAGCTCCTGATTGCTGGACAAATGTGTATTGCCAGAGTGTCTCTTGTATGGGCTACTAACAGGTAGTGGCTGTTCAATCCCCTTGTCCAGGAAGTTGAAGACATGTTTTAATTCTGGGTCAGATTTCTGTGCAGCAGAAAGGTCCAGTGGGGATTCTGGTACTGGTTTCTGCCTAGTGTTAGCAGCCACTATAGCTGCTATGGCTGTTGGGTGAGGTATTGTCCATGTATCCCCCCCTCAAGTGCCTGCTTTAGCTAGCGAGTCTGCTTACTCATTGAATTCATGGTAAGAGTCAGATTTGCACTGGGCCTTTACCTTTTGAATGTACAGTTTGTGAGTAAACTGTTGTGTCAGGGTATGTATATACACAAACAGATCCCTGTATTTGACAGGTGTGCCATCAGATGATGTAAAATTGTTCCTTTGCCAGAATGGGAAAAACTCAGTAAGCGAGGAGCAGGCCCAATTAGAATCTGCAAAGATGATGGCATCCTTGTCACCATGGGCATGACCTCCAATGCACAGGACATAGCTGCCAATTTGGCATACTGTAAGGAGATAAGTGTACTTCCTAGAGTCCTGGAAATCACCTTCTTGATCTAAAATGAGCACTCTGAACCCTGCCAACTGCTCTTCGTCCACATAGGAGGTGGAACCATTTGTAAAGATGCGAAACATAGTAGTGTCTTCCAGGACTTCAGGTGTGGCTGGTAAAAATGGTCCTGGATCAGGTAGGTCAGGGGGTTGGAGGGCAAAGTGATGGGGTGTACCTGTGTAGAGTAGGCCGTGAGCCAGAACTGAGGGCATTTTAGCAGGCAGAACTTTGATGTCCCTGTCCTGCAAGAATAAAGACCAATGGGTCAGTCTGGTTTTGGAGACTGAACCATCTTTTACTTTGTCTGAAGGCAAAAAGTTGGTTGGGGTGTGGCAGGTATGCAAAACAATTTGAGCATACCCAATGATGTAAATGAGACTGTATTTTCTCTCTACTGGGGAAGGCATCTGTGTTGCATAAGCAATGGGCCTAGAGTACCCATTGTACTTCTGAGCCAGCAATGCAGACATGGCCACATCAGAGGTGGCAGTTTACAAATGGAATGGGAGATTTGGATTGGGATTGATCAGTGCTGGGGCTGAGGCTAAGGCCTGTTTGAGCTGCATAACAGCTTCAGTATGGGTGGGGCCTCATGTCCATGGGGCATCCTTTTTGAGCAGTTCATACAGAGGAGCGACCTTCAAGGCAAAATCAGGAATAAAGTCCTTGGAATAGTTTACCATACACAGGAATCATCTGAGTGTTGCCACATTGGTGGGGGGTGGCAGATCTTGTAAGCCCTGGATCTTTTTTACAGCTGGGCTCCTGCCTTGGTTTGTAATATGTAGGCCAAGGAAAATTACCTTTTTTTCATGCAGTTGAGCTTTTGAGGGGATGCACTTGAGGCCTGCTCTCCCAAGGAGAGTCAGTAATTCATCCAAAAGGGTGAGATGTTCTTCTTTTGTGGGGGTTGCCAAAAGCAAATCATCCATATACTGCAGGAGACATGGGTGTGGAGAATCCCTGCAAAGCGTCCATCATATGGAGATGGAAGAGGGAAAGGTTCTTATGGAAGCCCTGGGGAAGACAGGTCAAGATGTACTGGTGCCTATTGAAGGGGAAGGCAAATTTGTACTGACTTGCCTGTGCTAATGGGAGTGACCAAAACTGATTAGAGATAGCAAGAGCCTAGAACCACTTTTTGTCTGGTGCCAGCAACTTGAGTATATTAGGGGCTGATGCCACAGTTGGGGCATAGCTGGGGATGACTTAATTAAGTTTCCTGTAATCAATTGTAAGTCTACAAGCTCCATTTGGCTTTTTCACTGGCCA
This sequence comes from Neoceratodus forsteri, assembly GCA_016271365.2. Classification (NCBI taxonomy): domain Eukaryota; kingdom Metazoa; phylum Chordata; order Ceratodontiformes; family Ceratodontidae; genus Neoceratodus; species Neoceratodus forsteri. Next base: position 736,059,064 of record CM057452.1, read on the forward strand.
AATAGGTGAATTAACAGTAGAGACACAAGTCCTAATCACTCTTCGTTGCAGTAGTGACTTGATTGTCTCTCTAAGTGATGGTAAGGCTTCAGCAAGAAATGGGTACTGCTTCTGCCTTACAGGGTTAGGTCCTGGGATCTCAGTGATGGTGTGTATCCTACTACAGTCATGTTTTTTGGTAGCAAACACATCAAGGTGTTTTTGCTGCAAGGGTGCAAGTTCAGAAAACAAGTCATGACTTTTAGACAAGGCCATGACATCATATCCCTTGTCGTTATGGGAGATGGCGGCCACCACATGTGAGTCTGGAATGGTGACAGCATGACATTGCCCTTTAATCTGAAGCAGCAGCAACCTATTGGCTAGATCTACTGCACAGCTGTGTAGTACTAAGAAGCCAATTCCTAATATGCTAGGATGATGTTGTAATACTATGAGGTCAAAGGCAAAATCAGTGCTGAGGTGGCCTACCACTACAGGTAGAGACACAGATCGGTAGATGTGTAGCTGTGTACTATCTACACCCTGTGCACTGGTCTTCCAGCTGGTTGACCAGTCAGATGTGTCTGGATTTTCATCATGGAGAACAGACATGGCAGCTCCTGTATCCAGGAGCATATCAAGTTTGCGGCCCCCGACCGTGGTCTTTACACAAGGCCATCCATTTGTGTCGACAAGCAGATCGCACACAGTCTGGACTGGGGCCTGTAATTGTCAATCTGTACAGTTCTCAGAATCTTCTACATCATCCTGTTTCTGAAATTGGAGGCCTGCTGGGTCTCATTGGGCCTACTTTTATATCTTGCACAGGATACAGATGCTGTACCTGTGATGTCACAGGCACGACAGCAGCCTGCTCAGTTGCATCCTCCTTGCTCATCGCGTTGGCCTGGCCAGTAGCCAATGCTATGAAAGGATTCTTCCCTTGGCAGCTCAATTGTTCGTTAACCAGGGACAAGAACGGATTTCCATGTCCAGTGGCTGGGGCGAGGGCTGCCATGGTACACGTAGGCCTAGCCTCTCGTTTGGCTTGCATTTTCTCCAGTAATTTACGGAGGATCTCGTTCTGTCCTTAAGGCTCCAATGGCTGGGACCATTATGGTATTTGCTATCAGGTTGGGCATTGGAATTTTCCCAATTGCTCTGATCTTTATTATTCATGTTGTTCTTCCAGTTCCGGTCCCCCCCCCCCCCCCCCCCGTATGACTGCTTGTCATCAGAAGGAGTGTCTGATCATTTATTGTCACCTTCCACTGTGTAGTGGGTAGGCAGATCAGAGGCCGGCTGCACTGCAGGTGCTGGGGCTGCTGAGATTTGAATGGCAGCAGCCACTTTTCTTTTGCTGAAAGCAAGGTTATGGAGGTACCGTTGGAAGGCGCACTCTGTCTTAGTAAGGATTTCCGTGAAGGTGTCAGTCTCCAGGTAAACGTTGAGTTCAACCTTTTCCCAAAGGGCTGGAATCATGTTCCAAATGTACAAATCCTTATAATCAATTTGGTCCTTGTGGGCCTCTTCACCCGCAAGGCCTTTGCCAGCCTTGTAGGCGAGCCACAATCATTGATGGTAAGCCACAGGGCTTTCCTTGGTGTTCTGCTTAACCTTGTAGGCCAAGCAAGCTCCAACAATACCTAGGGCATTGGCAGCCAGAAGTGTTTGCACAATGTTGTTATAGGCAAGCTTGTGGGCATTGTGAACCTCCTCTGGGAGTTTGGCCCAGAAAGTAGGCTCTATGGTCTGTCTCAGGACTTGAACTTGGTACTCTGCTTGGAGAGAGAAAGCTTCTCACAAAGGGAGCATACCTTCTCCAAATGACAGCTAAGGTTGTCAGACACATCTGTCCAGTGCTCTGAGTGATTTGCTGAACAGAATGAGTGACCTGCAAGAGGTTGGTCATGCGGGGGTATTGCATTGAAATCAATGTGATTCACAGCACTGTGAAGGGCAGCTTCTGCCGCTGCATCCACGACTGCTCAGAATGCACGGTCTTGACTGATTATGTCTTTACACTTCATGTTGATTCTGCTCTGAATCTCTCTGTGGCATTCATCCAGGCCATTAAATTTGTAATAGCTTCCTGGATGAGGCCGCGCACTTCCGTATTATCCTCCCTAGAGAGGGGGCAAGCGGTAGTGCACCATGGGAGACAGGCCATCCTCCCAGATCACGGGGATCGCCATCTTGGCATGTGACATTGCTTCCGCCATTTTTGGATGGACATGGCAACATAGATGGCGTGTGTACATGTCTGCCATCTTGGGAATGGCTGGCAAATATGACAAACCTGTGGAGTGTGGACTAAGACGTGACGGGAGTAATCTCATCATCAAAATCTGAGTTCTCATCACCAAATGACGCAGTGTCAATGGGCATGAATTGGAACCCATTCATAACCTTAACATGGCCAGTGGGAACCTCTCACTGATGACGCAGCTTCGCCATCTTTGTTCTACACTTGTGGTGACAAACTTTTGCAGTGACCTGCTCAATGCCCTTCTCAACCTCACACGGCAATACTCTGTACACAGTGCCCAATTTGACGTTCTCTCTAAGTTCCTTATGTAGCTCATGACTCAATCTCTCATTCTTCTCTTTCAACTTAGCATTCTCTTCTATTAAGCCCTCATTCGTATCACTCAAAATATCGTTCAAATAAGTTAACTGTTTCTTATCACATTTCAACCTTTCACAAACATCTCTTAACATGCAAATTTAATGCTCAGAGTCTTGAGCAGAACAGTGCAACAGCCTGCTATTGGCGTCGCGGAGTGACTGGGTCTCCTCCACTATTTTCTGTTCCTTTTTCTTTAACTCCGATGCCTGCAAGCCCATCTCTTTTTTCAGAGATGCATTTTGCAGTTCAAGGGAGGCACATTTTGCCATGAGACTCTCAACAGCGGTGTTGAGAGCCGCAACCAAGAGACCTTTAAGGTGATATTTCTTGGATTTATGTTTAGTCTGAAAGTAATGATCAGAGATCAATAATAATGGATTTTCTGTGGATTTCGCATCCAGTACAAAATTGGCCCACTTTCCATGGGAGGTGAGATAGTTAGAGACTTTGAGTCTCAGTTCTGTGCACAATTCAGGCATGCCAATAAACAAAGGGAAGACAAAGAAAGCTGTTGAAAGACTGGACTCACATCCTTGGTGGCATTGCCCAATGGCTTTCCGGTCCCCTGTGGGCAAACGGTGCTGCAAAGCCGGTGTGCTGCTACTCACAAAGGGAGTGTACCAGGGTCTGGTGTGGGTCTGCTACACACGAGACCAAGATGGAATAAAAACTGTTACAGAACAAGCACTGTAAGTATGAGTAGGTCCAAGTAGGCAACAGGTGCACTACACTACTCGACACTGAAAATGAATGGAGTCCTCATTTTCTACATTCCAACCTGCACACAGTCACCAAATGTAATGGGGTAATAAAATTACCTTTCTCAGGTTCTTGTTAGAACTGCACAAAAGTGAAGAGACAACAGACAAGTGGTGTCCAGCAGAAAATATAATTTATTACTGGTATATAAAGCAGTCATATAACCAATGGTGTGACCACTGGGAGAATGCATCCAGCCTTCCTTACCTACGTAGGTTGCAGCAAGTCTTCATCTCGGAGAAAATGTGTAATGCTAGGGGTCTTTGACACATGATAATTGTCATAGTAACTGTTAAAAAGATATACAAAAACCATATAATTGGATAAAAGCAAATAGTCTGACTCCTAACTAGCATGGGAAAGCTTGCTTAGCTAGCAAAAACAGATAGCATGAAACAGTGGGATCTTACGGCAAGGCATCATTATACTTAAAAAAATACAGTGGAACTCAGATTCTGACACTTATGCTTGTACGATAAGTGCCTGTACCCTAAGATTAGTGCGTATATGTATATAAGCATTGCTGTCTGCAAAATGGGGGACCCAGACAGGGGTGCTGGTCCAGGGGTAACACAATCTATCTAGCTCTGCCCTAACCCTGTCTACAGTGAATGGGCTCAAATCCACCCATTTGCCTTCCTTCCCCTTCAACTTTAGCTCAGGTCCCCTACGGTCCCCCTCCTCTGTGAATACCAAGCTAAAGTACTTAATAACTCTGCTTTTTCACAGTCCCTTTCCAATTTTATTCCTCCCTCTCTCATCAGCCTAGTAATCTCCTGCCTTGCCCTTCTTCTCTCCCTCACATAACTGAAAAAGGTTTTATCCCCCTTTGCCCATTTTTGCTATTTTCTCCTCAGTATCTGCTTTTTCCCTCCTGATCTTCTTCCCTGCCAGACTCCTCTTTTCCCTATACTCTTACTTATCTTCCTCTCTGAGTGTCATCTTAAATTTTCTGAAAGCCCTCCTCCTTTCCCTGACTGCCCCCACAACCTCCTTTGTAAACCAAAGTGGTCTCCCCCCCCCCGCTCTTCCTAACCTTTTTTGGCACATTTCCGCAGCTTGCAGTATCTCTCCCTTGATGGCCTCCCATAGCTCCTCCACTGCCCCGATATTCTCAATACCCTCCATTATCTCCCTTACTATCCTTCTCATCTTGTCAAAGTTCATGTGTCTGAAATCCATGACTGTAGTACTGGTTTTACTTGTCTCCCTTCCTGCCCTGACCCTGAACCTTACCGTGCTGTGGTCGCTGTTGCCCAAGGCTTCTCCCACCTGCACCTACTCCACACTCTCCCCATTTGTCAGGACCACATCCAGCAGGTTGTTGCCCCTTGTCAGCTCCCTGACTAGCTGTTGAAGGAATACCCCATGTAGCATAGCTAGTATCTCCCTGCTCCTTGACAATGCTGCATTCGGGATTTCCCAGTCTACATCTGGGAGGTTTAGGTTCCCTACCAGCAGTAGTTCTCCTTTTAGGGCCAGCCTTATGACTGCCTGAATTAACTGTTGATCACCCTCCTTCCCTCGTGTAGGTGGCCTGTATACCACCCCAGTCGCAAGGATTCTCCCATCCTCCTGCCTAGCATTACCGACGGTAGCTCAGTCTCCCCATCCTCCTCTTGTTCTTCAGTTACACTTATGCCTTCCCTGATGTGTAAAGCAATCCCTCTTACCCTCCCTATCCCTTCTGAACAGTCTTTAACCTGGGATAGTTGTTTCCCAGGTGTGCAGCTCTGTCCACTAGGTCTCACTTATAGCTACTATATCTAGTCCTTAATCCCCTATGATGGCCTCAAAGTCCACCATCTTGTTTACTAAGCTCCTGGTGTTGGCTGCCAAGCCCTTCCACCAGGTTCCCCCTCTAGCCCCCCTTCACTATTCTCCCTCATGCCCAGTATTTTAGCACTATCCTGGGGGGAAGCTGGTAGCCTCCCCATTTCTCCTGCCTTGTGGTGCAGATCCCCCCAATCTAGTATAAATTGTAGGTTTCTTCTATGCACTCCCCTAATTTACTTTTAGTACTGCCACACCCTCCGGCAGTCTGTTTGGAGCAAATAGGCTCTCATCCCCTTATGTGTATCCCCAGTCTCCTACTAACCCATACCCCATTTGCTCACACCACACCACCAGCCACTAATTGAACTCCTTAATCCTCAGCCTCCTGTCAGTACTTGCTTTTGGTACTGGCAACACCTTAGAGAAAGCCACTGATTTGACCCCCAGATCAGACCCTGCAGTATCTAGCAAGTGCTCTAAATCTTGCCTGCACCTCCAACAGGCTATTTCCTGCCAGGTCATTTGTTCTCAGGTGGAACATCAGGTGTGTTTTCTCATCCTGCTGTTTCCCCCTTGAGGGGACATAGTGAATGACTCCCACCGCTGTCATGCCTGGCAGATGCTCAACCCATACTGTGCTACTCTGGTCCCCCCACCCCCTCACCTAATTCCTTTTATTATAGAGTCCCCAACAAGTAGGGCCCTGTTCTCCATAACATTCTGATTACATGCCCCTTCTATCCTTCTCCCAACCCCTTCCATTTCATTTCTCACCCTATTTTCACTATCCCCTTTGCCTGCTTCATCTCATAGAAACATAGAAGTTGACGGCAGATAAGGACCGAAAGGCTCATCCAGTCTGCCCATTTCTTTTTCTACCTTATAAATGTGCCATTGGCCTTTGCTCTGTCAGTGGCCTATCTATTCATACTCATCTGTATTGCTCCCTTATGCCTATCCCATGCCTGTTTGAAGCCCTGCACTGTATTCATAGCCACCACTTCTTGTGGTAAGTCATTTCATGCATCCACCACCCTTTCTGTGAAAAAGAATTTCCTCACATTCCCCCTTAATCGTCCCCCCTCTAATCTCATGCTGTGTCCTCTTGTCCTGCTATTTTTCTTATATTTAAACATGTAAGACTCTTTCACCTTGTTAATGACCTTAAGGTGTTTGAATGTTTCGATCATATCACCTCTCTCCCTCCTTTGCTCAAGGGTATACATATTGAGCTCTGTTAATCTGTCTTCATATGTCTTCTGATGCAATCCCTGCACCATTTTGGTTGCCCTTCTCTGGACTGCCTCAATTTGGTTAATGTCCTTGTGAGGGTGTGGCCTCCAATACTGCACGCAGTACTCCAGATGGGGCCTAACCAGTGTCTTGTAAAGAGGGATTATTACCTCCCTCTTATGACTTGTGATACCCCTACTAATACACCCTAACACCCTCCTATCCTTATCTACTGCTTTAGAGGTCTGCTTGATGATTTCAGGTCATCAGTGAGTGATGCCAAGTCTCTTTCTTCCTTTGTGACTGCTAACTAACTCCTCCCAGCCTATAGGTGGCTTCAGGGTTTCTCTTCCCTATGTGCATGATTTTGCACTTCTTTGCATTAAATCCCAGTTGCCACTCTTCTGACCATTTTGCTAGTTTATCCAGATCGCTTCTCATTCTGCCCACCCCATCTGGATCATCTACTCTGTTGCAGATCTTGGTGTCATCTGCAAACAGACAAGCCTTACCCTCTAGTCCATCTGCAAGGTCACTAATGAAGATGTTGGAAGAGAACTGGCCCCAGAACTGATCCCTGAGGTACCCACTTGTGACTTGCATCTCTTCTGACTGTATACCATTTACCACTACTCTCTGTTTTCTGCCCGTCAACCAGTTTGCCACCCAGTTGACCAACTTCTGACCCACCCCAAACCTACCCAGCTTATTTATCAATCTTCTATGTGGAACAGTGTCAAAAGCTTTGCTGAAGTCAAGGCAGGTGACATCAACTGCTCCCCTTGGTCCACCACTCTGGTTACCCAGTCAAGAAATCTATGAGATTAGTTTGACAGGACCTTCCTTTTGTAACCCATGCTGTCTTGGATCCTGTGCCCCTATGGATTCCAGGTGTTGCACTATCCTTTCCTTAAGGAATGCCTCCATAATCTTGCCCACTACTGAAGTAAGACTGACTGATCTGTAGTTCTCCGCCTCCTCCCTGCTACCACTCTTGTGGAGCGGGATCACATGAGCCCTTCTCCAGTCTCCAGTTGTACTGTCTTCCCCCTGTGCTCCCCTAGCTCCATACCCCCTGCAGGCATTTACTGCTAGGTCACCTGCCTCTGCCCACCATTCACAAGCTTTTTCCTTCCCCTTTGATCTGCTCCTAGCCATGCCTTGCTTGAATTCCCCAGAGAACTTTCCCCTTTCCCAGACCCATCTAGCCTTAGCCTTTTTGAACCTGAGCACCCTGCCTCCTCTCTTTAGGGTTTGCTCTTTCTGGCATGTGTTCACCCCTGCGCCCCTATCCTTATGTTTACTACCCTCCCTGTTCTTTCCCAAAAGGTCATTCCCCTTTTTGAAGTTTCCTTTGCCTCCCTTCGTGCTTGCTTCTCCTATGTCCCCTGGATGCTCCTCAACTCCACTTTCCTGATTTTCTCCCCCATTTAGTGCCCCAGTGCAGTATGTCTGTTTTTCGGCTCCATGTCCACTGCCTGTATTCCCCTGGTAGGGACTCTGCCCTTTGCTTTCTCCTCCTTTGCCTTCTATGTAGGCTTTGGGCCTTTATACCTACCCTCCTGCCATTCCCTCTGGTTTCCCTTGTGTCCCTTTCAACCTCTGTCTGGGATTCCTGTAGCCCCACTAGAGCCATCTCCTATCGCTCCTTCCCTGCTTCCATACTCCCTTTTTTCCCTCCAGTCCCAATCACATCTTCCCCTGCTTATTTTTGCATTTGCTCCTTGTCCCCTTACAGCTTCCCCTTTAATCATTGCTTGTCCCCCACAGCTCCCCCTCTAGTCTCTATTGCTCCCTCAGCAGAGCCCCTCCTGTTCTCCATACTACTCCTCTTCCTTTCCCTTTCCCAGTTTAGCATCCATGTCAACCATCTCACCTCTTCCCTCAGCTGTGCAAACTGCTTACTTATTATGCAAATCCCCACTTTCCAAACTATATCCAGTACCATGGCTGACCCACAAACAGTGCACCCTACCATCCTTCCAAAGATGCCTCCAGGCATTGTAGCCTGGGGTCCATACCTCAGACCTGCCCCCACCCTGTTCCATTGATGCCTCCAATATGTATGCCCCTCCATTTTCCCTGTGGCTTATCACCAGCTTTAGTTTTCAGACCCTAGTGTGAAAACTCCCCTCGCTCAAAATATCAGTATCCAGCCCCTGTGGCTTTAGATTCCAGACCATGAAACTCCTGCAGCTTGGATTTCAGGCTCTGAAGCAACTTCCAATTTCTATGTACCACAGAACCAAATAAACAGTACCTAAAAACACAGTGCTTTGAGCTTTTTAGACCCCAGACCCAGAGATACCCTTACAAACAGTGCCCTAAAAACACAGCACTTGAGCATTGGATTTCAGAAATTCCCATGATTTCCCCCTGGTTTCGTAGAACCATTTACAACTATAGAAGTCTTATAAATTTCACAGGACCTTAGTTTTTGAGGATTGTGAGCACCAAAGAAGTCCTAATTATACTGCAGTACCCTAGTTCTGCTCAAAGAATGCCACAGTACCTTAGTTCTGAAATTTTGAGCAGTCCCAAACATATGCCACAGTACCTTAGCACAGAAGAAATTTAGCTGTAGAAAGAAAAATATGCCACAGTACTTTTGTAAAGAAGAAATTTAGCTCTGGAAGAAAGCCAAAGTGTCATAGCTCCTTTGCAGATGTTTCTGTGCCACCTGCTAGCAACAGAGACACCCCTTTCCCAGCCTCCTTTCTGCCCCCTTTTGTTTCTTTCCTTCTTATTTTCTGTTTACTTTACAGCTCTGTACTGTCAATAGTCATTAGTGGTATAATGCATCAAGTTTAAGTCAGGGTGTGGTGTGTGGCCATGTTGTGCACTGAAACATGATGGCTAACAGTATGTGTATAAGTTAGCTGTTACCATATGATGTCACAGGCTATGGGTATAAAGGAAGTGAAGAAGGGTGGGTGGATGGGCCATTTGAGACCACCAGAAATAATCAGACTGGTAGAAAACTGATGCCACAGAATGTAGAATCCCAGCTCAAGGTACAAGAAAAAACACACTGCTGATCCTCACAGAAGCAGGCTGTAAATCCTTGATTGTTCTCAGGTGCCCCAGATGATTCAGGCTCTTGTGTGAGGGATCACTTTACACTAGGAATGCAAAGTTCATTCTGATCTTCCCCTCTCTCATACACAGGGACAGCTGATCTGTTCAGAGAGGCACTAATATCTTTTGGCAACAAGGTTCCATTGTCCATAGTTGGGGAGGGGAAGTGTATGATTTCACAGTGAATTTTTCAGGTGACATCTTGGCATGTGCTCATGGCTGTGCACCACTACAATGAATGGCAACATGTGGCATTGATACATTGGGGTCCAAAGGCTTATCCTCAGCTGGGGAGGAGGACACAGTATTGCACAGTGCATTTCATGCCTGGCAACTGGGCATGTGTACATAGGTCATGGGATACTGAGGGTCAGTTGTCCTTGGCTGGGGATGGGGCACAGTGTTGCACAATGTTTCTCATGTCTGGCACCTCTGGCATGTGCACAAAAGCCATGGCAGTGCACCACCACTATGAATGCTAATGTGTGGCACAGATAACTTGGGGTACAAAGGGACTGTAGTCCTCAGTAGAGGAGGGTTGGAATGTTGCACAGTGCATTTTATATTTGGCTCCTTGGCAAGGGTAAGATGCCCTGGGACTTCTGGTGTGATGGCTGCCTGCTGAGCTGCTCTGCCTTGTAGCTCCCTCACCACCCCAGCTCAAACTGCTTAAATCTGCAGTGACACTTCAAAACACAGGGAATACCTGTCCAGCATTCTCCAGCATCTCATTCATCTGCCAATAGTTGACCATGGACGCAGAAATGAAATGAGCCACTTTGAAACACACACTGCTGACTACACTGGTGAAAGAGAAGCTGGCTAAATAGGCTAAATTGCAAGGAGAGGACCCAGCTCCAAACTCTGCACCACAAGATGTACTCACAGAAAAACAATTCCTGGAGGAGCTCACCCCAATGAAAGACACACTCCTGATGCTTGCCTCCGAATTTCACAATATGAGGGCTTCCGCTTAACAACTTGCTACCTGGACGGCTGACAATGAGGCCCGTATCTCCTCCTTGGACAACTGAAGGATCAGGCTGAAACCAGAGATTGTTCATACTAGGCAGAGGCTTAAAAAACTGAGGAAAAGCTAGAGGACCTCAAGGGACAATCGCAGCACAACAACTTAGTGGTATTGGGCTTGCCAGAAGGGGAAGAGGGCACTACACCTATTCTATTTGCCCAAAAGCTCTGCAAAAAGTTGGTAGGGCCTTTTACCAATGGCCTGGTGTATATCACTGAGAGCACACATCACTCCTTGAGGCCAATGCCCCCCACAGGTTCCCCTCCCAGGCCTTTCCTGTTTAAAGTACTGAACTTTCTTGATAAGCAACACATCATGGTCAAACTTAAGGATGTTAAAGAAATCCAGTGGGCTGATAAAAAAATAATGATGGCACAGGACTTACCATTTACAGTGCGCCAAAAATGGTCAGCACTTCACCCTGTCATCAACAAGCTCATCTGGGCCAGCATCAAATTTAGGGTTTGGTATCCGGCAACCCTGCAAGTCTCTAAGGATGGCCACTGGAATTCCTTCGATACAGTGGAAGCTGCAACCGACACCTGTAAGCATATGTTCCCGGACCTCTTGAAATGAAAGGATGAAGCAACACCCTGTGGTCATGTGGCAGTACTGCGAAAACATGTCTGTAAGGCGAGCTAATCGCAAAGATCTACCGTCCTGACTTACATTCTTCTTGAAGTGGACTAAAAGGAAGATTGGTATTGATTGCCTATTTTAATTGTCATGGCTGACTTGTCTTTTGGATACTTATTCGCTCTGCATTCAATCTCTGGGGCTTCGAAGGGAAGACTGAGGATAATAACTTGTCTCTTCCTTGATCCTAAGGCTGTCTCAGATTTATTAGGTTGTGATAGGGGGGCCCTGACTACTAAGTTTGTGAATTGCAAGTCTGTTTATGGACTTTTCAACCTGGGTATATATACTGCAAGCAGGTATTCTCTCGGCACTTATGACTGTCAATAGGCACCGAGTTGTGCAGTTGTCCTTAATATCAGGGTATTCTGAGACTAATATCCATTTTGTTTTTTGGACACCCGTCATATCTTTTTCTTAAATGGCCATAAGTTAATCTATTGGGCCAGTGTTACTGTACACTGTTTATAGTGTTATTCGGGGTATGGGGGTAATACCCCTCTCCCTGATTTCCTCTCATGTTCACTGATGTAGCTTCTGTTTTGGGTGGGGGTGGGAGAGACATAATGGACGGAGTAAGTGGGCAGCATGGACATCATCATGCCAAGCAAGGTGGTTGGAGTGCAGTCAGTAGGAGTGGGGGATTGGCTTACTCAATAAGTTTTTGGTCTCATTTGCAAGTTTATGCTAAAAGAGTTTAGTAAGATGGGAGGGGCTGTTATCTTTTCTATTTCTTGTTTTTCTGGGATGGATAGTTGGGGGACGTTATGTAGGGGGGTGGGAGGAAGAGCCATGTTGTCACAGCTACACTTGAGGCATCTTGCCCAAATTATTGCCCATAATACTACACCTCCTTTATGAGAACTGTCTCCTGGAATATTAAAGGAGCCTGGTCATGGGTCAAAAGACTTCAGATAATCAAACATTTGGCCTTAATGAAGTGTTAAATTGTGCTTCTTCTGGAGATGCACCTATTAGAAGGGGAAAACAATCTTTTCCATAGGGGTTTCTTAGGATCAGTGTACACTGCAGGGTCCTCCACATCACAATGTGGAGTAGCGATTTTGATTGCCAGAAGCATGCAATTCCTAGAACTGCAAAAGATCACCGACCCACACGGCAGATTCATTCTCATAAGGGGGATGTTTGACCATAGGGAAATCCTCATTGGGTCAATTTATGGTCCCAATAGGGACTCCCCTGACTTTTTTATTAACCTCTCCACATCCTTGGCACCCTTCAACAATTTGCCCATGGTTCTAGCTAGGGACTGGAATCTTATCACTAACGTTACCCTGGATAGGTCCTCTGCCGTGAGTAATAATCCCTCTCCTGCCCAGCGATCTCTTCAAGATCTTATGGAGACCTATGGGCTGAGTGACCCCTGGTGCCTTCTGAACCCTAGTGTTAGGGCGTACACTTTTTACCCACCCCTGCATAGATCCCTTTCCCGGATTGATTTCTTTTTGATTAACCAGAAAGTGATCACTGATCTACCAAGGTGTGGAATTACTCCCAGAGTGATATCTGACCACTCCCTTATATGGTTAAATATTAATCTGGTCCCAGACATCCAGAAAGACACTATCTGGAAACTAAATTCCCAGCTACTTGCCCATGAACACATAGTAACACACATTAAGGATCTCATTAAACACTTTATGACCCATAATGAAGGCTCCATTCCTGCCTTTGATCAGATATGGAGTACCTTGAAATGTGTTCTCTGGGGTGAACTCATTAGGGTTTCAGCCACCAGGAGGCATCTACAAGATAAACAATCCAACTCACTCCTGGCAGACATAAGGTCTCTAGAGGCCTCTTTGTCTAATCTCCCCTCTGAGGAAGAGGTGCACCATTTGACTCTGCTGAGGAACCAATATGTAGAGATCCTAAGAGAAAAAGCAGAATACGCTCTCTTTAAAACTCAGGCTAAGTACATCAAGCAGGGGGATAAAGCCAGCCACCTTTTGGTGATGAGGCTTCGGAGGCAACAGGAGTCTCGCCTCATTGCTTCACTATCCTCCCTGGCCTCTGGAACCATTTTAACCACCCCCAGAGAAATTGCAAAGGAGTTTGAACAGTGCTATAGGCAGCTTTATAGCCCTTCGGAGGCTTCCCCTACTGATAATGATATTAGGGACTATTTGAATGCAATTCCCCTACCTTCTCTCGATGCAGCTCAACAAAACTTACTAGTTTGTCCTATCTCATAGCCCGAAATCAGGAATGCCATCAAGACCCTCCCCAGAGACAAGGCTTCAGGCTCAGATAGTTTTCCATCCAATTTTTATAAAACATTTGAGACAGAGTTGACTCCCATCCTCCACTGGTTGTTTAAGTTCATCTGTAAGTATGGGATTATGGACCTGACACTTCTAGAGGCAATTATAGTGGTACTGTCGAAGCCAGGCAGAGCTAAAGATAAAGTTACCAATTACCGTCCCATTTCATTAATGAACTATGATATAAAGATCTTTGCAAAGATTCTAGCCTCCAGGATCACTAAGGTTTGGGAGGGGCTTTTGAGCCCTGAGAAAATTGGATTAGTGCATGGTAGATCCTCATAGGACCACATTTGCAAGCTTGCCCACATTTTCTCCATATCCAGGGAGGCGGATCAACCTATAGCCCTTGTCTCCCTGGATGCGGAGAAAGCATTCGACAGGGTTAGTTGGCCTTTCCTTTTTAGCACCTTGTCTAAGTTCAGCTTTCCACCCGCTTTTAAATCCTGGATTAACTTCCTATACTCTTGCTCCACCACAAAAGTATACTGCAATGGAGTTGTCTTATCTCCTTTTCTCCTAAAATCCAGCACCAAGCAAGACTGTCCCTGTCACCCCTATTATTTAATTTATATTTAGAACCTCTGCTACGTCAATTGTGCACCTCCCCACTCCTCCAAGGCATCGTAATAGGGCCATTCCACTTAAAAATGTCCGTCTATGCAGATGACATCCTCCTTTGTGTCACTGAACCTTACAATTCTATTCGGGCTACAGATTATCCAAGAGTTCAGTTCAGTTTCTAATGACAAACTTAATCTCAATAAAATGGAGGTGATGCCCCTTAACCCTCTTCTCTCCAAAAATGAGATTGCCTCACTTTCTATGATCTGGAATACCCACCTCAAATATTTAGGGATAACACTGTCCACCTCTGTATCACTAATGAATGAACTTAACCTAGACAATGTCATTTTGAATATTAAGCAAGACTTAGACAGATGGGCTCCTATGTACCTGTCCCTCCCAACAAGAGTTAGCATGGTTAAAATGAATGTCCTGCCAAGAGTGTTCTATCTGCTGAATATGTTGAACGTTCACCTTTCCTTGACTTGGGTCCATTGGTTACATAGTATAATCTCCCAATTTCTATTGGAGCATAAACCCCCACAGAGATCATACAATCGCTTAAGTGCACCATGTAATTTAGGGGGTCTTAAAACTTCCCAGTTTCTACCATTATTATTTGGCCAGTCATATAGCCAAATACATGCGTTGGACTATCACACCTTGGGAGATGGGGACACCCCCATATATTCCCAATTGGTTATTAGTTGAGCAATACACGCTAACCGCCTCAGGATTTACCCACTCCAGCTTTTTGTTTACAACGTCAGGTAGATTGCCACGCTCCCTACATAGCTCAGTTATTCATACATCAATAAAGGTTCACATGCAACTATGCAAATCCATGCAATATAATAACCAACAAGACTTGTCACAACCAGTGTTTGGTAACCCCAACTTTAGGCTGGGAGACCAGGTGATTTTGGCTCCTACAAAGTGTGTAATCTCACAAACCCTAGTTAGTGACTTAGTAGTCAATGGCAGCTTGGGTAATACACCAGATTTGCTGGCATATTTCCAATTACCCAGTAAATACTCTTTTTTTCGTGCTCCAAATCAGACACATGCTAATAAAATGGTATGGTTCTGGCACCTGTACTGTTCATCCAGCTACTCCTTTTCAGGAGCTCCTTGCATGTACCAAACAACCCCACGCAGTGTCTCACCTGGTCTCAGCCCTATTTGGGAAACTTAACCCAGAAGACTTGGGTTATTCTTGATACTGGGCCCTCACTTTCCCCAATGACAATATCTCTTGGGAAAATGTCTGGCATGGAATCTATTCATGTAAGCAATAATACCCGACAGGGTGGGTGGTACTGGGGAATACTGAACTGCCCAGGGGTTTAATGAGGCCCAACACCACAGGCAGAGGGCCTTATAGCCCCTGGAAGGTCCGTATTCCCCAATACCCCACACCCTGGATGGTATTATTATGCTTAGAAAATGACTCAAAAAAAAAATCAACGAGAAATTCTTTAAAAAAAGTACTTTATTGTAAGTTTTTTATTAAAATAGTTACTCCATCTGGACTGTCCAGCTGGAGAGTATGTAGTTTTAGTGGCTAAACGCATCCTGTACCTACAGCAGCACAGATTCAGAGCTTTTTAAGCCCAAAAGGTAAGTGAGCAGTGACAATATTAAATTTTTATTAAAAACTGTGCAATAGAGGGTCTGCCTGTCAAAACGGGGGATAAAGAAAAAAAGATGCTGCTCTGAAAAAGCTTGTGGGAGTACACTTTAATCAAGATAAGCTGCAGGCTCACTTTGGGCAATAAAGTTTAAATAAAACTATGTGCTTGCTTCACAATGGGAAATAAACACCTCCCTTCATTCACGCTGCAGCCAGGAGGGAAAAGGCTGAGCTGTGAGATACTCTGGGGAGCGCATTTCAGTATCAGGCCACAGACTTTAAACACCATGTATTTATACAACATGTGTGTGGTTGGGAGCATGACCATGGTTGGGCAGGCATTTCTTTTCTTAACATGCAGGTGAGCGTTTTTGTGGTATTGGAAAAAATATCAAAAGAATAGGCAGTCTAATGTTGTAGAAACTCTTGTGTTGCCAGAGGGTATTAGGAAATTGTCACTACCGATACTGAAAGGAGCATGGACTGAAGAGCAGAAGAAATAGTTTCTTTACTATGGTGCCCAAATATGCAGCATCTGTGCTGGGTTGATTCGAGTACTGCTATGGCCGGCTTTTTATGGAGTAGGAGCCGCGAATTAACTGTGTAACTAGTGAACTGTGTGGTGGTGTCAAAACATGTTATTTTAATAAGATTTTTTTAATTGATGGATTGGTTGACGTGAATGTGGCAGCTGTGATTTCTCTTGTGTTGGGGGGGGGAGACTTTCCCGATCATTCCTCCACTTACCAAGCTAAAACAAATGGTGGTTCGGTTTGAATTATATTTTGAGTCGGAGAAGCAGTTTTTAGGAAAGTTATGATGTTTCTTTGCACTGGATTTCATCTTTTTTAATTTACGAGTCATCCCATCAGCTGCTTTGTTTCTCACCTGGTAAGCGAGAAAAAAAATGGTGGGTAGTTGAATTCGAAATGAGGGGGTTGTAGCCAGTTAAAGACTAGTGTAGGCACCAGGATTCTGGCAATGGGTCTGGCTGGGCTGATACTTTTAATAGCCGGGCATCTGTTGTCTGATAGATGCCCAGCTAGAGAAGTGCCTCAGCCAGTCAGAAGCCTCAAAGACCTTTACCCATTTTCTAAATACTGCTAATGACTACCTTAGGCTGACACAGTGCCATGTTTTGCACAATATCTATTATACCCCTGTAAAATTTTTTTAGAAAGGGCAGACTCCCAACCCAGGCCTGCTTTAGTTGTGGCCAGAAACCAGGATCACTACTTCATATATTCTGGGAGCACCCCAAAGTGCCTCCACCTGGTCCCTCATCCAGGTAAAGGCTGACCTGCTATTGGGTTTACAAGAGCTATTCACACCTCATATTTGTATAGTTGGAGATTATAGTACTATCTCAGTTAGAGAAAGGTGGTTTCACATGACCATTATATCCCTATCAGTCAAAAAACATGTTCTCCGTCACTGGAAAGACCAACATGTTATCTATTACTCTGAGTGGGTGAACGAGTTCTTCCATAACCTCAGGATCGAAAAGGCAATTGCCAGCCTCCACTGTAAACTTTCACTGTATCATGTCAGATGGGAGAGGCTGCATACCCTCTGGTCTCTAATTCCTCCTTAAGGGAATGTCGAGACAACATATTACCTAGCTGCTCTGGGAGCCGGCTACTAGCACTGCTGATGACTGTGGGTCCTTGTAACAAGAAGATCGATGTGCAAATGCAGTGTCACGTGAGACCTATAAGTATACCCAAGTTCAGCCCCAGCAGCTGGTCTACTTGTTTTCTCCACCACTTCATTTGGGTTGAGAGCAACTACTTGTTAGCTGTGAATTGTACACCATGCCTTGGAACCCATGGCTGTGGGTGGAGGGGGGTCTGAGGGGGGTTAATGGGATTGGGGGGGTGGTAGAATTGGGAGGGGCAGGGGAGGTGCTTAGTGTGTTTACATGTATAATTGCCCGTGTATTTATCCACTGAAAATGTAATTCCTGCAACCACTGTACTGTATTAGAAGTTCAGTTTCTATGGCTCTTTGTTTGTTGCAGGATCTGTAGCTCATGTTTTATTTTATTTTGAACAAAATAAATAAAGCATATGAAATTAAAAAAAAGGGGTAAGATGTCCTCAGTTGGGGAAGGAGACACATTATTGCACAGTGCATGTTCTAGCTGGAACCTTGGTATGTACCTGTAGATCATGGCGGTGCATCACCACCATGAATGCCAACATGTGGCATCGATGCCTTGGGGTAATAAGGGTCCATTGTCCTTGGTTGGGGAGAGGTGTACAGAGTTGTGCAGTGCATCTTACATCTGGTGCCTTGGTATGCACAGGTAGGTCATAGCTGTGCAGAACCATGATGAATAGTACATGGCATCGGTACCTGGCAGTATCAAAGGTCCATTGTTATAGACTGGAGAGTCAGGCAATGCACTGCACAATGCATTTTTCAGCTGGCATCTTGGCATGTGCATGTGGGTCATGGTTGTGCACCACCATGATGACTACCAACACGTGAAATTCATACCTTAGTTACCAAGGGTCCATTGTCCTGAGCTGGGGGGGGAGTCACAATGTTAGGCAATGCATCTCACATCTGGCACCTTGGTATATACACATTGGTCATCGACATGTACCACCATGAGGAATGCCAACATGTGGCATCAATATATTGGAATCCATGGGTCTGTTGTCTTCAGTTGAGGGAGCACAGCACTGCACAATGCATTTTCCAGTTGGCACATTGGTATGCACACATAGGTCATGGTTGTGCACCTCCACTATTTTATTTTTTATTTATTTATTTACATTTTTGATAACCAGGATGCCAACATGTGGCATTGATACTATGGGGTGCCAAGGGTCCTGTGTCCACGGTTGGTGAGGGGAGGCACTGAGTTGTACAGTGTTTTTTCCAGCTGATACCTTGGCATGTGCTCCTAGGTTATGACTGTGTACAAACACAATAAATGCCAATGTGTGGCATTGGTACCTTGGGGTACTAAGAGTCCATTGTCCACAGTTGGAAGGGGAGATACAGAATTGCACAATAACGTTTCCAGCTAGCATCTTGGCATGTGCTCATAAGTCATAGCTGTGCACCACAACAATGAATGCCAATGTGTGGCATTGATACATTGGTGTCTGAAGGTCTGTTGTCCTCAGTTGGGGAGGTGAGCATTTTCCAGCTGGTACATTGCCATGTGCTCATAGGTCATGACTGTGCACAAACACAATGGATGTGCAGCTCTGCACAGTGAATGTTCCAGTTGGCATTTTGGCATGTGCTTGTAGGTTATGACTGTGCAGTAACACAATGAATGCCAAAGCATGTCATTGATACCTTGGGGTTTCAGGGGGTCCATTGTCCACAGTTGGAGAGGTACTGCATTGTACAGTATATTTCCCAGCTGGCATCTTGGTGTGTGTGCATAGGTTATGGCTGTGCACCACCACCACTATGTATGCCAACATGTGGCTCTGATACTTTGGTGTATTAAGTGTCCATTGTCCACAAGTGGGGAAGGGAGGCACTGCATTGCATAGTGCATTTTTCAGCTGGCACCTGGGCATATGCTCATAGATTATGGCTGTGCACCACCATAATGAATGCTAGCAAGAGGCATTGATACCTCAAGAAACCAAGGGTCTGTTGTGCTTGGCAGGGGAGAGAGGTACAGTGTTACACAGTGCATGTCATGTCTGGTACTTTGGCATATGCACATAGGTTATGGCCGTGCACCAAAACTATGAATATAAACAGGTGGCAATGATACCTTGGGGCACCAAGGGATAGTTGTCCTCAGTTGGGGAAGGGGGCACAGCACTGCACAGTGTCTTATGTCTGGTGCCTTTGCATGTGTACATAGGACATGGCTGTGCATCACCACTGTAAATACCAACATGTGGCATCAATACCTTTGGGTTCCAGTAGTCCATTGTCCTCAGTGGGGAAGAGGGCAGAGCATTTTGCAGTGCATTTTCTGACTGACACCTTGGTATCTGCATGTAGGACATAGCTGTGCACCACCACTATGAATGCCAATATGTGGCATCGATAACTTGGGTACCATGGGTCTGTTGCCCTCAGCTGGGGATGGAGGCACAGTGCTTCTCATGTCTGGCACCTTGGTATGTGGAAATATTTCATAGCTGTGCACAACCACACTGACTACTGTGTGGTATCAGTACCTTGTGGTACCAAAGGTCCATTGTTCTTGGTTGGGGAAGAGGCACAGCACTGCATGATGCATTTTCTAGCTGTAATCTTGGCCTATACATGTAGGCCACCTCCATGATGACTGCCAACTTGTGGCATCAACATCTTGAGAACCAAGGGTCTATTGTCCTCATTTGGGGAGGGGAGCACAGCATCATGCAGTGTGTCTCACATCTGACACCTTGATATGTGTACATAGGTCATGGACATGCACCACCATGATGAATGCCAATGTGTGACACTTGTGTGTTGGGTCCAAGGGTCTACTGTTCTCAGTTGAGGAGGGGACACAATACTGCACAGTGCATTTTCAAGCTGGCACCTTGGTTTATGCACATAAGTCATGACTGTGCACCACCACAATGAATGCCAACACATGGCATTGATACCTTGGAGCACAAAGAGTCCATGGTCCTTGGTTGGGAAGGGTAACACAGTACTGCACAGAGCCTCTTACATTTGGCACCTTGGCAAGTTCACATAACCTATGGCTGTGCACCACCACTATTTATTATTATTCATTTATTTATTTAGTTTTTGTTGACCGGGTAAGTGTACTAGACAAATCCTGCCTATTTTCAGGCACAACCCAGAGAGGGGGATACAGATGAATGCCAACTGAACTGTTCATGGTATTTTTTTTTTAGTGAATGATGGAAATTTGGCCAGGACACTGGGGAAATTCCCCTACTCTGATGGTGCATGGCCGCCAGCAGGGTGCTGGTCAGCTTTCCAAGATGGACGTTGTAGAGGGAGCTACAGCAAGTTCAGTCTGCAGATGTGAAGGAGACCATAGACAAGGATTCTACAAAGGTTAATTTTCCTTCAGCAGAGCTAGAAGATGCAGAATTATTTCTGGATGCCTTATCTTCTGAGGATTCAAAAGTTCCTGTAAGCCCTACAGAGCCTGAAAAAGTAAAAATGCTGCCTTTAAAGTCTGTTCAGCTACTTTCTTGTACAAAACCTATAGATGGTGTTGCCCCTTTAAGACCTGCACTGCCTGTGGATGATGTCATGCTACTGAACACGGAAGGGATTCAGCTGGAGAATGGTGTTTCTGCTGTTTGCAGGAGCAATGGCAGTTCTAAAGATCGAAATCTTTCTGCTCCAGCACAAAAACAAGGTCAGTTGGGGTCTCCTGCCTAGCACTGAAGCGCTACTTGTTTCCAATAGTTTGGGGATTTGTTGGAAGTGGGAAAATGGACTGCAGCAAGATAAACAAAAACTGAAACCAGGGAAAAGTATGTGGTGGGAACTGCTCCAACACTGACTAAACAAGCAGGGTTTGTTTTTCTTCTTCCACTGCTCAGATTATTTATCAAAACAGCCAAATGAACAGGAGGAAGCAACTGTTTTTCTTTTGGTGACGAAATATGAGAATGCTTCTACATCTTTGCAGGGTTAAAAGTTCTGTTCCTCAGCCCATTATGCTAACTCTGATATTTTGACTTCCTCTTCTACACATGAGAGTGACTGGACTCCTGCTTCAGCTTTAATGGCAGCAGGGTGGAAACAAACTCCTTCAGGAGAATGGGCTGCTGACTTAACCTGGGATTCTTCATTTGACATAAACTCTCATTCCCCTAAGTGGAACCCAGAAAGCCTGTTCAATCTGCTAAAAAGGGCTCAGACTCTAGGGATTTGGTTCTTAATGTCTCTAATGATACTGTTAGTCCTGTTTCTGTAGAGTCTCATAATGCTGTATCTGATAAAGACCTTTATTATCGACTTATTTGCAAAAACAAGCGTGAATCCGATCCCAAGCGGAATGGGTCGCGATTAGATATACAGGGGCATGGCTGAAAGGCCTAATAGAAACTATGTTGGAGACATTTAATTAAGGAATCCTTGCATTTTTCTCCTAGAGATGTGTTTGCCATCATCAATATTTCAGGAGAGGATAATTATGATGTCAGTTTTAGATCAGCTGCCTTGTTAGAATTATTTTGGATTAGGTATTCTCAGGTAAAGTTCTCTCCCTTTGGTCCCGTTTGTGATTATTCCCTCTCTCAACCAGCCATCAAGTTTGTTACAGTAATGTTCCGCAATGAAGGGTGTCAGTGGATGATATTACATATTGGTTGTCCAATAAATGTGATGTACAGGGGATCCAGAGCCTATTTTAGACTCAGAGGGCTTTTGGACAGGCGGATGGAAATATAAGGTCAAATTACGACACAATGAACATGGTTTTATGCATATCCCAAACTCCTTCTTACTAGGCCGTGATAGAGGTGTTTGCTTTATAGTGGTCAGCCAAGGGCCTGCTATAAATGTGGCTCACGGACGATTTGTCTAGTGTTCAGATAGTCCTAGATGTGACAATTGTGGGGAAATTGGGCATTCACTGATTCAATGTTCTAACCCAAAAATGTGATTTATCAGGGTAGTTCTCACACATTCAACACCTGTCCGTGGGCTGCAAAAACAAAGTATCAGGAGATTGTACTGAACAGTTTTACAGAAAGCACAGGAAGACCTACTCTCTCATTCGCCTCCCACTTTTCCTGGGGAACCCCCTCTTGATGTAAGAAAACCTGTAACTCCTGTGACAATGAATTTAGTTCTCCCCCCTCCCTCTTCATCATTGTCAAGGCCTGTACAGCCTAATAGTTCTGCTTTGCAGGACCCTCTGCTTGTCCCAAGTGTGAAATCAGGTGGTATTGCTAAAACTTTAGATCAGAGCGTAGAACCCCCCCCAAAATTAACCCCTCTCTCTCTGCCTCCTAGAAGGTCCATGAGGAATGTGAAATCAGTACCTGATGCAGTTACAGATTCAGTGGAAACTTCTAATCCTTTCTCTTCTTTCTTCTTGGGGATACAGCAATGGATGTTGTGGATTCAGATTCCCAAATCTCTACCCAAGACCCCATGGACCCTCCCAAGGTTCTTATAAGAAAAGAAAAAGAAAAGAAGAAAAAATAAAATAAATTCCTTCTTTTTGGTACTCATATGGGTTTTCTGTGGCTTCTTTGAATGTTCATAGCATTTTAAATGGAGCTAAACGAAGGCTATTTTTCATATGTTGCATAATTCTAGAATTACTGTTTGCTTTTACAAGAAACTTGGATGTTCTCTAAAGAACATGTTACTGCCTTTAAAAGGATTGGCCTTGGGCCTTCATATTGGTCATTTGGTCAGGATAAAGCTGAGCGGCATTGGTATTCTTTTTCCACCTTCCAGTTTAAACTTCTCAAATTAATAGACTGCATTCCAGGAGGGTTTTGATTGTGGACTGTTTTCTTGAATCTGTCCTATATAGACTTATTAATATTTGTAATCCACAGTAAAACAGCCAGAATAAAGTGTATGAAAACTATACAACCTTTTCTGCTCACTACCAGGCCAGTACTGTGGGTGGGGATTTCAACTGTTCTCTTACTGACAGGAGATCTAGTGGAAAAAATGTATTGTGATGCTAACTTTTACAATCTGTTATTAGAGAGGCAGACCTCAGAGTCTGCAATACTTAGAATCCAACCCCCTAAAATACATTTTGTAAAGGGAAGACTGGTACCTGTATTGATTACCTTTTCACCTCCAAAATATATATATTTCACAGTTTTCTAGACAGCCTTTTGAATTTTCAGACCATCTCCTACTTAAAATTGCAATAGAAATCCCAGTAAATTATAAGCCCTACAAAAGTAGATGGCGACTAAATACCTCATCATTACAAAATGACTTTGTCAAACATTCTATAGTTCAAATTCTAACTGCCGCCTATCGTTGCAATGTTTATATTCGGACTTAGGGATCTGGTGGGAAGAAACTAAACTAGACTGCATGGATTGGTTTAGAACTTATGGACAAAAACCCAGAGCGATAATTTTCTTCATTACCTCACATTACGTTCAAAATTACAGTCTCTATTAACTAGAGCTAACACTTCTTTAGAAGATTTATCTCCTTTAATTAAGCATGTTAAATTACAGATGAGGAAGTTTCAATATGATAGAGCCAGATCCCTGCAAGCCTTAATTAACAACTACACGTCCAAAACAGTGATTGGGGACCCCTATAGTTTGTGTAAAACCGTACGAGATAATTCTACACTAGATTGTTTAGTCAGTAATTCACAGTATTATACTGACCCTTCGGATATAAGTCATATTATATTCCGATATTTCCAAAATTTAGGTCCTCATATAGACTTACAAACTGACGTCTTTCAGGATTTTCTGAAAGGTGTTACAAGCCCTGTCATTGATGCCTCAATGGCAGCTGTTCTTCTGAACCCTTTTCTTTACAAGAAATTGTGGATGTTATTTCTAAACTTAAGCTTAATGTCTCCTGGGGTAGATGGGTTATCTAATGCCTTTTATAAAACTTTTGCAAATGAGCTGGTTCCCTGTCTAGTTGGTGTTTTTAATTCCTTTCTTTCTGGAGGACAGATCTATCCTGCATTCACAAAAGGGTTACAAGTTTATATCTTTAAAAACAGGAGATAGAAGTGAGATCAAAAACTGAGACCTATCACATTGTTAAATTCTGACTATAAAATCTTTGCGATGCTGCTTAATAACAGACTTCAATCTTGGGCTACTCTAGTGATTTCTCCAGTTCAGTTCTGTGGTGTTTCTCAAAGAGCGAATACATTCGGTACTTTGTTATATTAAATTTTATTGAAATATTACATCACAGCAAACAAACTGGTATTCTACTATCATTAGACTTAGAAAAAGCCTTTGATAGGTTAGTCATTCATTCCTTTTCCAAACCTTGGCCTTTTAGGAATGCCCTGAGATTCTTACAATTTTACAAAATTTATATTCTAATTCAATAATCTGTCCAGTTATTAAAGGAAAATTGGGAAAGGTTGACGCTAAAAGCTGGTGTCAGGCAGGGCTGTCCACTGAGCCCTTTATTATAGATTTGCTCCTTAGAACCCTTATTAGACATTTACAGTTGGTTTCTGGTTGGGAGGGTCCAAACATTCCCTTTTCTGACTCCTTTAGAAATGTACAAGTTTTCGGATGACATCTGTTTATTTTTAACAACAAGGCCAGCTGGAAGTTTTCTTTAAGTTATTTCACAGGTATCGACCTTGTCAAAGCGCAAAATTAATTTTCAAAAATCTAAAGGGTTGTTAATAGAGCGAATACATTAACCCCTTTGTGCACAGAACTATTTCATTCACTACAACACCTATTTCCATTTTAGGGTTCTGTTCGTTCCCAAAATTTACCTGAGCAGAATTGGCTTGCAGTTTTAAATAAAATGGATAATAAAGTTCAGAGGTGGAAACATTATAAATTCTCGAAACTAAAGAGAGTTCAGATTTTAAACAATTCCTGTTACCTTGCCTACAATATTTGGCATTTCTGTACCCTGTCCCAACTAACCTGGAAGTGAAACTGTACAGTATTAGTTTTCAGTTTTTTGGGGAAATAGGTTAACCCATTAAAAGGTATTATACTTACCTGGATAAAGTCAAGGGAGGGTCAGGATGGTAGATCCTGTGGTTTTCTGTTCTTCCCTTTTCTTGCTTTTCTTTTTTGGAACTGTACTTTAACCCCAATATTCCAGAATTTAGCTGGTTGAAATTCTTACTATCCAAGTATTCATCGAAATGGATTGGATTGGCTCCAAAACCTAATATTTCCTTTTCTACTCCCTTTCTTTAAACCGCTTGTTCGAAATTATATATGTGGCAATTGTCCAAATCACAAATTATTAATTCTCCAACAAAACTATATTCCACTATTATTTCTCAAATCTATCCTCATTCCCCGCATTTAAAACTGCCCAGGTACTATGACCCATCTGGTGTTAGCACAATTAAATAACCCCGTTTACCTTACCATGTGGGAAGCGTAATGGTTGATAATGTATGGTGGTTACAAGTTAGAGGACAGCTAAGTATAAAATGAAAGAAGAAAGGTTTTGTCCTTATTTAGAGTGTACGGCACAAGAAGAAACAATGGAACATTTTTTATTCATTGTTCTTTTGCCTCTAAACTATGGGTGTATTGGCAACTATCTGGCACTTCCATGGTTGAAACATATTTCTTATAATTATTAGTATTGGGATCTTTACCCCCATGTCTTGCTACATTTCATACTTCAACTGTACACATTTTCTTAGCATGTCTTAGATTTTGTTTATGGCAAGTTAGATGCCAGTGGGTTTTGTATCAAAAAGCCAACTTTTTTGGCTTCAGCCACTATGTTGTTGTGAATTAAATAAGTATATCTAAAAGATGCTCAGATTTATGGGACTAGAAAAGTTCAAATCTGGTGGAAGGGGTTTCAGCATATGATAAAATTTAAATAACGGATTACTTTCTTTCTTTTATGCTTTTTGTTAAAAGATAACTGTGTATCACTTGCTTTTTGTTCAGTACCTTTGTTGATTTGTATAAGCTTTTGTGCTTTTTGCTGCTGTTTTTCTTGATGTGTTTTTTTTCCATGCTTTATTTCAATAAAGAAGCAATTTACCCCTGCTCTTTTCAGTAAGTGCCATGGGATCTTTAACATCTACCTGAACTACCACCAATCCAGGCAGATGGGACCTTGGTTTAACGTCTCATCTGAAAGACGGCACCTCAGAAGTGCAGCACCCCTCTCATGCTGCACTACAGTGTCAGTCCTGGGATATAAACCCAAGTGCCAGATGTGGCAACTGAACTCACAGTCCTCTGATCTCCCGGTCTCAGAGGTGAGTGTGTAACCTACTGAGCCACTGACACTACAACTATGGATGGTAATGTGTGGCATTGATATCTTGGGGTACCAAGGGTCTGTTGTCCTAGGTTTGGGAGAAAGGCATAGCATTGTACAGTGCATCTCATGTCTGGCTGCTTCATATGTGCAGACAGGTCATGGTTGTGTACCACCACTATGAATGCCAACATGTGGTATTGGTACCTTGGGGTATTGAGAGTCCATTATCCTTGGTTGGTTATGGGGGGCAGTGTCGCACAATGTATTTCATGTCTCGCATCTGGGCATGTGTGTGAAGGTCATGGCTGTGCATCACCACTGTGAATGTCAACATGTGGAATCAATGCCTTGGGGGTACCAAGGGTCCATTGTCCTCAGCTAGGGAATTGGGCCCAGCATTGTGCAGTGCATTGTCTAACTGGCACCTAGGCATGTGCTTGTAGGTCATGCTGAGTGCATTTTCTGACTGGCACCTAGGCATGTGCTTGTAGGTTAAGAATGCCAATGTGTGGCATTGATAATTTCAGGAACAAAGGGTCTGTTGTCCTTGGTTGGGAAGGGGGACACAATGTTGCACAGTGAATTTCAGGTTTGGCACCTTGGCATGTGCAAGTAGGTCATGACTGTGTTCCACTACTATGAATGCCAACATGTGGTATCAATTCCTGGGGCATCCAAAGGTAAGTTGTCCTCAGTTAGGGAGGGAGGCACAGCATTGCACAGTGCCTGTTCTGGCTGGCACCTTGATATGTGCATGTAGGTCATATCTGTGCATCACCACAATATATGCCAACATATGGCATTGATACTTTGGGGTACCAATGGTCCATTGTCCTCAGCTGGAGAGGGGGTACAATGTTTTGTACCGCATCGCATGTCTGGCACCTTGATATGCGCATGTGGGTCATAGCTGTACACAACCACAAGGAACACTATGCAACATCAGTACTTTGGGGTACCAAGGGCTCATTGTCCTAGATTGGGAAGTGGGGCACAGTATTGTGCAGTGTATTGTCTGGTTGGCAACTTGGCATGTACAAGTAGGTCATGGCTGTGCACCACCATTATGACTGCCAATGTATGGAATTGATACCTTGGGTACCAAGGGTGCCTTGTCCTCAGTTGGAGAGGGGGCTCAGCATTACACAATGCATCTCACATCTGGCACCATGGTATGTGCAAATAAGTCATGGACATGCACCACCATAAAGAATGCCAACTTGGGACATTGATACATTTGGTACAAGAGTTTGTTGTCGTCAATTGGGGGGCATAGCATTGCACAGTGCATTTTCTGGCTGGCAACATGGTACATGCGCATAGATCATGGCTGTGCACTACCACTATGAATGGCAACATGTGGCATCGATACCTTGGGGTACCCAGGCTCCTGTGTCCACAGTTGGGAAGGGGAGGCACAGCACTGAATAGTACATTTTCCAGCTGGCACCTTGGAATGTGTTTGTAGATCATGGTTGTGTACAAACACAATGATTGCTAATGTGTGCCATTGATACCTTGGGGCAACAAGGGTCCATTGTCCAGAGTTGGGGAGGGGAGGTGTAAGATTACACAGTGAATTTTCCAGCTGGCATTTTGGCATGTGCTCATAGGTCATGGCTGTGCACCACCTCAATTAATTCCTATGTGTGCCATTGATACCTTGGGGTATCAAGGGTCTGTTACCCTCAGCTGCAGAGGGGGCATAGTGCTGCACAGGGCTTGTCATGTTTGCCACCTTGGTATGTGTGCACAGAGAGGGGCACAGCATAACACAGTGCATTTTTCTGCTGGAGTCTTGTCATATACATGTAGGGCACCTCCATGATGACTGCCAACATGTGGCATCAATACTTTGGGTACCAAAGATTTATCATCCTCAGTTGGTGAGGGGAGCACAGCATTGCACAGTGCATTTCACATCTGGCACCTCAGTATGTGCACATAGGTTATGGACATGCACCACTATGTGGAATGGAAATGTGTGGCATTGATACACTGAAGTTCAAGGGTCTGTTGTCCTCAGTTGGGGAGGGGGCACAGTATTGCATAGTGTATCTTCAAGCTGGCGCCTTCATATGAGCACATAGGTCAGGCTGTGTACCACCACAATGAATGGCAACATGTGGCATTGATACCTTGGGGTTCCAAGAGCCTATTGTCTTGGTTCTGGAAGGGGACACAGCATTGCATGGAGCTTCTCACATCTGTCACCTTGGTGAATGCACATAGATCATAGCTGTGCACCACCACAATGAATGCCAGTGTGTGGCATTGATACTTTGGAGTTCCAATGGTCTGTTGTCCTCTGATGGAGAGGGATGGCACAGCATTGCACAGTGCATCTCATGTCTGGTACCGTGACATGCACATAGGTTATGGTTGTATATTGCCACAGTGTACTCCAGTATGTGCTATCTACACCTTGGTGTACCATTGGTCTATTGGCCTTAGTATGTTGAAGGAACAAGATTTTGCATGCCTCTCATGTCTGGCACCTTGGTGAGTGCACATAAGTCATGGTTCTGCACCATCACTATGAATGCCAATGTGTGGCATTGATACCTTGGGATGGGAGAGAGGACTGTACTCCAAAATGGCCACCGGGCTGGGCATGCTGCAAGCTACTCTAGTAACTAGTCTGTGATTTTTTGTGATTTCTGCCTGATTTCTGCCCTAATTTTACTTTACTTTGCTCTCCCTGCCATTCTCTCATTTTTACGTTCGCTTGCGCGCATGTGCAAGGAACGTATTGGGAGAGTAGCACACTTGGAGGTGTGCCTCTCCCACTCAATGCACTGCTCACTTGAGCAGGCGTGGTGGTCCTGCATCAATGGTGCAGCAGCTCAGTATGACAGCGGTGTTCCTCTGCTTCAAAGCGACAGCACCGCCATACTGAGCGCTGCCCCCCCTCGTCACGCCGCTACTCCCCCGCGGCACGCCCGTCATGCCGCCCCCCAAAGCTGGGTAAGCCATGCTCGGAGCCCACCCCAGTGTGGCAAACCTTTGCTGTTGTTTTCTCCGGCGGGGTGCCTAATCCCCGTCGGCTCCTCGGCCTCCACATCTTCTCGCCATGCTGGAGCCCCACCCAGCATTGGAAATGTCCCATGTCGTCTTTTTTTTTACCTGTAAAATAAAAACGGTCCCCGGCATAGTCATCTTGCCCCTCCCACAACCCGCACCCACCCACTGCACACCCATTCCTCCCCACCCCCTCACCCCATACTACCTCCGACTCCAGCGCCGACGATCTTCGGTGGACCGGGAACACGTCTGCACTCTTCAAAAGCGACCGCGAACTGAGGAAATACTGGTAAGCTGTATAATGGGCTAGATGGGGGGGGGTTCAACTTTATTGCATATCTCAGTAATTTTTTGGAATTTTTGCACCAAATTTTCAACATGGGGTTTTTGGGACCCCTTCTCATGAATGATGTCACTGTCATGGCGTTATTCAGGCCCAAAGGGTGATTTCGCAGGCACTGCACAGTCACTCCGTGAAATCACCCGCCCGGCAGATAATGCCATGAAGTCAATCATCCATGAAGAAATCAGTCGCCATGTTGTAAATTTTTGCAAAAACTCAAACTGTTCTGACGGCTGTTGCACAAGTTCCTACACAGGCTCGTAAGTTTGTGATTTTCAATATTTTCACTCCAGATTTTCAACATTGCCATTTTATCACACCTTCTTATAGAGTTGTACAGCTGTCATTTTCACATCTCACCCAAAGCGTGTTTCTGCCCAGGTAGCACAATGGCGCAGTCGGTGTGCGAAATCAATGTATGGAACACATTAAGAAAATCACAGTGACACTGTTCATGAGCACAGGTCTTAAAATGGCTATTTTGAAAATTTGGTGAAAAAATTCCTTAAAATGACTGTTTTACGAGCGTGCGTTGCGCAGTTCCTATGCACTCTCGTATGTTTGTGAATTTTCAATATTTGCACTCCAGATTTTCAACATTGCCATTTTACCACACCTCCTCATGAGCAGTACAGCTGTCATTTTTCACATCCTGCCCAAAATGTGTTTCTGCCCATGTAGCACACAACGGCGCAGTCGGTGTGCGAACTCAATGTATGGGACACATTAAGAAAATCACAGTGACACTGATCATGAGCAGAGGTCTTAAAATGGCTGTGCTGAAAATTTGGTGAATAAATTCCTAAAAAATGACTGTTTTATGAGTCTGTGTTGCGCGGTTCCTACACTTGCGGCGCTCGTAAGTTTGCGAATTTTCAATATTTTCACTCCAGATTTTCAACATTGCCATTTACCACACCTCCTTATGAGCACTGCAGC
Organism: Neoceratodus forsteri; assembly: GCA_016271365.2. Classification (NCBI taxonomy): domain Eukaryota; kingdom Metazoa; phylum Chordata; order Ceratodontiformes; family Ceratodontidae; genus Neoceratodus; species Neoceratodus forsteri. The sequence continues at coordinate 736,089,838 of CM057452.1, forward strand.
TGTCATTTTTCACATCTTGCCCAAAACGTGTTTCCGCCCATGTAGCGCACAACGGCACAGTCGGTGTGCGAACTCAGTGTATGGAACACATTAAGAAAATCACAGTGTCGCTTCATGAACAGAGATCTTAAAATGGCTATGTTGAAATTTTGGCAAAAACATTCCTGCAAATAACTGTTTTACGAGTGTGCGTTGTGCAGTTCCTACGCAGGCTCGTAAGTTTGCAAATTTCCAATATTTTCACTCCAGATTTTCAACATTGCCATTTTACCACATCTCCTTATGAGCAGTACAGCTGTCATTTTTCACATCCTGCCCAAAATGTCTTTCCCATGTAGTGCACAATGGCGCAGTCCGTGTGCGAAATCAATGTATGGGACACAGTAAGAAAATCACAGTGACACTGTTCATTAGTAGAGGTTTTAAAATGGCAATGTTGAAAATTTGGTGAAAAAATTCCTAAAAATGACTGTTTTACCAGAGTGCGTTGCACAGTTCCCACTTGCCGCGCTGTAGGGTTTGCACATTTTCAATATTTCCACTCCAGATTTTCAACATTGGCATTTTACCACACTTCCTTATGAGCAGTACAACTGTCACTTTTCACATCCTGCCCAAAACGTGTTTCCGACTATGTAGTACACAATGGGGGTAACAAACAGGTCATGCTGACAATTTATTGTGCAAATACCAGCAATCACACAGGGCATTAGGATAAAGCACCATACATGCCAAACACCACTACAAATACCTGCAAGCGAACGTTCGGCATTGACAAATGCTTGTTATATGCTCATTTAGTTTAATAAGGGCTGAAAGTGAGTAATTTAGAGTGAATCTAAGAGCGATACCGGGATGTCCATAACACCTCCATAGTGTACACTGGGGCTGTTTCGTTTTGGTCCAGTTACTGCTCTGAATGAACAAGTTTTATGTTGGGCCTTCTGTTTTCATCTTTCAAGCACTTATTGTTCTTTACCTGGACTTATCTGGAGGTGATTTGCTGTTATTTCTGCTGCTTGTCCCTTCCTGTTTTGGTCTAGGCTAACCAGGAATTGGAATTGAGCAGTCATGAGGGTAAAATGTTGTGGGAAGAAGGCGGACTGCTGGGGGAAATGGATTGGCTGTGACTGGCATAGTGTAAGGAAAGACTGCCTGGATCTTGGTTTTGTCTGTGGATTAAGCTGCCAGTCAAAGGTCCTGTGATGGCGTTTCTGGTAGGTGCAGGAGGTTGGATTAATCCTGTGCAGTTGAGTGGGTGGTCCTGACCCTGTGGGGTATCTGGTGGCTGAGGCTCATGGCTGCATGGGGGGCTGGGCTTTGGTTTAGTTGGGTAGCAGGTGGACTGGGCTGACGGTCCTCTTAGGTTTCTCCCAGGGGGTCAACTGGTGGGTTGGCACCGGTGGGGATCTGTAATGGCAGCTGCGGGCATTTTCAGCCATGGTCCCCCATATGGGACATTTTGGGCCCCTGCTCCTACACTAATCAGACCCCGAGAAAAGGACTCCTGTTTTAAATATATCCTGCCTGCTTATGGTCAGACCTTTAACTTTATTATTTGCTTTGCTGATACTCATCTTGGAAGGCAGTGAGAGTGCCTGTGTTTTTTGTCAGACTCCCCATGTAGTGAGAGTGTCTGGGGGCTGAAAAATCATTTGGTATACTGTCTTTATTTCAGTACAGGTAGTGAGAGTACCTGTACTTTGTTGGCCTCCCAAGGTTGTGAGAGGGCCTCAGGGGGCTGAAGACTTTTATTGCTCTTGTCTGATTTGTTCCATACCCTTGGATTTAAGTTATAGTTACAGCTCTAAGGAATTTTATTATTTACCTTATGACTGGTTTCCTTTAAGCTGACCTAACCGCTGTCCTGGACTCTGAGACTAAGTTACTCACATTTAAAATTCATTTTAGCATATTTTATGTTATGAGGGGTGGGTGATCTAGGGGTATTTACTATACTGTTTGATTTATATGTTTGAAGACTTCAACCTGTCAGTGTGAGGGAGAAGAAGAGACTCTGATAGAGGTTTAATTTACTTTAATTTTTATGGTTGGTTGTTTAACTGTTTTGTGGGTTTTTATTTGATTCTCCCCAAGTGAGAATTGTGGGATTATTTTATTTATTTTGGGTTCTATTTACGTTAATTAGTTGGGGTCTTTCTTTTGTGTTGGCCTGGCGTAGTTTTGTTTTGATTGGGGCTAACATTATATGTTGGAGGCCTGCCCCCATGGTCATGCACTAGTCACCCTCTACCCTTCATGCCCTCTGCCCTTTTGACCCGCCCGTTGCAGTTTTCAACTTACCAGCGCTGTAAAGCAGTGGGTATTGCCCGCTGGGGGGGCTGGGGGTGCGAATGGTGGAGGATGAATGAGCAGGGCCATCGCATCGGGGTCGTTAGGTCCAGAAGACATCCTGGGGTGCAATGGAACCTGGAACATGGTCCTCCATGCCTGGTTTCCATACCCAAAGGCACCACCAATATTGGTGGTCAGGCAGCTTGGGTGGCCCCAGAAGCCATTCCAACTTGAGCAGTGTTATGCAACACCAGATTCATTAAAAACAATACTGCAATTCTTGCAGATCTTGTTGGGACAGTGGATCTGACTTGCATCACCGAGACCTGGCTGGATGAGAAAGCTGGCCCCAAATTGGAGGCTGCAAATCCAGCTGGGTACTCGGTGATACACTGCCTGAGGTTGGACTGCAGGGGGGGGTGCGGTCTGTTTCAAGCCCGAACTGGCCTTATGAGTGTGCCAGTTGAGGAGACTGGGTCATTTGAATGTATTTTAGTAGCAGGTATAGGGTGTGGGATTGCCCTCATCTACTGTCCACCCGGGGATGAGAAGCATTTCCTTCAGGAAGTAGCGGACTTCATGATCGACTTGGTGTTTGAGTCACCCAGGCTGACGGTCCTGGGTGACTTCAACACCTAGGTCAATGATGAACTCTTGCAATTTGGACAACACTTCCTCAGTTGATGACAACACTGGGCCTTACACAGACTGTTACCTCTGTTACTCACAAAAATATCACTCTCTTGACCTAGTCTTCCTCCTGAGGATCGAAGCCTTCAACTTGGGGGTGGAACTTGTTGGATGGTCTGATCACTACACCGTGGGGTTAAATTTCTGCCTCCCCCCTCTGTAGGCCTATCCCTGTGGAGATGGGCAGATACTGCCCTTTACGAGATGTAAGCTCTGAAGGCCTGGCAGCAGTGCTTGACCTATTGGCACTTCCTGGGGCAAGTAGTAGTCCAGAAACCTTGGTGTATTGGCCTATAACAAGGCCATTTCGACAGCTTTGGACATTATTGCTCTTGTCCATGTTTGTCCTCTCTCCCTTCACCCTTGGTCCCCTTGGTTTGTTGGGATCTTGAGGGAGATGTGGTGACTAGGACAAAGGTTAGAGCATTGCTGGTGGAAATCCACCCTGGAGGCTGACCACCTTAGATTGATGGAACTTTATCAAGTCTATCAATCTGCAATCTCCCATAAGAAGGCAGAGTTCCTGTCCGGGGAGATTGCGGCTGCTCAGAACCTACCAGCTCAGCTCTTTCAAACTGTAGACAAACTGTGCAACCCAGCCTTCCTGCAGATTCGAAGAGCCTTTCCAGAAATGGAGTGTGAAGAGCTCGCTTGATTCTTTACAGATAAGGTGGCTGGCATCAGGATGTGGCTCCAACCAGCACAATCTATGGGAGATGCTACCGATCGGTGCTCAGTCACTTTCCTTCATTTTTCCTGGAGTACCTTCAACCGGCTGGAGTTTGTCGATGTTGTGCAGATTGTCCAGGGTATGCACCCTACATGCTGTAGTTTAGATCTGGGCCCAACCACCCTGATTCTGGGTTGTTGTGATATCATTGGCCCAGTCTTAGCTTGGATAGTCTGGTACTCCCTTGAGTTGGGTGAGTTCTCTAGCTCCCTGAAGGAGGCGGTGGTGACACCTCTCCTGAAGAAAGCTTCTCTGGACCCAGGCTGCCCTGCTTACTACAGACCAATCTCTAACCTCCCCTTTGTGAGGAAGGTGATTGAGAAAGTAGTGGCTCTACAACTGGAGAAACATTTGACCATCCCTGACATCTATGAACCTCTCCAATCCAGTTTCCAAAAGATTCACAGCACCGAGACTGCACTGGTTTGGGTGCTCAATGATCTTCTGATGGCGAGAGATCACAAAAGTCACTCCATCTTGGTTCTTCTTAATCTCTCATCAGCATTTGACACTGTGGACCATGGAATTCTTCTCGAATGCCTGAGGTTCATCTGTGGCCCGTCTGGTACAGTCCTCAGGTGGTTTAAATCTTTCCTCATTGGCAGAACTCAGAGGATGGTGTCTGGGATTTATTCCTCTAACCCAGTCTCCCTGTCATGTGGGGTCTCTCAGGGTTCTGTATGGTCAACCATGTTGTTTGCAATGTACATGCTGCCCTTCGGAGACATTGTGAGATGGTATGGACTGAGGTTTCACTGCTATGCTGATGATGCCCATCTCAACCTGTCTTTTGCACCCAACCAGGATAGAGCTCTTGCAGTATTTAATAACTGCTTGCTGAAATCCAGGGTTAGATGAATTCCAGCTGGCTGAAGTTGAATTCAGAAAAGACTAAGGTGATGGTTTTGGACCCAGATTGCCAGATAGAGGGGTTGGGAGTGGGTTTGCCTTCAGGACTTTTCCTGGGAGGCTCCTATCTTCTTACCTCTGAATAGGTGCAAGACCTGGGAGTGATTCTTGATGATGGGCTGACACTAAGATCACAGGTGTTGGCAGTCATCAAATCCTCCTTTTATCATCTGAGGAACATCTCCAGGGTAAAGCACCTAGTTCCATCCAGTGATCTTCCTACACTGGTCCATGCCTTTATGATCTTGCACCTTGATTATTGCAACTCCCTTTACCTAGGGCTACCTGGGGTTGATATCTGCTGCTTCCAGCTGGTGCAGAATGTTGCAGGCTAGTTGTTGACAGGAACTCCCCGGACTTGTCATATCTCTCTGGTGCTGCACGAACTACACTGGCTGCTGGTTCAGTGGTGGATCACCTTTAAAGTCAGACTTCTGACTTATAAAGCCCTACATGGACAGGGCCCAGACTACCTGAAAGAGCTTGTGGTTCCTTACTGCCCCAGGCAATCATTCTGCTCAGTTGATGAGGGGCTGCTAGAGATTCTAAGGGTATCCTTAAAATCTTTGTGGGCCCATGCATTCATATATGCAGCCCTGGCCCTTTGGAATTCTCTACCCCGCCAGCTTTGGGAGTGCATGGCCGTGGAGGGATTTAAATAGGCCCTAAAAACCCATTTATGGCACCTAGCCTACCTTGTCTGATTTTATCAAAGTTATGAATTTTATGGTAATTTCTATTTAACTGTGTTTTATAATACTTTGTTCTATCTTTTATTGTTAAGGCACCTTGATTTTTTGAAAGGCACAATGCAAATAAAGTTATTATTATTATTATTATTATTAACAAGGGTACATTGTCCTTGGTTATGCAGAGGGAATAGCACTGCATACTGCATTTTCCAGCTGGTCTCTTAGTATGTGCACAAAGATCATGGTTATGCACCTCCATGATGACTGCCAAAATGTGACATCAGTAATTTTGGCACCAAAGGGTCCAATGTACTTGGTTTGGGAGGGGAGGCAAAGCTTTACACAGTGCATCTCATGTCTGGCAGCTTCGCGTGTGCAAATAGATCATGGCTATGCACCACCATGATGAATTCAGATGTGTGGCACTGATAACTTGGGTAGCAAGGGTCCATTGTCCTCAGCTGGGGGGGCACAGCACTGTGTAGTGCCTTTTCTGCTGTCGCCATGGCAAGTGCATGCAGTTCATGAATGTGCACCACCATGATGAATGCTAACATGTGACATTGATACCATTGGGTACCAAGGGTTCAGTGTACTTGACCTGAGGGGCACAGTGTTGTACAATGCATCTTATGTCTGACACCTTGGTGTATGCAGATAAAGTAGGTTATGGCTGTGCACCACTACGATGAATGTCAATGTGAGGCATTGATATGTTGAGGTACCAAGAGTCTGTTGTCCTTGATTGGGGAAGGGGCACAGCATTGCATAGTGCATTTTCTTTGGGCACCTTAATATGTACGTGTACTGTAGGTTATGGTGATGCACCACAAATTTCCATATCAATTACTTACCCATATCACCCTGACTAGTAGGCTTCATCTCCAACATTACCTTACCCATATGGATCCAGGTTGAGTATGCAGTTTTTTTAATGTGGCCATGTATTATTTTCTTTGTTGGATGCTGCACTCACATTGATTGTTGTCTTCTTTTTTTTCTGAAACAGATGCTGTCTTATGCTGCTGATGCTGAATATAAAGACTCAGACACAAATTCACGTGATGCATCATTTGCGATTCATGTCACTTTCATACTGTATTGTAACTAAGACACATAATGACATGTCTTATTGCTTATATTGTGACACGTCTGATGAACTGATCCCAGAGTCAATAACCATTTCCCTATCCAACAGAAAAGTACAATTTTTAAACAAAAAATGCAATACCATGAGTGTATAATTGCTAATATAGGATTGTTCCCGTAACATGCAGTTTACTACATTTACTGAGGATGTTCACAGTGTTCATTTATGTAATAGGTGATGGCATCCAGGTAATACTATTTGCAAAAACCATTGCCTGACTGGTGACTGGAGCAAGCCAGGACAGTTCATAAATTATAATATACTGTGCACTTTCTTCATAATTCTATTAGGAAGCCACAGTATTACAATGTGCAGTATTTCATATTTTCATTTCAAGTTTAACACCTGAAATATGTTTTGTTTTTCCACATAAGCACATGCAAGATCTCCTAGAACAAATGCCAGCTAGTGGTCAAGACATAGAACAGAACAATCAGAATTGATCTCAATGTCCAGTGACTACAGATTTTAATGTCAGTAATCCACATTTCCATCAATGCTTGTTGATTAGTCAGCATGCAATGAATTACCATTGTTCATGCCAAGCAGTCTGTGCTGTCAATGACTCAAGACACCCAATAACATAACCACTGATATTGAAATTGTCTATAAAAATTCAAACAAACTCCAAAATGTTTAACAAACATAAAGATGGCTAGTTGCTCCACTTTGGAGTAACTCTAACTGGTATAACCGTGCATGCTCTTAAAAAGCATTGTTTATTACAAGCCGGTCTGGTGGTGCTGAGGGTTGAGGCACTGGGCATCACACCCCATGCCATGCCAATGACCTGGGTCCAGGAATGGACTTGAGTCATTTGGGGGAGGAAAGGATTGAGCATCTGGAGGACTGCTCAGCTTCCTCAGGGAGAGCGCTGTGCACTGTCAATTGACACCCAGCGGTAGCTGGGTGTCACTGCAGATGCAAGCGTAAAGGGTTGGCACACACCCAGAGCAACTGGCTGCCTCTGTGGAGGTGGAAGGAGCTACTCCACCAATTGCACAGGTGTAAGGGTGCAGGAGAAAATGGAGAAAAAACTGGGACCTGGCAGGATCCATGATGGCCTCAATTGCTCCTGTGCGGCCACCCCCGATTCTGGATGATTGCTGTGTTCTGAGGGGAACTCACCAGCACACCTTGCCCTGGCCCTGCTGTGAGGGGGCAGACAGGAGTGGTCAGTGGAGCCAGAGGACGTACCTCTCTGAGGGAGGGGTCATAGCCCCTGTCGGGTTTGTGGAGACACAGAAAAAGGTCCAGTAAAAAAAAACAACATTGTTTATTACATCATTCCCAGGTGTAATGACTTAAGTTCCCTGAATGTGATCAGTGGGTGTATAATGCAGTATCCTCAATGATGAGCCAATAGTGTTGTCAACACCAATCCTTAGTCCTTATGACCCCTGATGAATAACTAGATCCAGAATACATTCCATCTTAACATTTAAGTTGAAGAGGCTGAGGAAAAAAATTACCTTCAAATCATGCTGTATTATTATTCACTAGGGGTATTTGTCTATTATAGATAATGCCATCATCAGATAGGACCAGGGACTACATTAGAAGTAATTTATTCACTGCTATATTGTGTGTAATCTTGCTTGAGACACTGAAAAGTGAACTAATGCACATAAGGAGTGATAAAACACTATTATAGTGCTAGAATATACTGGTACCTCTGTGCCCATGCATGTGATTGATCAACCATGCATACTGACTGCAACAGTATATTCATATGTCTTGCCACAATCCACAGGCACCCTGGTGATATCCCATTTGACCACAATATAAACATTATGATACTGAGGTCAGTAATCTGAATGATGTAATTTTAGTGCACCATATAGTATATCTTCATTATACTGTTTTTAAAATGCAATCTGTGGCATATTCAATTAAGCCCTTATGCACTAGAACTTTAAAAAGGTTAACATCATGTCCTGTTTCCTATTTTTCAGAACCCCCCCCCCAAAAAAAAAGAAGATAAACCTCACAAAGAAGACAAGTTCATTGCATTCTGCTGTTGTCTGGAACAGTTGTTCATGTCGTGAATTGTGTCATTAATGTAACACAGCTCACTTTTCAAGTGATGACCCCAAAATGAGACAGGACTTCTTTTTACAGTGCTTGTTTTTGAAAAGTTTAATGGTACCTCGGTATACCTCGATAGGTGCAATATACCAAGTGGTACCATGCAGTGCCGTAGTACCGCATCAGTAAGGCTTTAGAATCCGACGAGGTATGCTGAGGTCTGAGTTAATTAACTCATTATCTGCAGCTAAAATGTGCCAGGTGGCGCTGTTTTCAATTAAATCTATTGCCATAATTGAATTTTTCCAGTAGCTGTCCCCGCATCCCCATCCCGGATCAGCACTAATAAAGACCCTCATCAAGTTTATTTTCCTTTATGTATTGTATCTGTAGTTAATTGGATTCAATGCACAAGCAAGAATTTGATTTACTCTGACTCAGTTAAACACCCAATCAAAATTAAGCAATATTTCCCACAAAACCCACAATGAATTCAATAAAACTAGAAGATGCCTGGGATTTTTTTATAGTGTAAAGAAAAAGGGTCACATTTTTTTGCCCAATTTTGTTGCCCTGCAGTTAAACCTTTAATGTTGTTTCCCCAAGGCTGCTCCATGCACATTCATTATTAAATAATAATAATAAAAATAAACTATTTTCTCTGCATCGACCACAGCTTCTACAGGAGTGGAATGGCTAGCCCCCATCTGCTCTGTGCTAGTCTTTACAGTAAGAAAACTCACAATTCAATATTTATTTAGTTTTTGTTGACTGGGTAAGTGCACTAGACAAATTCTTGCCTATTTTCAGGCACGACCCGGGAAGAGGGGGATACATATGAATGTCAACTGACCTTGAACCAGATTAAGCTCAGCACCAACAAGCTAAAAGAGTGGCAGAAAATGAAAACAGATTACAATATGCAGGTCAAACTAGGCAAGACATGGCACCTGCTACCCCCCTGGTCCCTGACCAAAGTAGTAATACAGAAGAGACTACAGTAGTGTTAGCATCCAACACAGTTTCTGCAGACCCTACCCTGGATACTAGAATTTCTCCTAGGGCTGAGGAAACCATGCCCCCTCCCCATCTGCCTGGGTCTGCAGCTGTCCCTTTTCAGTTAGTAACCCCAAACAAATGATCTAGACAGGGGAGAATGGGATCTCAGAAGCCTAGACAAACAGGAGTTGCATTAGGCCCCAGCTCCTCCTCCTTGGAAGAAGGGGAACAAATATGTGGCCCTCCCATTAGAAGAGACAGAAGGGGATTCAGATGATGAGGGAACAGACACCTCCTCTTTGGCCTCTAATACAGGCATAGAAAAGGGGGATGAAGGTCCAGTTGCAAAAAGAACTAGGCAGTGCTGTAGGACTCCTTAAATGGCACATTAAGGTTATGCCTGATTCACATAGCAACCCTCATGCACATGCACACTCTCACCTTTAGTACTACCAATATGAACAGCATTAAAAGTGTGTGGAAGTAGGCTGGAGTGATGCTTTTTCTACACAACCTTAGAGGTGATATATAATTTGCTTATAGGACACATGTCCTAAAAGTATTACAGAACTACAACAGGACTTCAGGGACTGGACCCTGGGTCCATCATTTTGGTCCACAGGTATGGATACGTGTGACGGGGTGGGTGTTTTATTTTCTAATGCAGATTTACAGGTGTACAGACTGGTGGATATTCACCCAGACAGAGCCCTTTTATTGGATATTACTAATACTTCGGTTCATTTCCATATCATAACATTCTATGGTCCACAGACTAAGGCACAGAGGGTTGCATTGTTCAAAGAAATTCAGCCTTTCTTGCATACTTCTCTTCTTATTTTTTGGGCAGGGGACTTTAATTGTGGCCTCTCTAAAGCTGATAGAGGATTACAAACAGACAAAATATTTAGTGACTCTACATCTTTGCAAAATATTTTGTGCACTTCTGGATTAGTGGATGCATATAGGTCTATTCATCCTACAGGAGGGTATACTTTTTTTAAGAGCCCTCTCCAGACATGTATAGATTTTATTTTTGTGTCCCCTGTCCTAGAACTTTCAGAGATTTATTTAAGATCTTGTGAATTTTCTGATCATATGACTATCAGAATGAAATGCTCCTGGAAATCTGCTCCGAGATGCAACAAAAATCAGTGGAGGCAAAATGAGTCTGTGCTTTCACAGACCTCATTACAAAAGGCCTGGAGAAAGGAGTTTACAACCAGACTTTTGGTAGCTGAATGTTATTCAGACATACTGGAGTAGTAGGAGGACAACAAACTGTAATGGCATACTTTCTTCCAACATAAAGCACATATCCATGTTACTGCTGATTATTAAAGATATCTGTAACTGTAACACCACCTCCAGCATTTAATTTCCCTGTCAGAAAGCAATACACATAATTATGGAGCACAGATCAAGGTTCTTAAACAACAGATGGCAGCCCTACAATATAACAGAGCTAAAACACTACAGCAAGAACTTAGGTTTGGGACTCAAATTCAGAAAGGCTCACTAGACCCACATAAAGAGTGTAAACAGAAAACACAAAATAGGATAATAACAGAATTAGTCACAACTTCTGAGCAAATAGTAAAATCCGATCAAGAGTTATTAGAAGTAGTAGAATCACCTGTTACAGGCCTTTTGGCACCCCCCAGATCCAGATGTACATGATATTTTTAGCATTTTTAAAGCTACCTCAAGTAACAGAAGAAGATGTAAAGCTGCTTATTGCAGAGGTCTCTTTGACAGAAGTCAAATTTGCAATAACTCAGCTTACAAGTAACACTGCCCCTGGTTCAGATGGCATTAGCTCAGGATTCTATAAAACCTTTAAAACAGATCTAGCACCAGTATCAGTGGCTGTGTTTAATTTTTTTGTAATTGTTTAACCAGGAGTAGCACACTAAGCTGAAGGATTGTTTACAAGTGTGACCTGGGAGCACAGGGAAGTTAAGTGACTTGCTCAGGGTCACACAGTATGCAATGGGGGCTGTGTGATTCAAACTCAGGTCTCCAGATTTGCAGCTCAGAGCCTTAAACCACTGCGCTATACTGCCTCCCCATTTGTAAGTTGAGCTCCACCAAATATTCTGAATCTATGTTAGATGCAGTACTGATATTAATTCACAAAAATGGTGATTGACAAGATATTAGTAATTGGTGACCCATAAGTCTACCAAATTCTGATTTGAGAATTGTAAGTAAAATCCTATTAAGTAGACTAGCTAAAGTAACTCCTTATCTGATCAGTCCATTTCAAACTTGTGCTGTGGTAGATCGTAAGCTGCAAGACAATTTAATAGTATTAAGAGTGCTTTTTTGTAGAGGGGAGCACAAAGGAGTTAAGGGCTATGTCAAGAGTTTAGACCAGGAGAAGGCCTTTGATAGGCTTTCTCATCAGTTTTTATTTTCTACTTTAAGCGTTTGGTGTCCCACATACATTCGTGACCTGGATTCAAAGTATGTATAATAATTCTTTTCTCTGCCCCAATGTCAATGTATGGTTAGGTAGAAAAGTTAAGATATGTAAGGGAGTGAAACAAAGTTGCCCCTTGAGTCCAGTCATCTATGTATTTGGTACATCATTCTCCCTGTCCTGTGGAGTACTGCAGGGTTCCATTTTGGCACCCATGTTGTTTGCAGTATATATGCTGCCATTAGGAGCAATTATTAGGCGATATGGTCTGAGTTTTCACTGCTATGCAGATGATACTCAGCTGTACATGTCCTTTGCGCCCGGTCAAGATGCTGCCTTTTCGGTCTTTAATAACTGTCTTGCTGAAATCCAGGACTGGATGAATGTGAGTTGGCTGAGGCTGAACCCTGATAAAACTGAGGTGTTGGTTGTGGGCCAGGATCACGGGAGGCGGGTTGTATTTGGATTACCCTCGGGTTTATGGCTGAGGATATCCATACTAATTACCTCTCAGACCGGTCGGAATCTGGGCATTGTATTTGATGACCGCTTGACATTTAAATCTCAGGTGTCAGCGGTTGTCAAAACCTCTTTACCATCTGAGGAACATCGCCCGGGTGAAACACCTGGTTCCCCTGACGATCTGCCTACTTTGGTCACGCCTTTATTTACCTCCCGCCTTGACTACTGCAACTCGCTTCACCTAGGGCTTCCTGGGATTGAGATTCGCCGCCTGCAGCTAGTAGTAGATGCGGCAGCCAGGCTATTGACAGGCTCATCTAGGGCCAGTCATGCTAACGCCCTGTGCTCTGTAGTCTGCACTGAAGCCAGTTGCTAGCGAATCACTTTCAAATCGGTTTGCTGACCTATAAGGCCCTACATGATCAGGGACCAGTTTACCTGAAAGATCTCCTTCATCCCTACTGTCCCTCCCGCTCTCCGATCCACTGATGAGGATTGCTAGAGATTCCCAGGGTTCATTTAAAAACTTCAGGGGCAAGATCATTAGTTTTATGGCCCCGACCCTGTGGAATTCTCTACCTCGTCGGGTGCGGGAAAGCCCTACTGTCCATAGTTTTAAAGAATCTTTAAAGACTCACCTCTTTAGTAAAGCATATAATGATTTTTAATATTGTTGTTTATTGTATTTGTAATTGTTTTATCTAGTATTGTACAGGCGCCTTGGTTTTTAGAAAGGCGCCTTAAATAAATAAATAAAGATTGAGATTGAGATATAGACATCTTGCTTATTATAGCAAATGAGAACCTAGTTGGAATAACAATTTCCCCAGATTGGCATCCCATTAAAACACCAGCTTATGTGGAGGATTTGATCTTCACAATAGCCCATGAATCCACAGAAGCTACCTTGACAGCCATATTAATTCAATTCTCTTACACATGTGGTTCAAAGAATAATATCAATAAAAATAGAGGAGTAATACTTGGATGTACCCTTTTGCCTTCTACTGGACAAGTGGAAGGTATTTCTGTGTCAAATGAGCCCATTCCCATTTTAGGGGTTAAATTTGGTCCTGGGGGGATGGCTATGCTGAATTGGGAAGATAAAATGGAACAAGCCACTAGACTAGTGACTAATTAGAATGGGCAACAAATTTCAAAAAAGGAAAAAGTACTGTTATTTAAAACTTTTCTGCTTCCGATCTTTCTTTATTTATGTTACATATATCCCCCCTCCACAGGTAGTGATCACAAGGTTGTTTAGTTAATTTTTTCAGTCATTTTGGGGCTCCCAGCTGGATGAGTGCCATTAGTTCTGACATCCCCCCCTACCACCACCCTGGGTATCTTCAAAACCAGACTATGCCTCCTTCTAGCTGCCTCCAGCTCCTGTGACTGCTGCCCCTAACTGGTCCAATCCACTAGCACCTCTCCCTGTAGTCCTCTTGACAATGCCATTGTGCTGCACTAGCCTCTTCCTGTGTGTGTGTGTCCCCATCATTTCTCTTGCTCACCCTCCTTTCCCCTAGCTGCCCTCTCTGGGCAACCTCCTGTTATTCTTCCTAGTTGTTGCATCTTTGTGATCATTTACTTATGTATTTGATTTATGTAAATTGCTGCAGTTCTGCTTATTTTTATGTATGTACCATTTCTGATGTGGAATCTTTGTAAAAGAGCCTCGTCTCAAAGGTATTTGTAATCCTAGACTTAAATAAAAAAAAAAAAAACACGAATGAACCCGATTAAAAGGGATTTAACTTATATTTCCATTAATGAAGGTGGAGTTAAAATGGTACATTCAGTGTCTTTTTACTTTAGTTTATTTATTGGCTATAATATTTGCCCTACTTTAAATCTGGGTGATAGGATTTGGAAACCATTGGTTCATATGTGGTTATCCCCTTGTTTCACCCCTTGGGAAAATATGTCTGTTATAGCGCTACCACATACCACAGTATGGTAAAGATTTCTTTAAAAACATTGTTAAGTGGGGTATTTCCCCAACCCAACTGTTAACAATGACTAGAAAGCAGATTTATATGGCAATTCTGGCTTCTGAACAACAGGTAAACCCAGAATTTCCGTATTGTCCTGTGGAGAGAGTTCCGTTTATACTCCAGCAATTGAGTTACCCATGACTCCCCCCATTTGTATGGGATTACACATGAATCAGTAATTATGGACATCTTGGGGTTAAAGCAAACAACAGGCATAAACAAGCTTCAGAAAGGTTTTGCCCTAGGGATTCCTGTATACAAATCCTGGAGACCCAACAACATTTGTTTTTGTAATGTCCTTATGCACAGACCTTGTGGAGTTATTTAGCTATCCAGTGGTCAGAACCTAATTTTTCTAAGCTAATGTATCAGGAGTTATTATGTGGTCCAGACACTAGTGCATTTTGTAAATATCATAAAGACATGTTTTATTTACTTTTGGTGCTTATTAGATATTTTCTCTGGCAAGCTCAGTGTATGTTAGTCATGCAACAGTGGAATGCAATGTATATAAAACTATTGTATCATTGTATAATATCCAGTATTCTATGCAGCACACAAGACAATTGGATCAACAGTGTTTTTCACCTGAAAGAGCTAAGCATTTATGGATAGATTATGATGCCTGGTTTATTCCAGTTAAACTTTGATTTTTTTAGTTTGTGTATTATATAAATGTTTCCTCCCTTAGCTATGTTTTTCTTGTTATGATATGTTGAATTTAGGAACTTTATTCATGACTGTATTGTAATGAAGTCCAATTTCTTCAATAAAATTCCTCTACTTTGCAGTAGGGGACACTGCTGGCTGTGAGAATGGCCAGTCCTGTTGAAACTCCAGAGAGGATGGATGTAGCAGAGGTGGGGGAGAAGGCCTCCTCTCCTATCTTGAATTTGCAAGAGGCTTACATAGAAACCGGTATTTTGATGCCTACGATTGATACAGAACCTGAAGTGCAGGAGATTTTTGTATCAACAGAGGATCTCAGTCAGCAGACCGCTGGCTCTGGAAATATTCCTGATATTCTTACTGAATGTCCTAAATTGGAACAGGAATGAAACCTGCAGGTAGAAATTCTGAAAGAAAACGAGAGGCATTTGATGGCACAATGCCGCCTGAAAGAACAACTGGCTCTGCTGAAAACTTCACCTCCACCTGTCAGCATTTCAGATGACGCAGCAGCAACAAAGGGCCACTGCCAGTCTGGTGGGTTAGATGCTCTCTGAGTAAATTCTCCTGTTACTGTTCAAAATGTTGCTAACTTAATGGCAGCAGTACAAATGATTCACCTAGCGTCTGCCTAAAGCCACCTTTAATAACGATTAAGCCAGTGATATATGAGCCTGAGGAAAAAGTAGAGATTAAAGTGTTGGCCCCTATGGTTAAAAAATTAGAGCAACATGATCCTCCATAACCTCAGAGAGGCAATCATACAAAACCTGTAAATATTACTTCAAACCCCCTTGGGACTCGCACTTTGTTTCAAAAAGTGGGATTTGTCTTTCAAGCCACCAGTTCTGTCTCCCGCATAGAACCATCAATGCAAAATGACATACCTGTGGTATTTCAGGCTGATAGTGGACATCAGGAGAAAGTAACTGTATTTCCTTTACTTCTAAGGGTCAGCCTGCTAAAAGTGGTACTAGGGATGAGGTTAAAGATGAAAGGGCAGCAATCACTTTGGCCAATAGGAATATTTCTCCAATGACTGGTGCGCCAAAATCAAATGATGTATTACAGGGCAAGAGTTTGTTGGGTATAGAGGCTAAATACAACCCATTTATGGGAAATCCTCCCTGTTCTCCTTGGTTACCCCAAAATACACTAAAAGAAGCAGGATGGAAATTAAACCCAAGTGGGACTTGGATTCCTGATCCTGAGTGGGATCCAATGCTTAAGTTTTCTCAAACGACTCCGGAATGGTGCCCTACAATTCCTGCAGCTAGGGTAAATGACAAGTCAAGTATTTCACCTGTACCAGGTCCACAGGGCCCAGAGTCCTTGGAGCTAAATAAAAAAAATTATGAGGAATCTGTACCCAAACAGTCTGGTCCTACAGGACTTACTGACGTTGTAAATATAGTACAAAACTCAAACAGGGTGCTCTCAGGTCCAGATAAAGCTTCACCTGATCTCTAGGATCCTGTGACTCCACATAAACCTCTTTTGTCAGAACTTTTTACAAGAACAAGGAAAGAAGCAGCCCCATGTAGGAATGCAATGAGAATTTGTTATAAGGGAGGCCTTGAGGAGAGGCTGGACAGGCTCTATGTAGGTAAATGCCTCCTTAAAGACTCACCGAACTTTTCTCCATTGGGAGGTGTATGCATTTATTAATATTTCTGGGGTAGACAATTATGATGTGAGCTTTTGGTCTGCCCATGCGCTTGACCTCTTCAGGGAGCGATATAACCAGGTTAAATTCTCCCCCACATGGACACCCTTCATGGTAATTCCTCTAACAAAACCATCAATTAAATATGTAACAATCATGTTGAGGAATGAAGGGGTCCATGTGGATGATATTACCTATTGGTTATCCCAACTCTGTGACGTGCTTAGTGACCCTAAGGCAATACTAGATTCAGAGATGTTTTAGACCAGAGGGTGGAAGTACAAAGTGAAGCTCAAACAAAATGAGTCAGTAATTTTTCATGTGCCCAAGTCCTTCATGTTAGGTAGAGACAGAGGGGTTTGTTTTTATTCTGGACAGCCCCATGCTTGCTATAGATGTGGGTCTAGAACACATCTTTCTAGCACATGATAAACCCCGTTGTGACAATTGTAGGGAGATAGGACATATTGCGTTACAATGTGCAAATCATACTAGATGTAACTTGTGTGAGGATTATGGTCACATTTTTTCTGAATGCCCCAGGTAGCTAAAAACAAAGCCACTTGTAATAGTCCTGAACTACTCATCCAGCAAGCCCAAGATTTAGTCACAGTGAATGATCACATGCCCACTGTTTCCATCATTCCTATTCCTTCTAACCCTCCTCCCATTATCATTTCTGATCTCAACTTGAACTCTCAAGTTCCTGTTCACAAAAATGTAATTCAGACTAGTACTACCTTGGAACCCTTGACCTTAGTTCCTGTATGTTATAAAGACCCAGAGGTTCAGAAGAGTGACTATCCCTGATCTAGGAGACGGTTTGCTAGGAGCATAACCCCCCCAAGTGAAGTTCAAATCTGAGAATTTGTATGCTGCTCTATTTTCTCAGTGGGGGGAGTCTGACATGGAACAAGATGAACCTACATGACAGCCATCTGTTTCTGATCATGCATCCCAAGATCAAGAGCTGGTTGGTTACAAACGGGAAAAAAAAAGAGAAAAATCATTTTTTCAGTAATTAATTCCCTTCCCTTTCCTGATTTCCTTAATAATCTGTTCCCTGAATGCTTACAGCATATTGAATGCAGTGAGAAGCCAGATGGTATTTAATTATTTACACACAGTGGGTTTCGACATATGTTTTATTCAGGAATCCTGGATGCATACAGTTGACCACTCCATTCTTTTAAATCTGAATGGTGGTGGGGGCCTTTTTACTGTTTTTTTGGCACTGAGTGTGCAAACGGTATAGGGATATTATTCAATTCCTTTAAGTTTACTCTAATCAAATTGATTGACTTAATACCAGGGAAGGTTTTAATTCTAGATGGGTTATGGGAAGACTCCAGCTTCAGGCTTATTAATGTATATGGCTCCCAGTCCAAGGCTGACAGAGATAGGCTTTTGAACTCTATACAACCCTTTCTAGTTTCCTCCTATAAAATAATTTTTGATGGGGATTTCAATTGCAATGTACTGAAAGGGGGTAAAGACCCAATGACCAAGAAAAAAATTTATTGTGACTCCTCCGCCTTGGCTAGAGTGGTGGATATTGCAGACCTCAAAAATTGTAGTGAGAACCTGACTAAAGGGCTTAAATTCACATATAAAAGAGGAAAATATACCTCCATGATTGATCATATTTTTATTTCTAAAAATATCTCTAATTTTCAATTTTTTATTACTCCAGTGGAGTTTTTGGATCATTCTGCCCTTATACTAAATTTTTCTGATCAGATAAGGTGCACTAGGGTTGTTAACAGGTAAAGACTGAACACCAAAGCCCTAACTGACCCTCAGGTACAGAGGGGCCTGTTGTCTCTAATTAAAGCCCAGAATCTGTAATACTGATTTGGGGGAATGGTGGGAGAATTCAAAAAAAGATTTTAAATATTGGCTAATAAAGTATGGGAAACAGAGAGGAAATGAAACATTTCTGAGATATTTATCTCTTAGGCAACAACTGCAGAAATTATATTCCCTTGTAACTACCTCCAGATGGGATTACTCCCTTCAAATAAATGTAATAAAGGAGGAGATGGAAGTGCTTCCAGTATGATAGGGCAAATATAATTAAGGTAATGTTACAAGCTCAAACCCAAAGGACCCCATTAGAAGATCCCTACATTGCATTTAAAGAAATGAAGAATTCAATGAATATTGAGACTCTAGTAGACTTTTCTGGACATATCACCGGTACGACAGAGAGTCTCCACTGGGTAATAAAATCTTTCATGAAGTCCCGAGCTCCCTCTACATCTCTGACAGAAATAGAGATAAAAACATATTTGCTGACTGTCAACATTCCAGTGGTATCAAAGGATACTGCAGAAATGGAGAAAGAAAATGAGATAGTTTGGGCCATAAAATCCCTGAAGAATGGAACTTCTCCAGGGTCAGATGGACTACATGGAGAATTTTATAAATCCTTTGCAGATACATTATCTGAATGTCTTCTACAGGTTTTTCACTATTATTTGGCTCAGAATGCAATAAGGCCTTCTTTTTTAGATGGTCTTTTGGTATGTTTATATAAATCAGGGGACAAAATGAGTATTAATAATTAGACACTAACTTTGTTTTTTTTTTTTTCTCTTTTAGATATTTCCTGAAGAAGACCTAAGGTCAAAATGTAGATTTTTAACTCTATTTTCTATATTCAGCGTGCATTTAATATAACCATTTGTTTTACTTTTAGACTACATGCTGATGCAGCACCTTGTTTTTTACAATTAATAATTGGAGACCTATATCAATTGTAAATACTGATTATAAAGTATTAGATTGCATTTTAAATAATAGAATCAAAGAGTATGCTAGTTTACAGTTTTCCCCACATCAATATTGTAGGCTTCCTGGGAAAAAGATTCAGTATGCCCTAATGAGTATAAGAGACCTTATTGAATACTTCTCAATCAATGGCATTTCAGGATTTATAATTTCGATGGACCAAGCAAAGGCATTTGACAGGGTCTCTCATGCCTATTTATTAGCTACTCTAGAATTATGTGGGATACATCAGATGATCAGGGACTATATAAAATCATTACACAATAAAGCCATGGTGTACCCAGTTATTAAAAGAAAGGTAACAGAAGGGTTCCAGGTCTTTACGGGTGTAAGGCAGGGGTGCCCTTTAAGTCCCCTTCTTTATCTATTTGCGTTAGACCCTTTACTTCAGAAAGTCACCCAGACTCCATTATGGGAAGGGTTAAAAGGGGTTGGTCCCAAAGATTGTCTCTCAATAGAAGCTTATGTGGATGACATTTGCCTTTTTTTTTCCAACCACATGCCTTCCAACCTTCCTTTTTAAGGTTAATGGAGGAGCACACATATGTTTCCAATGTGAAACTTAACCTTGGGAAATTACAAGGTCTTTATATTGGGTCAGGACACCCTCAACCTACTCAATTAGAAGGTATTAAGATATCCTCAAACCCCCTTAAAATCTTGGGGATACTATTTGGATCTCAGAATTTGCCACTGGTCAATCAGGAAAAAGGAATTAGAAAATAAGATTCAAAGATGGAGGCATTGGAAAATGACGAAACTGAAATGAATTCAAATACTAAAACAATTTATTATTCCAAAATTACAATTTGTGGCTATGATTTACCCCCCGCCCCCTGCCCAGTACACTGGAAACTAAGATATACAATTTATTTTTTCAACTATTATGGGAAAATAAGTTAAACTTAATCAAACGTTGTTTTACATATCTACCAAAAGAAAAGGGGAGCTTGGGGATGGTTGACCCAATTACTTTCTTTCACACTCTGTTTTTGATTCAAACAGTGAAATGTGGCCTAACTCCCACTGATGAAATACATCATAAATGGATCTCTATAGTATTGTATAAGTATTACCAGGTATGAATAGTGGATCCCCCTAAACCGAGTAATCATCTTTCGGTTCCTGATTATTTTAAACCTACGGTTCAAAAATTGTATAAATGGGGCTTGTCAAAATAACAAATCCAACAGGGAAAGGTGGCCAACCTATATAAAACAATATTGGGCATAATCTATCCTGAGGAACCTTGTTTTAAGAATTTTCCAGCAAATAATAATGCAAGGGTTCTAACACTATTGACAAATAAAAGAATCCCTTCTCTAATGTGGGAAACATTATGGTTAGCAGTATATGGCAAATTCAATGTAAAAGGGAACGCAAAACATAAGGCAATGGAAGAAAGAAACTGCCCCTATTTAGCATTCATAAATAAAATTGAAATAATGGAGCATTTTTTCTTGGATTGTTCTTATTCAAAGCCATTATGGGAATTTTAGCACTTAAATGGGATATGAAATGGCTAACTCAGATGGCATATGAAATTAGTTTTGGGAATGAGTCCTCAAGGTGTGAAATTGTATGATATAGATGTTTTGAATCTATTGAAATGCTGCCTTATGTATTATTCATGGCAAGCACGATGTCAGTGGATATTGTATCAAAAGAGGATACCATACATTACGATGGGATCATTGGTTGAACAAGTAATGGGTTAAACTTATTTGCAAGATGTGGCAGTGCACTCCTCTTCAAAGTTATATAAGTGGTGGAAATGTTTCAACATATTTATTACATTTAAATAAAGGGGTAGTGCCATAATAGGATCTGGAAGTAAATCTGTCTATTTTTTTTCTCTCTTTTGTTAAGATTGGGTGAAGTAACCCCTTATGATTTTGTTTTTAAGTTCAATTTCTATTATGAATTATATTTATTTTTAGTTTCTTTGTTCCTTTTTCCCCTGATTATGTACCTTTCTTTGTATCTAGTTTGTGGATTATTGTATGTTCCTTTGTACACTTCTTGATTTTTTTATACATATTGACATGTTTTCAATACTGTGTCTTCTGTACCATGTTATTTTTAATAAAAACTCCCCTACTCTTTTCGAGAAGTACCATGGGATCTTTAACATCCACCTGAACTACCACCAGAACAGGCAGATGGGACCTCAGTTTAACTTCTCATCGGAAAGACGACATCTCATGAGTGCAGCACACCCCTCATGCTGCACTACAGTGTCAGTATTGGGATATTAATCCAAGTACCTGGTGTGGGGATAGAACCCACAGCCTTCTGATCTCCTGGCCTCAAAGGTGAGTGGGCTACCTGCTGAGCCACTGACACTGACATGGCATACATATGTTTTTTTTTTTCATTACCACCATGCTGGATGGTTAAACACTCGCTGATTGTAAATGTTTTTCATACATAATTGACTGGAATTCACTTGTGCATGGAATCCCCCATCAATTTAGCAGTGTTCAAAACACTTCATGCTCACTCTTTTAAGGATTCCTGTAATTGCTACCCCTGATCTTTGCCTTATCCCCAATTAAGAATCTCTATGTGCTGTCCCTTGACACTCTCCCAACCACACTTAGTAACCCCATATTCTCCTTCAGAGATGCTTCCTTCTATGCTTTCCTTCACCCCCCCACGGGTATCAACCTTCCCTCCCATCCCTCTCCTATTGATCTCTTCCTTCATGCTTTTTGTTAATTTCCAGGCTTATTTTGTTAATATCATTTTTGCTTATGGAAACTACCAATATATTTTGTATATACTGTTTTTCTAGGCTTTTGATACTGTTATTCTCATTGTACCTTGTATTTGTTACATTATTTCTATCTGTTCCATGGTTTCTTTGTAAATATTGTGTATGTATAATGACTATGTATTCTGTCCAGGTCCAGCTCACAAATGAGCATTGCTCAATGGTGTTTGCCTGGTTAAATAAAGATTTTGATTGATTGATTGAATGACATAAAACCAGCATCACCAGGGGAGCAAAACTGGCTGAGAATGCTGAGAATACAAGTGAGGAAGGTGAATGTCTATTTCAGGACCAAATGTCATAGGTTCATAGATGTATACGAGCTTGGGGGACTAGCCCATAATGAACTCGCCATCCTTAACCTGGATGGAAATCATATTTTCTATTACCCATAAAAAAATCAAGATTTTCTTTTAATAACTGGAAGGTACTACTATATACCACTTCAAGTGGTAATGAATTCCAAATTTGCACTATTCTTTGGGTAAAGAAATGGTTTTGATTAGTTGTCCTATTTGTGACTGATTTTAATTGTAATTTATGAGATCTAGTGTTATTCATTTTTTCATGCCATTCTAAGCATATTGTTGCAGGCAGAGTATTGTCCCTAGAAGCCTTATAGATTAGACATAAGTCCCCCCTTAGGGATCGATATTCCAAAGAGTATAGGTTCAATTTTTGTAATCTGCTACTATATGATAAAGATTTACAATTATCCACGTCTTGTGAATCTTCTCTGTACTTTTTCAACTAATACCTTGTCCTTAATTAAGGTTGGAGCAGTAAAAGAAGAGCAATAGTCTAAATTAGCTCTGACTATGCTGCAATAAATTGGAAGTAATACTTAGGGTTCTCTAGATTTAATATTTTTCAATAGGCATGTAATTAGTCTTTGACATTTTTGGGTGGTTTTGTTAATATGTTCAGAAAATTTTAAGTTATTAGTGATAAAAATGCCCAAGTCTTTTTCAGAAGTTACTTTGTTCAATAGGAAATTGTCCAAAAAGTAATTAGCTGATCTGTTGTTTTTACCAAAATGCATGACTTTACATTTTGCAATATTAAAATTAAGTTTATGTTCCTTGGCCCATTTAAATAAATCATTTAGATTTTCCTGTAACATAGAGAACGAAGTGTAGTCATTAACTTAGTATCATCAGCGTATTTATTTAACCAAACCCCATTAGTGGTTTTCATGCTTGAAATGAGAATATTGAACAAAGTAGGGCCCAAGGCCAACCCCTGAGGAACACCACTAGTCACTTTGCTCCAGATCGATGTAAAACCCCTGATATTTAATTGTTGTCTTCTGTCAGTCAACCACGCAGAGATCCAACCGACAATATTTTTATGCAGTCCAATATTGACTAGACTTTCAATTAAGATCTTACGAGAAACTGAGTCAAACGCCTTTTCATAGTCAAGAAAGACCACATCCACAGGAAACCCTACATCCAGGGCTGCACTAATGGGTTCAAAAAGGTTGTTCTAACAAGATCTACCAGTAAAAAAGCCATACTGTGTAATGTCCTCAAGCCCATTCCTTGTAATGTGTGTATTTATTTTATACATTATGGCCCAGATATTCAAAAGGGTTGCGCCATGCGCAACTCCAAAAATGCGCCATTCTGCGATATTGAGAAGGGGCCAGTTGCGTCACCGAAAACACGCTGAGCCACAGCGCAATAGAAATGAAGGCATGCGCAACCGAAGGGGGCGGGTCCATGCACAAGTGCGCACGCGATATTTGAACACTTGCGTAATGCGCAAGAGTGGCTCAGCCGAAGTTGCGAGTGACCGATTGTGAGCCAAAATAAACGGCTCAAGGGAGCGTGCACAAGAACCTCGAGCAGGCCGCAAACTGGGGAGAGAGACAGAGAGAGAGAGAGAGACAGACAGAGACAGAGACAGGAGCAGGAAGGACAGAGAGGGACAGTGGGTCCTGGAGGACAGAGAGGCCAGTGGGGGTGCCGGTGCAGTGGAAGCAGCAGTGGGGCAGTGGGGTAACACAGAAACAGCAGCTGGGGGGGGCAGAAGCCAGGGAGATGGACAGTGTCAGCTTCCACATGGAAGCTGTAATGAGGGGGGTGAGACAGCATGCTGCAGGGGGACGTGGCCGTGGAGGGGCCCATCGGTGGTATGCCCCCGACAGGCGGTATCGTGCCCGCATCAGCTACGAGCTGTACAGTGATGTTGAGATCGTGGCCCGGTACCGCCTGAACAGGGCAATACTGAGACAGCTCAGTGAGCTGTGCAGTGATGTGATGCAGGCACCCTCACGACGGAGTCACACTCTGTCTGTGGAGACCAAGGTGACAGCCTGCATGTGCCTGCTCGCCACGGGCACCTTCCAGAGGCCGACAGGGGACACCACAGGCATCACGCAGTCGGCCACGTCATGCATCCTCACCCAATTCCTCAGTGCACTGCTGCCTCATGCTGCGGAGTACATCCATTTCCCCAGCACCGCGGCAGAGCGTACAGCAAACATGCAGGAGTTCCAAAGGGTAGCACAAATGCCTGGCGTGCTAGGGTGCCATAGACTGCACCCGTGGCCATTCGCGATGCCACCTGGCCCTCACGGGCAAGCATATCGGAACCGAAAGGGCTACTCGAGTGTCAACTGCCAGGTGGTGTGTGATGCCACTGGGCGATCATCAATGTCTGTGCCACACACCCTGGCGGAGCACATGATGCCTTCATATGGCACCAATCTGCACTGTGCCATCGATTCAGTGGGAACATCCCCACGGGTCATCTAGTGGGTGAGTACACATGTATGGAATGCAAACTCTGTGCAAGGGTGGAATGACACAGGTGCCATGGTAGTGGCACACAAGGATATGGGCAATATGGACCTGACCTAACACTGATCTCCACTATCTCCACACAGGTGACTGTGGATACCCACTCCGTCCCTGGCTGCTCACACCATACCGCGCCCACACGACCCCAGTGCAGCACGGTTTCAATGAGGCACGCCGCAACATCGAACATCATAGAGCCGGGTGTTCGGGATACTCAAGGCACGCCCGATGCCTGGACACCCGGGCGGAGCTCCCAGTACAGCCCCAAAGGCCTGTGGGATATTCCTGGCCTGTTGCATCTCTGCACAACATGGCCAAAGACCATGGGATAGCCGTGACAGGTCCAAGAGAGGACAGCGATGGGGACGCCAGTGGCGCCGTGATATGGGTGATGAGCCGCCCCCTAGGACGGAGGGACCCCGACTGACCCGCAGGCCCAGCTGCACCGGGACACCATTGCAGAAGAGCACTACGCTACAACACAGGTAAGTCAAGGGACATGTGCAGGCAACACTGTCTATGCGCAAACCACAGGCACACAGGGGAACACATAATGCATGAAGGTCAGGGGAGTTGAAGGGTCTACGCATACCAACACATGAGTAGAGAGGGGTGAGCACTCAAATAAACACACACACACACACACACACCAGGCAGCATACAGGGGCAGCAGCACAGCAATGTGGAAATTACACGCTATCACACAGCAACACCAACCACCCTCACCACCTGGACTGTCCACGTACGTGTGTCAGGACCTGGGCAACCTTGCACCTTGGTGTACAGTGCAATGCAGGCATCATCATCCACATGTACCTGTGGACAGCAGTTGGGAGAGTGTGCAGGTGGTCCGTGTGTCAGTTTGGTGAGCAGAGCACCCAGCAGTGCACTGCCCACCATGACACACATTGCACTGAGGGCAGCACCAGACAGGGCCTGCATTGGGAGACAGCTCAGTCAGGGAGCACTGTGCCACGGCCACCACGGATGTGTGGCGTGCCCGCCGCGGCCTAGCAGCAGCTGGCAGGCTGCACAGGGCCACATCGGGTGGTACCACTGCACCACCAGGGGTCCCAGTGCGTGACGCGACCTTGCCGCACAGGGGTCTGCATCCCGCTAAAGAAACTTGCACCAGGGGTGCTCGGGATGCCCACAGCAGAACCCGGCGTCGACAGGCCTGGTGTTGCACGACGCCGACCGGGAGTGGAATGCGCACTGTGTGGGGTGCATGGTACAGGGTCACCAGACAGTGTGGTCAATGCGGTCGCCACAGAGACCACTGCCTGGGTCAGCCTGTCGATGGCAGCGGTCACATCCGTCCGCATATGGACCATCTCGGCCCGGTCCCGAGCACACTCCCTGCTTGCCGCTCCACCCGGACACAGTCAGTGCCTCCATGGACCTTGCAACCCGCCCCTGCAGCTGTGCCGACTCCTGCAGCAGTGGTGTGCCGTCAAAGGGTACTGTGCCCCAATGGCATCGTGACCCCAGGGTGTGGATGGTCCTGGTGCACAGCACCCCTTGAGGGTGGCCGCTGTTCACCAGGACCAGGTATGGGCTGATCAAGGGCGGTGGACAAAGTGCCACTGCCTGCGCTGTCCCCCAGGCCTGGTGTGCAACCTGCTGCTGCCCTCAACTGCTGAGCCCCAGGTCCACCTGTTCCACCCCTGTGCTGTCAACAGTGCCAGACACCTGCTCAGCCACCGGTGCTGCCCCACCGGTGCTGACAGGCCCAGCCTGTGACTGTGCCAGCATGCTGGTACACAGGTATGGAGCTGGACGGCCCGGGGGCACGTGCTGGCCTGCCGTGTGTCCCTCGTGGGACACACACCTCTCACTGGCCATTGCAGGCCTGCCATCCTCAATAGTGCCGGTGCGTGCCACTGCCATAGGCACAGCATGCTGGCACACCTGCATGCCAGACTGCTGTGACACAGGCTGTGCACCCCTGCACCCGTATCACTGCCGACGGAGTTGTCAGCCCAGCCGACTGCTGCTGCAGTGCGTGCAGGCTGCTGGTGGAGGTGGAAGGTCCCTCTTCCTGGTCCAGCAGGTCTGCCTCACTGTCAGCACCCACCACCACCATCTCCTGCAGATGAACAGGATCTGAAACAGAAAGAGAGTACATGGTGCATGTGAACAACAGCCGCCCCCCCCACAACATCACCATGACATACCGTGCAGTGATGGGCTTCCACCTGTCTGGAATCCTCCGCCAGGAACACCGCAATGGCACTCGGCTGCATGGCGCGACCAGTGTCTCCTCGGTCGGGGTCAGCTGCAACACCACTGGTGGTCCCCACCAGTGGCAGCATCGCCACCTGAAGGCTGCCACCTTCTCCTTCAGCCTCCTGCGGTCAGTCCCCATCTTCTTGCGGCACTCCTGCACGGAGCGCTGGTGGCTTCCGTGCAGGTTGACGGCCAGAGCTACCCCCTCCCATGCAGCTGCACGCTGCTGAGGGGTGCCCCTCCGCCCACTCAAAAGCGGCTCATCCTCCAGGTAGGCCTGGAAGAGGGCCTCGATCTCTGCTGTGGTGAAGTTCGGCCTCCTCCTACGCCCGCCGTCCACACCCTCGGCCTGGTTCTCGTCAGTCATGCTGATCTGTATGGGTGGAAGTGGACACCTGTCACTCTGCAGTCCACAGCATTTCCCCATGAGCATAGCTGCAGGCCGGGGGGGGCAGAAGCCCACCCTTTCCTCGCTGCCTGGCAGATACTGATGGAAAGGGTGCCCTCTGCTCCCTTCTAAGTGCCCTCATCATGCTCAGCCCCCTCATCCCGTGACACCCTCCAGCACCCCTGCCCATGTGCATTGTCCTGAGCATCACACAGCATGTAACTCACCTCTCAGCTGCAACAACCAAATCTGGCCGCCACAACCCAGTGTTGTATTTTTATAGCGCATAACACATGCAAATGAGGTGTGGCGCACTTTAATGACATGCTAATCGCGCCACTGCGCTTTGAATGGCTGATCGCCTGCTTGCATATGTCGGCTGAATATCGCGTAAATGCGCTTAGCGCAATAGGGAAGGTCGGCTGAGCCGATGGGCGCATGTTTGTGGTTGTGTGCTACACGTGCATTGCGTGATGCCCAGGCCGGAGTCACGCATGCCGATCGCACTGCAGAACTGCTGAGCGATAGGCTATTCTTGGACATAGCCACCATTGTGCCAGTGGCGCTGCAGCACTGGGCACTATATGGTGCTGTGGCACCTCTGCGCAATAGTTCCCTGTGGCACTGGTGTTGTGCCCGCAGTCGGCGCGAGGATACCTATGCATCCTATGGCGCTGTCGTAGCCTTGCGTCATTGCCGTGACCTTGGGTATACCCTCTGACCCCTGGCGTGAGTGCATGCCATGTATGCGATCCCTATTGCGGCTGTCTGGCTACAGCGCCTGTATAAGTAATGCGCTGTGCGAACAGCGCGATAGGTGCCTGTGCTGGTCTATTGTTTAACAACTCCACATGGGGTCTGGCGCGGCGGGCACCATATTGCCTGCTGTAAAGTTGGTGCCATGACTAGGGAGGGCGGTGCCATGGAGCCAAGTTGAGGTGGTCAACCTGGTGGCCCTAGTGGAGCCCCACTATGACCAACTGTATGGTGAGGCCCCTCACCGGACCGAGACCCATGTGTGGCAGCAAGTGGCCACTGACCTGGTGGGGTCACTGGGGCGGTCCTGCGGAGCAGTGCCGCACGGTCAGTGATCTCCACGGAGGGACCCAGAGCTGTTAGCGTGGCTGCGTTCCCGGCCAGGCGGGGCCTGGTGCCTGGGCCGCGTGGTGTACCATCTATTCACCTATATTCTCTGTAGGGTGTGTGTGTGCCTGGGTGGCTGTGCATCGGTGTGTCAGTGTGTAGCTGTGCGATGGATGGTTATGGCTGTGGGCAGGCAGTCTTACTGGGGCAGGGGCACTCTGCTTTTGAGTCACACTGATGTTTGTCTCACCATATGTCTCCCACAGGCCGGATGGTGGCGCGCGGACGCCGGCTGATGTGGGCCATGCCAGGGCCCCAGTCCCACAGGCCATCGGCCCGCAGCAGCAGCAGCAGCATCAACAGCAGCAGCAGCAGCGGCAGACTGAGCTGCTGGAGGGTGTGAGTATCATTACGTCATGGATGCTATTCCATGCTGGGGCAGGACCACCAACCATGATGGACACAACCAGATGGGTGGTAGTAGTTCCACTATCACGTAACACTGAGTGAGTCCCACACTGGGTACAGTGTACAGTTCCGGAACACATAGCTGCGTATGGACAGGGACTGGGTGGAGGCGTTCTGAGGAGGCGACATGGATGGTGCATGGATTGCATCACATGTCCTATGCAGACAGGTTGACGGAACTGAACATGTACTCCTGAGGAGGAGGGTGTGGGGATATGGATGAGGATACAATAGCATTGTACAGGGGGAACAGTGTAGGAACCAATATTTGTCAGCGTGAGGATGTTCCAGGTGTAGAGGGCATGGGATGCAGTTGGAGGGCTCGTTTAGGGAAACATCAATGTGTTTCCTCACATTATGGGTGGTGGGCGACTGGAACACCCTGCCAGAGGATGTGGTGGGGGCTGACTTGGTCACGGGAGATCTGTATGTGGGCTCGCCATGAGGGACTTCTGGAGGTCAGGGTGAGGAATGGACTTATAGGACATGAGGTGATCGTACAAGGCCAAATGGCCAGACTAGGTGTCCCATAGGCCCCTATCTGCCGACACTGTCTAGTGTATCCATGTATGTAGGTGTGACACAGGTGACCTGCATCACAGTGCAGCATCACGACACGCCTGTGTATGCATCACAGGTGGTCCAGGCATGCACTGGGCACATAGCTGTGTGACTGGCATCGCACCGTTGCAACATCACATGACAGCCTAGTTTGTACTGTGATTGGCGTGCGGCAATTGTGTGTGGGTGGTGGTGCGCATGGCTGGTGCCGCCTGTTTGTGATGGCCATGTGCATGTTCACTGTGGGTGGTGCATGCCATCACATGCAGCACACTGGGTTAGCTGGGTTGCAGGTTGGGTGGTGTTCAGGGTTGTGGTCAGTCTCAGCCATTGACTGTGTTCCCATTTTCCTAGGCCTCGGTGTGTGGCGCATGGCGTACGATGTCGGCGCCTGACACAGCTGGCCGGCGACAACGAGAGCTCCTGCAAGCCCCTACAGCAACAGGGAGCGGCGGCACAGACACAGGAGGGAAGACGGCAGGGAGGAGCAGGAGCCTGCTGGGCCATAGCCCACCTTTTATTTGCCCTTCCCCATCCCTTTCACCCTGACTTCCCTCTCCAAGTTGTTTTCCTCCCTTGCACACACCCTCTTTTACCGTCCCCCCAACTTGTACATAGTTTTAGCTGTTTGTTACCTCTTTTGTTTGAATATAAAATTCTATTTTGGTACAACTGCTGTGTTGGTTCGCTTTGCAACTGGCTCTGGGTGCTCCGTTGCAGGGGTGTACATGCCATCTGGGCTACTATGGTCCTGGATATATGTGTGTGTGTGTGTGTGTGTGTCCATGGGAGGTATCACCAGCATAGCATTGCCTTTCTGTTGCTCTCGCCATCTGCTGCCACCCACTGCTGGGTGCACTGGGTGGGTCTGGGTGGTCTGCTTCTCTGCAGCATGGGGTTGACGTGTGGCACGGGGGATGCATGGTGTTTCCTGCAGTGCCTGTCACTGCACATGAGCGGTGTCTTGGGGGCACGGTGCACGCTGTGCTGTGCGTACAGGGGGGACTGATGTGCACTGTGGTTGTCAACCCCCTGGGTGTGGCACTCTCTGCCTGCCAGTGGTTGTGCTGGGGCGTCATGGCTCTGCTATGCTTTAGTTGGCTTGTCCCCATGGGCACGTGGATCAGCCATCCCACCCCCAGTGATGCTGTGCTTGGGGTGTACTAGTGTGGTGTGGGTTCTGCAGTGAGTTCCTGTGCCCATGTGTGGCATGGCTGGCGGTGGGCCCCAGCCTGCCTCCCTGGATGTGCAGTTCCATTGCTCTGGGGGGGGCTGTGCTTGCGCTATGGCAGCTCTGCACTGCTCAGCTGAGCTTCCATAGTTTGCGCCATAAGCGCGGCATTTTAGCTCAGCTTCTCCCTTCCTGGTTGCGATGGCGCGGTATGTGCGATATTCAGGCGTTGGTTGCTTGCGCAATTTGCTCTGCTCCATGTTTGAATATAACGCAATGCGCATTGCGCCAACTGGTTTGATGCTTGTTCCTGCTGTTGCGCCAGTTTTGAGCGCAGTTTGAATATCTGGGCCTATGAGTTTTTTCAAGATTTTATCTACACAGGATGTTAAACTAATTGGTCTGTATTGCTCTACCCTCTGTTTTGTTCCTCCCTTATGAATAGGTATGACCAAGGCTTCTTTCCAGTCATCTATAACCTCACCAGTGT
The DNA here is from genome assembly GCA_016271365.2 of Neoceratodus forsteri. Lineage (NCBI taxonomy): Eukaryota > Metazoa > Chordata > Ceratodontiformes > Ceratodontidae > Neoceratodus > Neoceratodus forsteri. The sequence continues at coordinate 736,121,316 of CM057452.1, forward strand.
TGATTGATTTATTGAACAATAGGGTTAAGGCACCAACTACTTTGTATGAAATGTCTTTTAACAAAAGAAAAGGAAAACTGTCAGTACCTGCAGATAAAGTAGATTTGAAGGAATTGATAGCTGAATAAACTTCAGGAACTGTAATTTCTTCTATTCTTTCTAAAGTTTTATAGATTTTACCATTAATTGTTTCACTAACTTTATAGATACTAGTGAAGTATCTGTTGAATTTGTTTGCCATGCTCTGTTCATCAGATATTAACTTATTATTAATCAATAATGGACCAACTTTCGATGAATTCTTTCTCATAGAGCCAATATAATTAAAAAAAACTGTTTTTTATTGTCTTTATTTGTAGTTGCTAATCTGAGCTCCATTTCTTTTTTTGGCCTTCTAATTGCTAGTTTAGTTTTATTTGCTTTTATTTTGAACCTATTCCAATTGATTACAGTTTTCTGCTTTTTATATTTATTAAATGCCCTTTTTTTCGCTCTTATAAGTTTTTTAATTTTGGATGAGAACCAAGTAGGAAGTCTTTTATAATTCAAATATTTTTTACGTATAGATACCCATTTATTGACACAGTATCTCAGTTTTTCCTTAATTTTATGCCATATTTGTTCTACTTGTAGCTCATTCAGTTACTGTTGCCAATTCCATTCCTTTATATATGTTTTTATTTCCTTATAATTAGCTTTAGAATAGTTTCTCATTTTGGTTTTACCTTTAATAACCATCTCATAATAGTTAATTGCCCATAATACCATACAATGGTCGCTGCCAGCTAAGGGAGCTAGAATTATCAGGGTTTCTGTGTGGTCATATATGTTAGTAAGTATTAAGTCCAAAGTGTTTGCTTTTCTTGTTGGGTTATGTACTAGTTGTTCCAGGCCCATGGATATAACTAATTTTAGGAAATTAGCTTCCTGATGACAGGAGCCCAATACTGTATCCCAGTTGATACCAGGATAATTAAAATCACCCATTAAATATTATATTATCAAGATGATTAATTTTGTGAATATAATCCAAAAATGACTTATTACTTTCCTTATCTAAAGAAGGTGGGCGATAGCAGAGTCCCAAGGTTATAGTTTCTTGTTCCAGTATTAAGTTAACCCACACACATTCTATACTGTCAGGGTTCGAGATATCGTTGTATACTTCATGACAGATTATTCCTTCTTTAATATATACTGCAACTCCACCCCCTCTAGTGTGTCCATGATGTTTAGTAAATAAGGTGTATCCTGGAATATTTTGCCCCCACAGTTCTTTAGTAAACCAGATCTCAGTCACCCCGCATATATCTATATTCCTAGTTATTAATGTTAGCCTGAGCTCGTCTATTTTATTAACTAAGCTTCTTGCATTTAATAATAGAATATTAAGTTTAGAATGTTGCATAATATTATTTTGATCCATGTTTTTTCTTTTTTTATTGGAAAAGGTTCTATTCACTTTATCGGTGCCTGGTAGAGGTGTCATTTCAGAATCATTATGACAAACCTTCCCACCCCCCTTTATAAGTTTAAAAAGGAAGTGATCTCTTCATTTATTGTATTCTCTAATAGTGCATATCCTTTTTTGTTCAAATGTAGGCCATCTCTTAAGAAAAATTGCCAGTTATTATTGAACTGTTTGCAATGTGTTAAACATTTTAAGTTTTGTTTTAGACACCATCCCCCCTTAACCAGTTATTTACTTTTTAAATCTTTGCTCCCATGTAATTATCGGTCCTTGGTACAGGAAGTAGTTCTGAAAATACTATATGTGTCCCTTTTTCTATTAAAATATTAGTGAGACCCACAAAGGCTTCTTTGATCTGTTGTAGGTTTTGTTTATGTATATTATTAATCCCTGCATGTATTAATACCATTGGCTCAATGCTGTTTTGAAGAATCTGTTTCGACAATTTAGTAATGTCCTGTAATGTAGCCCCACGAAAACAAGACAGGGTGCGTGTTGCTTTATTTACATCACAGATTTGCCTCTCCCATTTGGAAATAATTGAATCACCCAGTACAAAGATTTCTTTGGAGTTAACTGAGTCAAGGTTCTCATTCAAAATTGGTAATTCCATCTGAGCACACTCATTGATTTCACTGGGACAAACTGAAATATGTTCTTCCAACAAATTGCTGTTAGTGTTATTTTGCAGACAGATAGGCCCCAAAAGATTGTCAGTACATTGCTTCTGAGTTATGGATCCACAGTTGTTATCATCTCTAGCAAAATCCTCCGTATTATTTACTTTACTGCTACTGGTAGTTTCATTTAAGTTAATAAGAGGATCAAAACTATTGGAAATGGGCAAATTAAAACATTCAAATGTTCTACCTTTTTTAGCCGGTTTAGGGTATTGTGCAATGTACCATTCTTCTTCATTATCCACTACATCTATTTCCTGTCTGCGTCTTTTACGTAGAGCCGTACCAGATACACCATTAGTTGTTGTAGGCCTAACTATTCCCTGACAGCCAGTGTTAGATGTATCTGATAACTGAAGTCTTTTCCTAGTTTCTGTCTGGCTAACTTCAAGGGCCCTTAATCTGCTGTCAAATAAATTGATCTCCTCTTCTAGTTTTTGATTTTTACTACACTTTGGACATACAAAGTCCCTTGCATGTGTTATATTCACATCTAATTGGTACATGTTACATTTTGTACATAAAATTGCCATGCGTCCATCCGCAGTTTTTAATATAATCTCCATGACTTAGTTTTTATTAGTGATAGAGAACACAGATTACTTTACCACAGTGTAGATTGAGTCGTTCTTCTATGTTTCTATTTACGCCATCCTTCACCAAACATGCAAACATGCGTGCTGCGCGTGTCTTTTGCGCGTGTTCGTACCACACCGATCACGCCCTGCTCACTGCAGGCTGATTTAAATAGCCCTTTCAGACCCGGAAGTAGAAACGAGGGTCACCCAGACTCGCCCCAGATTAAGCTTTTTAAATGGGGTTTTTATTATGTTGGTAAATAAGCATTTATCCCAGCTTTTTAAGCACTGGAGAGCTTAAGTGGAAATCTAACTGGAGTTACCAGCTAACTGAGCCTGTCTGGCTCACACAGCACACAGGTACACAGCCCTCACAAGTATGTAGCCCTGGAGAACACCCTCACAGGCTGCAACTCCTCTACCTAGCAAGTGCAAAAGCTAGGGCTCCAAATTCTCGCATTCTAGTGAGTAAAACAGTTGAAACAATTTTTTTTTAAAATACACAGTAAAAGTACATCAAGGTCTATATAGAGGCAATAATGAAAAGTAAGCAGCAATGCTTCTAGTGAGACTTGCTCACCGCAGGGCTGATTTAAATAGCCCTTTCAAACCCGGAAGTAGAAATGAGGGTCACCCAGACTCGCCCCAAATTAAACTTTTTAAATAGGGTTTTCATTATGTTGGTAAGTAAGCATTTATGTCAGCCTTTTAAGCGCTGGAGGGCTTAAGTGGAAATCTAACTGGATTTACCAGCTAACTGAGCCTGTCTGGCTCACACAGCACACAGGTACACAGCCCTCATGAGTCGGTCAGTGTAATATCATAGACCTGAAACTGGGTAGTGTATCATGATGTGGTTAGAAAGCCGTAATAGCCACAGTCTCCCACATACAGTTGCTGTGATCATCAACCTTCAGATTTCAGTGTGTTGGGGAGGGGGAGTACATGTGGTTATCTTTATGTATTTCATTTTTTTACCACAGCATTGTTGAGTGGGCTAAGTCCCTACACCAGTACTGTTAAATACCATCCAGTCTTGATATTTATAGTACTGCTGATCTGAGAGAATGAATTTTTATGTAGCATGGTGCTGTGGTACCTTCATGTTTTATGCACTTGTAAATACATCTAAAGAGTTGAGGGAAAATTATTAATGTCCCCAGTTCAATTCGTCACAATAAATGTGAACTCAATGACTGAAGTGTGACTGTCACTGTAGGGTGTCATAAATCAGAAAAAACACAATGAAATGCTGACATGAAAATAGGACTTTAAGTCTGTCAGTGATTTTTGTTTTGTTATAATCTTACAATTAAGTTATGCCTTAACCTGTGCCCTAAAGTTGATGGGGCATGGTGGGACAGAATTAATCAATTATAATACAATACTGACCTCAACCTTTTGCTATCAACCTCCTCCTCCCCCCACACACAAATTCACTTAAGCTCTTGCAGAACATTATTTTTTTCACAATATGAACAGTGTGCTAGATATATGCACTACATAATTTGTTTTAGATATACTGATTATTTAAAAACACCTATGAAGTTTTATACTCATGCCAAATCAAATATTCAAGTGCACCATACAAATTCCTTCTTCAGATTCTTAGTTTCCTTAAATTCCCTTTTGCCCTATAAGTACTGATTACATTTAATTTACAAGTATGAAGTATGTCCTTGGTTGTCCTGTTGGTGGTGCAGACAGTACATTAACTTAGGTTTGATCCTTGAACATGACATCTACTCCAGAGCCAAGCATCCCCAGGTGTAAGATGTCCACTGACTTCATGAGATGAAAGGAGAGGTGTCAATGAACAAGCACCTATAGAGACTGGCTTAAAAGGCAAGGATAAATGATGTGATCAAGTCACCATACCAGCTCGCACAACCACAGGGAGTGATCCTGCATAACATGCCACCCACTGTAAACAAGAAGAAAAAAAATGTAGAATAAATAATAATGAACAATAATATAGGGGTGTAATTACAAAGAGAAGTTACTCAGTGACAGTGTGCAAAAGAGAAGGGAGGCAGAGTAAAATTTATTTTAACAAACTGGCAACGCTAGTGCTTGCCGTGGGGAGATGCTTCTTTCTGCTTCTTTCTATACTGAAGCTAGAGGGGAGGCATTTATAAGAGACAGGCAATGATTTCCATATTTTAGAAGCTAACAACATTATTTCAGTTATTTACTTAATTATTTATAACTTATTTAAGTTGATTTCATTATTTAAATAAGTATTTAAATCATGTGATTTGTCTGATTTTTGTCATTAATTCCCTATGTTAGGGAGTCTAACCCTGAACAGGTTCTTAGCGATAATTAGAGATGCAAAAGAATCACAGACAAGTTGCATATCTGTAATAACCATGTTTATTACTATAAAAGGATATCACAGTTGCCCTAAGCAGTTCTTACCATAAGATACTGGGAACCAGAGCTTAGCATTCACCTATAACCCAAGGAGTGAAGAAGGTCTCCGAGGAGAAAGTGTTATGCATTACATTATATACTATGATATTTGTCATGACTACCAAAAGATAGAAACACTGAGTTACAGTGAGTAAGTCCTAATGGCTAAAAGTAAGGTGGCTCCACAGTGTAGATATCATTATACAGTCTTGCTAAGCCAGCTATCTCTGGGAACAATAAAGGTATACATGAGATGAGCAAAACACAGGATGTAATGTAATTATACATAAATCCCAAAGTGTGGTGGTGCAGACTATAACTAAGGCATGCATGTCTTGGATTACTACGTGCAGTTTCCATGCATAGAGAAAGTAAAGTGTATTACAATTACTATATATCCTGACACCTACTGTTATACAGTGGGTGTCTGTGCCCTATATATTAGTATAGCATGTGCATATTATATGTAACATAAGGTTTGTCTAAGGTGAACCTTAGGATGCCAGTTAGGGTTTAGGGACCTCACTTAACAATCCCCCCTCCTTGTTGCCTTACCAAATAGGCAACAACACTATGAGAAAGTGGTGAGAACAAACTGTCATTTACACACCCGACAAGCGAGCCTTGTAAAGGAATTCATTCAAAGCTGCTCTTGATGTTGTTTAAGCATATGCCTTAGGCAGCAAAGCATTATTATCAAAGTGAAAATCAAAAATGCCTGTACGATAACAAAACCTTTAAAGGTAATTTCTAACCAAATATTAGTAAGTGCATCACTTAGATCACCATCATTGATGAGGGCATTAATTGCATTACTAGCAGTGATAAGGTTGTTGCTGATGTGAATGAGGTGTGTGCCTTTCCTGTCTAAAAGTTATTTACCTGTAAGTGGCAATGTCAATGGGTCTGTGTGTACACTGATGTAAGGGTGATACTGAGATATAGCAAGCAAATATTCACGGTCGCCATCAATAACATCAGATTCTGCAATGGGAGCAGGAGTAATCACTGTGTGTCCTGTAACAGTAGTCTGATGAGGAACAAAACAAAAGTTAGGTGGTTGTATTTCACAAACTTTACCATAGGAAAAATATTTATGAATAATCACAATGCAGTACTATTCATCAGAATTATATGTCATTTTAACAATTGGCAGCCTCCATTTTTACAGTTGGACTGGGTAGGTGTAAGCCTGATTTGATAGTCTTGTAGTCAGCTGATGAACCTTCTCCTTATACGCCTTGTAGAATTCTTCATTATTCACCATTGATGGTGGTGCTAATCGTGCTTCAGGGGTATCTGTGTCATTAGCAGTAATGTCCTGGTCCAGAGTATAGGATCAATCAATGCTGTTTGTGGAGTAGCCGCAGACAGGTTTTATAACATCAAAAATGTCACAATGATACAAATAATGATAGCCCTTCCTGGCACAGCAATCCATGTGAAGTGAGACCCATGCATCCAGGGTCCAATGGTAGACAAGGAGAGGTGGCAGATAGATATGTTCTCTATAGATGTCATCTTCAAGGTGCCCAATGGAGTTAACTTTAGTGAGTTTATCAAATATAGCTGTATTTGGATCAAACCATGGTAATGAGACAGTAAAGGTATCAAACATGGTGTCTAGAATAGTGCATTTCTTAGCAGTAAAGCAATGTCCTTTGTTAAGATGCCTGGTGACAAAACTTAAGTTTCTAGCAGTAGAGATTGGTATGGAGATGGACTGAGACATACACATTGCAATGCATGAGGAAGTTTTACAATGTGGGCAATACCATTTAGAAATTCTATCGTGAACGATGTCTGGAATACATCCAGATTTCAGATCACGGAAGAGGTTATTGATGGTGGTTATGACATAAGAGCCATAAACAGAGTGGAGGAGTTCCCTGGCAATATATTGCTTGTCTGCCTCCTTTTTGTTTTGTGCAATGAGTTGATTTAACTTATCCTTAGTGTCAGTAAAACATTTAGCAATTTCTTGTATGTTATAAACTGTGTACCTTTCTTCCTGACTAAGGCCATCCACACCATGTAATAATGGGGGTATGATGTCATTAATCATACCTACTTGGAATTTACATTAGTGATCCTTGATAGTAGCAATGTCTGCCCTGTTCCAGATAGACATAGTGCTACCAAAGATGCCAGTAAGGGTGCCTGTTGCACCAGTGACGTCAACAGTTTCACACTTCTTTCTTGAAGATTGTGATTTCTTTTTAGAGTGATTTGGTTTAGACCTAAATAAACCTAGACATTCTACAGTGTTGACACCAGCTACAGGGTCTTGTGTGCGTGTCTGGTAGGCAGTCAGACTATCTAATAACATAGCACTGAAAAGGTTTGAGGTGTTAGTAGCAAAACACATACCAAATTCTGTCATATTCCAATGTACAGTATAAGATTAAAGAGTACAGGAACATCCATATATTGCAGATTGTTAATAAGGGTACCAGGTGCTGAACTGGCTGTTAGGCCACTAAGTGGGCCAGGTTCCTGTGGGGGACATTCAAGTAGTTCTGCTTCTGTTGGAGGAATTACAGCTAAGTACATGGCAGCTGAGGCCGTAGAATTGAGTGCTCAATATTCCTTTGTGGAGACTTTGGAGAACCTCCCACAATAGGGAGGGTCAATTACAGCAGTAAGGTTGTATAAACCTGAATGTCAATGATTGGTTTGTTGAATAGATAAAGTACAATTTGGGGCAATTTTGGCATTTGACCAACCATTGAAGGTTCTTTTGGACAGGCGGGCTACTGGAAGAGTTTGTCCATTAAAATCTGTTTGCCATTTAATTTGTAGGGTAGATTTTTCAGGGGCTACAACCGAGGTAGTGAGGTAGGTATCTTTACCTTTCTGGACAGTAATCTATTTGTTTGGGACTGTGATTGATATTCTTTCTAGGGTAGCAGCAGGAGGATGGTCAAGATGTGGAAGTATGCAATCTACCTTGCCTTGGATGCAGGGGATAGCTCCTAAGATGAGGAGTAACAGTTGTAAGATAGCCATCTTGCAGGGATACCTGTAAGGAAAAAGAAAAGGTCAGTCAGTACAATTTTGCCCAATGGGGTTAGGAAAAGTAATTATACTCCTTTATATAGCTTTAGTTGGTTTGCATGTAACCACTTGTCAGTTAGTTTCTTGTTTTGCAGAAGCATAGACTGCAGGACTGAGCCTGTTGACAATAGGGTAGTGTCCTTCCCATTTATTGGAAAAGGCATGTGTACGGTAAGCAAATCTGAGTACCATTACCTGATCAACTTGGCAATCCACCTCTTGTGCGTGTTTGTCAGACTGGATTGTGGATTGTTGTCAGGCATTGCCCATACAATGTGCAGCATACAGATGGGTCTTAACAATGTCTTCTTTGAGCTTGGCCACATACTTGTCGACAGACACTCTGTCTGCAGTAGGAGTGTTCAGGTCAAACAACAGATGTTCAGGTAATATAGTTCTACCAGTCATCACCTCAAAGGGTGTTAGCTGGGTGGTGGTTCAAGGAGTACTCCTGATTGCCATTAGGAGTAAAAGCAGCAGGGAATCCCAATCCTTGGGATTGTCCTCAATGAATTTGGAAAGCATTTGCTTAATCCGTCTGTTGGCTCTCTCTACTTGATCTGAAGATTGGGAGTGGTAAGGTATGTGAAACTTCTGGTGTACCCCTAGATGTTTTATTTATTTATTTATTGAAATGTTTCACCAGGAAAGATACACTGAGCAACTTAATGCTCGTCTCACGGTACGTCCTGGGGGAATGAGGAGAGGGATGAACAGAATGAGAGTTTAGATACATACATAACAGATGGTGAATACATACATACAGTTACAAAACAGGTTCATGGCAACTGAGTACAATAATTGGCTGATGCAACAGTTACTGTACTGGCAGTTCATAGGAGCAGCATACATACAGTATAGAATCAGTACAGGGACCAATCATAGGATGCAAGGTTGACAATGCATGCATTACAGGCAGTTCACTAGTGATGCAGATGCAGCAGGGTGACACATAGGATCCAGTCACCCTTTTTTAAGAGCTAGTCTATAAGTTCAAGGGCTTCTTTCATCAACTCACCTGAAAAATTAGTTCCTTTGTCAGAGTCTACCTTCAGAGGTAGGCCCACCGGGAAAAAATCTGTTCCACCAGGGTTTTTGTAGTAGCTTTTGCAGTGCATGTCTTAGTGGGAAATGCTTCCACACACTTAGAGAAGAGGTCAGTAATGACAAGTGCATACTTGTTGCTCCTGCTGGTATTGGTCAAGGGACCAATAAAGTCAATCTGTACAGCATGCCAAGGGACAGAATGTCTTTGTGGCAGTAACTTGGTATTACGTTTGATTGGTATTGGGTTGTTTTAAGCATAGATCAGACAGTTATCAATGTAGTGTCAGACATCCTTGGTGATGTCAGGCCACCAACCAACAGTTTTGCATCTTTGGAGTGTATTTTCAACTCCCTGATGTCCACCAGTAGGGGTGTTATGTACCTGTTGGAGAAATTCAGATCTCAGTGCTTGAGGGACTACCCATAATTTGCAGGGTGAGTGATACCAGATCCGTTTGTCATCTGATGACAAATGAAACCTACTTGTGTGTCTCTTGTATGAATTATGGGTAGGTAAGTCTTGTTCAGATCCCTTGTCAAGGAGACAGAACACATCTCTAAGTTGGGAGTCTTCATGTTGTGCAGCTGACAGATCTAAGGGATCATATGATTCAGATTTCTTCCTGATAGCTGCCACTTGGACAGCTGCTAGAGCATCTGGGTAGTCCATCATCCATGTGCCCCCCTCCTTGAGCACCCTCTTTCACAAGGGTATCTGCTTTATCATTGAAGAAATGATATGGGTCTGATTGGGAATATGCTTTATCCTTGTTGTTATAAAGCTTGTGCTGAAAGCTCTGAACCAGCTCATGAATATGACTGACGAGTGCTTTATATTTCACTGGTGTGCCATCAGAAGAGGCAAAGGAGTTGTTCTTCCAGAAGGGTAGAAATTCTGTCAGTGAGCAGCAGACACAGTTGGAGTCTACAAAAATAATGGTGTCCTTGGTACCATGCTGTATGTACTCGAGGGCACAAGCCACGGCTGCCAATTCTGCATACTGTGATGAAGCTACACTGCAATGTTTGGATATCCCAACAGTGTTGCAACTGGGGTATACGATGTGCACTCCAAGTCCCGCTACCTGTTCTCCTTGGCAGTATGAGGCTGAGCCATCTGTGAAGACATGACACAGGGAAGTGTCCTTGAGGAGCTTGGGAGTGGCAGGAAGAAATGGGCCTGGATTAGGCAAGTCAGGTGGCTGCAGTGTACAGTCATGTGGTTCTCCTTGGTAAAGGAGCCCATGTGCTAGAAGGGATGGCATTTTGGCAGGGTGGACCTGTATGTCATGGTCCTGGAGAAGAAGTGACCAGTGAGTCAATCAGGTGTTGGATACTGATCCATCCTTCACTCTATCTGATAGCAAGAAAGTTGTGGGTGTGTGGTTTGTGTTGATAATGATAGGTGAGTACCTGATGATGTACAAGAAATGTTTGACAGCCCAGTAGGTTGCCAGAAGATTCCTTTCACAAAGGCTGTATTTTTGTTCTACTGGTGACAACATTTGAGATGTATATGCAACAGGCCTCAATGTACCATTGACTTTCTGTGCAAGGACTGCAGACATGGCAATGTCTGAGGTGGCTGATTCCAAATGGAAGGGCAATGCTGGAGTTGGGTACACTAAGGCTGGAGTGGAGGCCAAGGCCTCTTTCAATGACACCACAGCCTGAGTGTGGATGGGATCCAAAGTCCAGGGGATGTCCTTTTTCAGAAGCTCATAAAGAGTTGCGGCCTTCTGAACGAAGTCAAAAATAAAGTCCCTGGAATAGTTGACCATTCCCAGGAAACATCTAAGTGTTGCCACACTGGTGGGGAGTGGCAAATCTTGTAGGCCTTGGATCTTTTTCCAGGCTGGGTTTCTGATTTTGGCTGTTATGTGCAGGACAAGGAAGATAACTTCTGTTTAGCAAAGTTGTGCCTTTGCAGGGTTGCATTTGAAACCTTCCCTCTGTAGGAGGGTCAGTAGTTCATCCAAGAGGTCAAAGTGTTGTTCTTTTGTGGCTGTTGCCAGCAATAAGTCATCCACATACTGCAGGATACATTGTGGGGCAGAGAAACCCTCCAGGGTGTCCATCATGTGTAGATGGAAGAGGGAGGGGCTACTGTGAAACTCCTGGGGCAAACAGGTCCATCTGTACTGTCTTTCTTCAGAGGTGAAGGCAAATTTGTATTGGCTCTTGGGTGCCAATGGCAGTGACCAGAAACCATTGGAGATGTCAAGGGCGCTAAACCACTGATGGTCTATGGGCAGCAATTTGAGCACATCAGGTGCTGATGCTACTGCAGGTGAGCAGCTAGGAGTGACTTGTAATCAATTGTGAGTCTCCAAGTTACCGTGGGTTTCTTGACAGGCCAGATAGGTGAACTGACAGTAGAGACACATGTCCTGATCACACCTTGTTTGAGGAGTGACTGGACAGTTTCTCTGAGTGAAGTCAAGGCCTCAGCAGGAAAAGGGTTTTGCCTTTGCCTTTCATGGCCTGGAATCTTGATGACAGTGTGCATCCTACCACAGTCATGCTTGTTTGTGGCAAATGCGTCCAGGTGTTTCTGTAGAATGGGGAGTAGTCTACTGAAGAACTCACGGTTCTGGAATAGAGCTATGACATCATATTCCTTGTCATTAGTGGTTATGGCTGCAACCACATGTGAATCTGAAATCATGTCAGTATGGTATTGTCCTCTGATTTGGATCAATAGCATGTTGGCCAGATCACCACGCAACCGTGTGGTGCAAGAAAATCAATTTTCATGATGCTGGGGTGGTCCTTCAGTACCATAAGCTGGAAGGTATGGCAGGCCTTCAGGTTACCAATGGTCACTGGTAAAACCACTGAACGATACATAGATAGCTTTGTGCCATCCATGCCAGAAGTATTGGTCTGCCATCTGGTAAACCAAGAAGAGTTTGCTGGATCATCATCATTAATACAGACACAGCTGCACCTGTATCCAATAGCATTGTTAGTGGGCAGCCCATGATCACAATCTTGGCGTGCGGCCTTCCATTTGTGTCCAATGCCAGCTTGTTCACAACAAGGACTGGGGCTTGCAGTTGTCAATCCATAGTGCCAGCAGCAGTGTGCTCCTGAAAGAGCGGTTGGGCCTGGTCTCGACGGACCTCATCCCTGTGCTGGATTGCTTCTTTGTAAGGAGTGGCTTCTGGGTTCAGGCCTGCTGTGGCCTGGTGCCCTGCAGTTCTGGAATCCCTGTGGTGTGTTGAGGACTGCTGTCCTGGGCCTATAGCTGAGAGGGCCTATGCCAGGACTGCATCTGCTGCAGAGTGGACCTGTCTGAGGAGGTTTCGGAGATTTTTGTTCTCCTCTGCGATTTCTCTCTATATGAGTGGCCTGATCGGATTATTCTGATTGTCTGATTGGAATCAGAATTCCAGCGCTTGCATTTGTTTTGTTAACGTCTGCCCTACCCCAGACTGGTGCTGTCAGTTGTCCGGTGGGTTTTTGTGGGCCTGCCCGCAGTATAGTGGGTTGTGGGCCCATCAGTAGACTGTACCACGGCCACCATTTTTGAACCGGAGCTCAGATCTCAGGTGCAGAGCTGGTAAACCTGCTCTGTTTTCCTAAGGATATTGGCAAAATTGTCCATAGTGGGGAAAATGGTTGATTCCACCTTTTCACAGAGAGCTAGAAGCATGTTCCGAAGGAACAAATTCTTGTATTCTATGAGGTCGGTATCAGTGGTCTCTCCTGCAAGGTTTTTCCTTGCATGGTAAGCCATCCATAGCCTCTGATGGAAGATCATGGGGCTTTTCTTTTTTGTTTTACAGAGTATAGTAATTACTCTCACCATACTCTGGACTGTGTGATGAGTTCAGCTGTATTTGGTCAAAAGTCACTCAGTTATTCTGGGGGACTACTTCTGGGAGTCTGGCCCATAGACCAAGATCAATAGTCTGTCACAGGATCTGTACTTGGTAGTCCATCGATAAGCTAAGCATTTCACATTTGGAGCGTACTTTCTCCAAATGACAACTGAGGTTGTCAGGGGGCATCATGCAGCCTATGCTGTCAATAATTTGCTGAACAGAGTGAGCCATCTGTAGGGGATTGGTAGGATGGTTTGTAGTAGGAAGCATATCTTGTGCACATGAATAGCAGCCTCCGCAGTGGCGTTGGCCACAGTTTGGACCACAGATTCCTGAGTAGCACTTTCCTTCAGCATTTGTTTTATCTGCACTCGGAGGGTTCATTTGCTTCTTTCAGGTAAATCTGAATTGCTTAAAGCATTTTCAATCATTTTATCAATTTCTTGCCTGTCATCCACTGAAATAATGGTGACGGGGTGGCTGTTGATAGGCCTTGAGATGGCGGTGGTAGGCCTAAACCTCCCCCATCGTGGGGGTCACCATATTGACGGTGCACAGGATAGTCGTCATCATGTTGATGACGTAGGGACATGTGTTATAATGAGGGACCGCCATCTTGTGGAGTGGCAGGTGGGTCACAGGACCATTGTTGAGGAGTGACTGGGCATTGTATTGGGAGATGTCATCATCCAACTCATCCTCTCCTGATGACGTGAGGTTAATGGGGGCATAGCCACCCATAGCCTTAATGTGACCAGTCAGAACCTCTCGCTGATGGCACAGTTTTGCCATTTTGTCTTTGCAACTTTCATGACTAACTTTTGCAATGTTCTGTTCTACACCCTTTTTAACCTGTTTCTGAATCAATCTATATGCAGCGCTCAATTCACAGTTGTCCCTATGTTCCCTATCCAACTTATCACGTACCTGATTCAGGTCATCTTGAAGTCTGTCCAAGTCCTCTCAAAGTTGATCTTTAGTTTTACTTAACAAATCATTCATTTGTAACACCTGTCTCTTATACTGTTTCAAACTTTCACATTCCTCTCTCAATATACATATTTCTTGCTGATTACCATCAACAGAACAGTGCAAAACTGTCTCTTTCTCATTTCACAAGGACTGAAATTCAGTCCCCAGTTCCTGCTCTTTTCTCAAACTTTCAGTAGCCTGCAATCCCATCTCTTTCTTAAGGAATGAGAGTAGCAGTTTGAGGGAATGAAACCTCGATTCAGAGGCTTCTAAAGCAGTGTAGAGAGCTGCAACCAACAGCCCTTTAGCCTCACGGTTTTTGGTTTTGTCTTGTCTCTGTGTACTGGGTTGAAATTCCCAGCATGGGACTGTCGGATTGACTTGCGTCCAGAGCAAAGTCAGTCCATCCTCCATGGGAGGCAAGGAAGTTGGAGATGTTGAGTCTCAAGTCTGCGACATATGCTTGACATCCATTGTAATGCCGTATAAACGGGAAGCTCTGATCAGAACTCATACGAGTCTCATGTCCTGTATCTATCCTGACAGACACAACAGCAGCAGATGGGCAGTCTACTGTACTTGCATAGTCTTGTAATTCAAATTGCTGTTGGGTACAGTGAGTCAGCATCGACCATGCCCAGTAAGCAGCCAGACTACAAGTTGCTATGGGTAAAAATAATGAGAGGTGATAAGGTGTACACTTATTGTTCCTGTAGGAAAGGGAAGTTTTGCAACATGAAACTGTGACATCTAAATCACTGCACTGGTCACCAATTGTTAGAGTTAACTTGATCAGGTTCTTGGCAATTAGAGATGCAAAAGTCACAGACAGTTGGATATCACAATAATTGTTTATTACTAAGGATATCAAAGTTGCCCAAGCAGTTCTACCATAGATACTGAGCCAGGCTAGTGTTCCCCTATACCCCAAGGGGTGAAGAATTGTCTGAGAAAGTGTCGTCCATTACATTATATGTATGATAGTTGTCATGACTGCAAGAATAGAAACATCTGAGTTACAGTGAGTAAGCCCTATTTTCTAAAGTAATGTACCCCATAGATATGATGCTCTGGTTTTCAGTCAGCTATCTCTGGAACAATAAGGTATATATGAGATGAGCAAACAGGGGCAGATATTGAAGGGTTGTTTGTGTTAGGATGCTAGCAAGTCTAAAATGCACTATTCTGTGACATTCAGTGAGGCAGATGAGCCCCAAAATCATACTGTGCAAGTGCAAGATAATGAATGCATGCAACTGGAGAGACCATGCAATGGTATATTCATGCGCAATAGAGTAAGCAGAAGTTGTGCACAGCGAAATGAGCCAAAACAAAAGGAGAGAGGCGCAGGCGGCTGAGCCATAGCGTACACAGGCAACACACTGCCAGGCAGGACAGACAGAGCACTGGAACCCTGTCAGAGAAGATGGGAGCCACAGCCAGCAGTGCAAAAGGGAAGTGCCACAGCACTGAGGCCACCAGAAGGTGTTCCCCGTGCAGGAAGTGGCAGCAAGGACAGCGGGGGACACAGAAACAGCTGCGGGGGAACACAAGCGGGGATGCCAGTGCCACCATCTGTGATGGAGGCAGTAGAGGGGTGAGAAGGCAGGGGGGCGCGGGTGGAGGTCTGGTTGTGGTAGCTCAACAGGCAGGCTTACCCGCATCAGTCAGCTGTACATCGATATCGAGATCAGGCCAGTACTGCCTGAACTGGTACTTGGAGGCAGCCTGTGAGCGTGCAGTATGATGCAGACACCACATGTGAGTCATGCCTGTCAGGGAGGCAAAGTGACAGCCATGTGCCTGCTCACCATGGATTCCAGAGACCAACAGGGACATGACAGGCACCCAGTCAGCGCATGCCACCACCCACCTCCTTTTTGTTGCCACATGCTGTGGAGTACATCCATTTCAGCACACCGGTGGAGGCGTCAAACATATAAGGAGTTCTGCAGGTGCACGATGCTGACGGGTTGCAAGACTGCACCCATGTGGCCATCCTGTTCACCGGGCCTCTGGGGCCCCATACATGAATCGAAAGTGTTGCAAGCATCAACTGCTGGGTGGTGTGTGATGCCAGGGGCATGTAATTCGGTGCTGTACACCTGGGGGCGCATGATGCCTTCATCTGCACCAGTCATACTGTGCCACAGATTCGAGTGGGGACAACCCACTGCCCAGTGGGGTGAGCATACCACAGAAAGACATGGGCTTGGGGGTAGTCGAGTGGCCTGATGGCTGATGGCAGGTGTGCTAATTACCAACTAATTCTCCCTCTGCACACAGGTGACGGTCTACCTACTTCATTCCTGGGCTCACACCATACCAGTGTTACGACCCTATAGCAATGTTGCAATGAGGCACATGCCACCACACATTCCTTAGCGGGTGTTGGGTTTGAGGCGCCTGCCTGGACATGTCTGATGGTGCCTTGTACAGTCCCCTGGCCTGTATTCTTCTGTTGCATCCTGCACATCCACCCATCAGGGATAGCCAGGTTAAAGAGGGGGATGTTTATGGGGACGGTGAGGACGCCAGTGAAGATGGTGGATGGCAGCTCGCGCGGGTATGGACCCTTGATGATCCCTGGCACAGCTGCTGGGACGCTCAGAGGGCACTTCCAAACCGTTAAGCTGGCCGTGCAGCCACCACTGGCAAAGGCACAACTCACAAATGCTGGACAACACTAGGTGCGTTGTTATGGAATTATTATATGAACACTTTACACCACTTAGGATGGGCAATGTTCAAGCCGCATGATCCTCTTACACACTTCAAGACATTCATAAAGGGTGGGAGGATTCAAGGGTAGGAGGTGGGCACTGTTGCACAGTGTACAGTATATGCAGGCATCATCATGCACATGCCACAGCGGACTTTAGCTGGGAGGAAGGAGTGCATGCGTGTAGGCCGGTAGCCACCGCATTGCACACTGAACAACACAATGCACACAGGGCTGCATCGACAGCGCCATGCTGGGGACGGGTCAGTCATGCACCAGTGCTACGGTTGTCACGATGGCGGTCAGGCCCTGAGACCGCCAGCAGGATAGTTGACCAATGCCGGTGGGGTGGCACCACGGTCCTGGAGGTCCACTGCATGAGCGTATTTTGCCTTGCAGGGTCTGCAGCACACCGAATGCCTTACCCAGCGTTTTGTGGAGTCACAGCTGAACCTGGTGTCCAAGGAGGGTGTTGCACGATGCCAGGAACGGGAGGTGGACATTGCAGTGCATGGTGCCTGCGATGCATGGGCAAATAAATGTGTGCCCATTGTGGCCATGACAGCTGTGATTGCCTGTGTCTGCCTGTCAATGGCAGCGGTCACATCCTCCAACAACTGGTCCATCCCTGCCAGGAGCAGAGTGGTGTCTCTGCTGCACCACTCCTCTGCCTGGTGCAGGGCCACTGAGTGCATCCACCGCCCATCACAAGCCTCCTGATTGACTGATGCTTGGAGTGTGCAGAGGTCATCTACGAGGTCATCTGCCTGATCAGCATGCTGTCCCTCATGGCATTTGCAGCCTGATGGTCAGCACCCTTTGAGGTTGGTGCTGCACTCAGGGCCAAGCCTGGGCATGTTCACAGGCAGTGCACTGATGCCTTCCTGACACTGTACCAGCATGGTGGCTGGTCTTTCTCATTGCCTCTGTGTTGCCACTCTCCAGGGCTCAATGGTGCTGCTGCAATGGCCGCAACAGCCCCACTGTCCTGGACACACACCAGTGCTGCCCCACTGGTGCAGATAGGCACAGGCTGGGACTGTGATGTCACGCAGGCCTCCACGGCGGCACCACCCACAGCCATGCCATGATGTCACCTGCTGTGTGGCCATCCTGTGGCCCACTCGTATCACTGCCCATGATGTTAGCTCCATCATCATCAGTGATGGATCCGGCATCAGCCTGAGTCTCAGCAGCATGCTGGCATCCATGGATGCTGGCACGCTGGGACACGGGCAGGGCCTCCTCCGCACCTGCTCCACCAACATCAGTCCGGATGTCCAGGCAGGCCCACTGTTGCCCTGACCCCTGTATTCCTGTGGAGGTGGATGGGCCCTCCTCTATCTCCATGCTACCACCCTCAGTGGACAAGCCCACCACCACCGACCCATGTAGATGCTCAAGAGCTGTAAGGGAAAAACAGTAGCATTAATGTATGTGACCTACCCTGTCCCCCCCGTTGACAGACCAGGACCTACCATGCAGTGACAGGCTACCACCCATCTGGAATCCACCACCCGGAACACCCTAGATGGTGCAACGCTGCATGCTGCCAGCAACCCACTCTTCTTGTGGGGTCAGGCGTTGCATGTCCGGCTGTCCCCCACCGGTCGCAGACTGTGCTGCGCTGATGGCAGCCACCTTCTCCTTAATCCTCTGCCTGTCCATGCCCATCTTCTTTTTGCACTCCTGCCCAGACTGCTGGTGACTGCCATGCAGGTTGACGGCATGCACCACCTCTTCCCATGCAGCAGCATGGGCCTGTGGTGTTCCCTGGCGTCTGCTGAGCAGTGGCTCTTGGTCGAGGTAGGCATCAAACAGGGCATCTGTTTCTTCATTGGTGAAGTTAAGCCTCCTCTTCTGCCCATGTCTCTGTTCCTCTTCCTCCACCTCACGATCGGTCATTATTCATCCTGTAAGAATGACAGGTGTTACCTGTGACTGTGCAGTCCCATGCATGTTCCACACACCACACTCCACACTCCCAAACAGCATGCAACTCACCACAATAGACTGCAGTAACTGACTATGGCCAGTGCAGCCCAATGTCGCAGTTTTATAGCGCAACACATGCAAATGAGGTGAGGCACATTTTTAAGTGGATGCAAATGCAGTGTCTGCACCATTGAATGGCTGATTAGCTGATTTGCATATGCCGGCTGAATATCGCGCTGTTGCACTTTGTGCAATTGTGTTGAACGTGCTCAGCCAAGGGCGCAGTTCTGTGACATGCACAGTACACACCGAACTGCACATGCCCAGGGTGATGATGCAGACCCCTGCCACACTGCTGATGTGCTGTGCATGGGAGGCAATGCAGAGCACGGCCACCATTGTGCCAGTGGCACTACTGCGCTGTTCACATATATGGTGCTGTGGCACTGGGGTGCCGTAGGTGCACTGGGGCCACAGCGTTGAAGGCCGCTACAGGATGTAACACACAGGCACCCAATTGCGCTACATGCATTGGGTTCCAATCATGCTGTGGTTGTCCATGTGTGAGAGACCTTTGACTCTGTGCCCAACCTTTGCCCCCTAGGTGCCATGCATCCTGCATGGGTGCACCATTATCATGCTGTTCGGTGACAGCGCGATAGGGAATGGCAGCACTGTACCACACAGCATCTGCACGTGGAGGGACCACGCTGCTGAGTGCCATTTTGACTCCAACTATCTGATGAGATGGCACGGAGAAGGGCTGCTATGTGGAGCCAGGTGGAATTAGCAAATCTGGTGGCAATTGTAGAGCCCCATGCTGGGGCTCTATATGGTGATGCACCCCTGGACAGGGCCAGGAGTGCAGTTTGGCAGGAGGTGGCTGATGCACTGGAGAAGGCCATGGGAATCGGGTTCATGGCAGAGCAATGTCACCACAGGTATGGGGACCTCAGGCGCAGGGACTCGGACATGCTTGCCTGCCTGTGGGGACATGCCAGGAGGGGCACAGTGCCACAGCCAGGTAGGTGCCCCATCCATACACTGTTAGTGTCCATACGGGTATCACAGTTGCATGTGCCTGGCACATGGGGGGGCCATCCAGTGTTGGCCGTGGTGGTGGTATCGGGGTGGGGGATGGATGGGTATGGCCATGTGGGATTGCACACACATGGGGGCGGAGGGACTTTGCTACCGTATTGTACTGATGTTCCTCTCTCCATGTTTGCACCTTAGGCCCAGAAGAGTGCAGGCTGGTGAGGTAGAGGAGGTGCAGCCAGGAGGACCAGAGGCCGCAAGGGGTGAAGGTCTGCAGAGGCACAGGGACCAGCCTGATGATGGTTAGTGCCTTACATCCTTGATTACTATTGCATGCTGTGTAACTGGGCGGGCAGTGGGGCATGGCCACCATCCATTGACACCACTGCCATGCATGCAACTTGTTACAGACAGCACTGTCCAGTGGCACTGCATGTCTGGGAGTGCATCAATGGTGGTCCATGCGTGCACCAGGTACATGGCTGTGCCACTGCCTTCACACCACATATCCAAGTCACTGTATGGCCACGGTGGTGCTGTGCAGGACATGGGCGGTGGGTGTGTGCAGTGGTCCGCCTGGCTGTGGGTGCCTGGGTAGGCAGGTCTTGTGGACACGGTCACTGTGGGTGGTCGCACACCATCACAGGGGCATGGCACATGGCTGTATGCCATGCACTATGGGTGGGCTGCAGGGGGCTGGACAGTCACACGTATTGACTCTGCTCCCTCATCCTAGGTGGATGGCAACTTCAGGCCATCGAGAGGGGACTGCAGGAGCTGTTACAGGTGGTGAGGGTGACCTTGGAGCTCCTCCAAAGGATGGACCGACACGGGGTGAGGAGGCGTAGGAGACATCAGCGCCACATGGAGGACAAGTGGGGCAGACGATAGCCCATCCATGCCCCTGAAAACACCTTCCCCCGGACCCAGCCTCACACCCCTTCTTCCCTCTCCTATATGTTCACCCCTGCCCCTTACCTGCCCCCACCTGGTATGTGGCCCTTCCCCCCATTGTACATAATTGTAAATAGTTGTTTTTATTACCTGTTTTTAATACATTTGTTTTGTTATGACATCTGTGTTGGTCCCTGATTTGCAGCGGGCTACAGGTGCTCAGCTGCAGTGGTGTGCACGGTGTCAGGGGTGGTACACGCATGGGCGTGTGTGTGTGTCTGGAAGGGAACCGCCTATCATGTGGGCAGGGGGATCAATCACTGTCTGTGGTTTGTGTGTTGTTCTGTGCACTAGATGCCTGAGTGCAGTGGTCCATGATGCATGCATTGTGTGCATGGCACCCCTGTCAGACCATCCATGGCCTGTGCAGCTGACACCCTTGCATGTCTGTGATATGCAAGGTCTGCTGGCATGTCAGTGGTGGCTGTCCATGCTGGATACCAACTGTACCCAGCACAATGCCAGGTTGCCTCCCATTACCAGTATGGTGCATGTCTGCCTCCGGTGGCACTGTGGCCTCCGCTGTTGTTGTCCCCCCTCCATGCTGTCACTTGTGTCTGTTGCAGGGGATGTGCTCCAGTGTCTGTTACTTGTGCTCCGGCTGCATGCTGGTGGCATACAGCTTCATGGTGCCTGCGTAGGGTGGCTGGCACACCTGCGCAATGTAGGGGTGCTGGACGTGTGTACACAGCAGTCGTGGCCACACATCAGTGGCTTGGTTGACCCGCTACTGTGTTCCTGTGTTGGTGTGCCCTTGGGTATGGGTAGGTGTTTGTCCATGCACTGTGTTACATCCTGTGTGGCGCATGCTTCCATGCAACACTGTGTGTGTCTGTGCTGGTTGTTGTGGCCAGTGCTGGGATGGGATGTGTCCTTGGGAGGGTGTGCAGGGTGCTGTACTGCTGCTGGTGGTGGGGCCCGGGGCATGCCCTGTCTCATGTGGGGTACCTTGTGTGGCGACGCATGGTCAGTCTCTCAGCTGTACCTTGGGGGGAACATGCAAGGTGGCACTGTGTATGCTGTTGTTGCATTGCTGTCTGCTGCCGCCTGCTGCAGGGTGCACACGGTGGGGCTACCTTGCATGTCTACATGGTGCACAGGGTTGCATTGTCAACGTGGGGGTGGTGGCATGCATGGGGGTGTCCTGCACTGTTGGGTGCTACTCCTGGGAAGGGTGTATGGTGATCGTGGTGCAGGGTGTGCTCTGCATTGGTGGGATGGTGTGGCACGGGGTGGTCGGCCCTCCTTGTGTGCCAGTCACAGCTTGCCAGGGGGTGTGCTGGAGCACCATGCCCTGGCTGTGGGTTGGTTGCTGGTATCCATGGGCCAGTGGTTATTCCAGCTGTCCCCCAGTTGTGCAGTGCATGGGGTGTGGGGGACGATATCTGTTCTGCTGTGTGGTCCTCTACCCATCTGTGGCATGGGTGGTGGGCTCCTGCATCCCTGCTTGTGCTGTTGCATTGCTGCCCTCCTCCACGGCGCATCCCTGGTTGCGCTATGGCGCATCTGGACTGCTCCACTGAGCATCCCTTGTTGCGCTATGGCGCATCAGAAATGTGCAACTGCACATCCCTGGTTGCACTATAGCGCAGGTGGTGTGATATTCAGTCGTGTGCCACAGGTGTATCTTGGCCTGCGCAGTTTTGAATATCGCGCTTCTTGCGCATGGAAGCAGTGGACTTGTGCTTGCTCCTGCTGTTGCGCACTTTTTGGGTGCAGTTTGAATATCCAGGCCAGGATGTAGTGTAATTATACATAAATCCTTAGTGTGGTGGTGCAGACTACAAAATGTCAAACGATGACAAAGACACGAATGGCTTGGATTACTATATGCAGTTTGCATGCACAGAGGAAATAAAGTGCATTACACTACTATAATACTATAATTACTATATATCCTGACACCTACTCTTATACGGTGGGTGTCTGTGCCCTATATATTAGGATAGCATGTGCATATTATATGTAACATAAGGTTTGTCTAAGGATGTCACCTTATGATGCCAATTAGGGTGTAAGGACCTTGCATAACACTTAATAGCTACAGTAACTTATGCTTTCTTCCAAAAATCTGCTAGTGTGAAAGCATAAGCTGCTTTGTGAACTTGAAGTGTGACAGCAATAACTCTTCTTTTTGATTTCTAGGAGCCCTTACTTTGCACTGCCTTAAAGAAAAACAATAAAATGCAACTATATTAAAAAAAATACATTCCATCCCTTGTTCCTTAGGGTTCTCCTGCAGATAATTATTTACACCACTTTTAAATCTTAATTATATCTTTTTCACAGGAGATACCCCTGCCCTGGTTTGCTATATGCATTTTACTTACACAGACCTTCTTAGCCAGTAAACTACTGTATGCTATACAGTTTTGGCTACACGGTAATTGCTTTTAGCTAACAGAAATTCTACTCCTGTCTCTACAATGGATTTGGAAAAATGAGAGTAGACTCGGGAGAAAAGAAAAACCTAATGATATCCCTGACAACCTTGTTTATACCTCACAAAGGAAAAGATTGCCTGTTTATTATTTTTTCAAAAGCTCAGCTTTCCCAGCCTGGCTTCCCAGTCTCCACTTAGAAGAAACACATGGTGTTAAAGGATGAATTTAATTTTATTAAGTGAAATAATAAAATGATGATGTGCATAGCGTAGCCCTGGCCTAGCGTTACCTACTGTACACAAAAAAATACCACTCGCAGTTATGTTGACACCTAAAGCAATGATGTTGTTGCTACTCACAAAAATATAAAGTTCATGGTTCTCCAGCTCAACCAGAATATGTAAAGTACGAGCACACTGGCCTAGATATTCAAACTGTGCCAGTTTGTGGCGCAAACCTGTGCACCACTCAAAATAGTTGCGCTGGGGTGTGGCTAGGGCGATATTCAACGGAGTTGCGCTATGGCTCAACTGCTTTGAATATCACCCCCTGGCCACCCCCACTGTGCATGGTGCAGTGGTCAGAGTGGAGCATTGAGATGTGGTGGCGCAAGTTCCATTGCACCATGCACAGCACCTGCGATATTCAAAGGGTGACATGCAAATGGGGCCATAATTTATGCAAGGTGCACGGGGGGCCATTTGCATCTAATTATGGACCCATTTGCATCCCATTAGCATGCAGGTGTGCCGATCCCCGATGACTTGCGCCTGGCACCCTACCAGGCAGCAGCTGTCGGGGACCGACGCCCCCTGCAGCCCGATCGCGGGACGTCCCGTGAGGGACAATGAATGTCTCCTATCCCTGGTGGTCCAGTGGGCTGTGATTAGCCCGATCACGGGCATAACTGTAACCCCCCCCGAGTAGCCTGATCACGGGCATCAGTACCCCCCCCAAGTCCAATATCTCTGGTGGTCCAGTGGACCGCACGAAGCCAGATTGTGGGCGGCATTCCTCACCCCCAAGTCTGCAATCCCTGGTGATCTAGTGGACCCCCACCCACCCGCCCATGGAGTCCCACCACCCCGCTGCCCTCCCGTCAGCCAGTGGGCGGCAGCACCCCAACCGCCTCCTGCCCCAGTGCCCGCCGAGTGACAGCTCGGTATGGCTGCAAGCCCATTAGTTCAGAGCATGAGCCAATGGGTGTGCAGCCCATACCGTACTAGTCAGTCCAGATATGTGAATGAATTCATGCACAACCCTTTTGAATATTTGGGCCACTAAGTTTAAGGAAACATGCCTCAAAGTTACCAATATAAAAAAAGACTTAAAATAAATCCTCATGATCTGAGGCAGAGGAGTTTATTTCTCAAATGGATATGTCAGAAATGGAAATGGAGTGAATGTCCACAATGGAAATGGAGTTAATTATTTCTGCCTTTTTTATGTTCCCCCTGATTAGTTGATTTATGAGCATTAAATGCAGAATTACCCTGACCAGGCTGATTTCTGCTTTTTGAATTTTTTTTAACCCCATTTGGTCCTTCTACTATTTCTATATCATAATTTGAACATTTTTATATTCTTGCTTACCACTACGAAAGCAAGACAACGCCTGTTACACTGTCAGTTCCTCTTGGCTTGAATAACTTATAAAGAGAGCTGCTGTTTTGTATACTAAATACTATCAGAAAAGCCAAAAACTTCTAGGTCTGTTTCTGTAAGACAAATAACCTCTTGTTCTAGTTTTCTAAGTGATTTATTAGACACAGTAAACCATGTTTCAGTATTCTATGCCTATATTAAAACTATGGCATTAAATAAAATACATAGGATACATATAGTACATTCATTCTCACACTTTGTGATAGTGAGCCTCCACAAGCCCTGGAAAAGATTTCAAGCCTCCCTCAAATTTGGAAAAATATCTTAGGCTTCCCCATGGGAAAAAAAAAATGATCATACTTTGCATAGACCACCAGGAATAAAGTGAGACTAATAAAGGTGACTGAGTATATTCTCTTTTTATTCAACATATTGTTCTCTACCCCCAGCCCCACACCCAAAGTTATCCTTGTTACTCCACTTTTCTGACTCTTGGCCCCTGGTTACTCTGTCTGGTTCCCCTCTATCTGGAACAACTATCATAACCACTTTCATTTCTCCTTCTCTTACTCTGTTGTTAAGCAACTTTCTGCAACCTTACCCCAGGTCACACCTGAAACAAGCATTGGCTCAGTGTGCCTTTCACCATCACCAATTTACATATAAACAAACACCGAGTGCAGAAACAAGCCTTGACTCAGTGCACCTTTCCCAGTTACTCATTTGCATATAAACACCTACTGCACAAACAAGCCTTGACTCAGTGTGCCTTCTTAGTCATCAATTTACACATAAATATACATCTATAAACAAGCTTTGGGTCAGTGCCTTTTCTGGTCACAAATTTGCACACAAGTAAAGAAATTCACTTGCTGTTATCCATATTTAGTTTGCTTCATCCCTTCACATAAAATACCCAAAACTATAAATGTAAATACTGTACATACTCGCACTTGACTGGTACTCCCTCAGAACATTTTAAGGCCTCCCTTGGGAGGCTGGCCTCATCATTTGAGAACCACTGTAGTAAATGAACATCCACGTGGTAATGCCAGTGTGTGCCTGGCTAATGAATGAGCTTGAAAGGCATCACAGCAGGCAGGACTTTGTCTGGAGGCATGACCAAGGCCACCTGGACAGACTGGGGGGGGAAGCAGGTAGGACCACCCAGAAGGGGCAGAGGGGAAGGGAGATGGTTCCCAGGGGGTAGGAAGCTTGCAGCCAGGGATAGGGAGGAGCTAGGCCTTTAAGAGGGGCTGCTCAGGAGGAATTCCTCCTCATTCCACCCTGTCCCATAATCCACCTGAACTTTGCTTGTCAGGACTCCCCATGGGCAGGATGTTCATGAGGTGCCTGGCAGGGGTAGGAGTAGTTTGCACCAAACCTCACCACAGAATATGCATAACAGCATCAATGAGGGATGACCTGGGCATTTGGCAGGCATTCTTGCAATGCTTCAATGGGGTATCGATGTGGCCTACTCCAGTGTCCAATCAGGATTTGAAACTCTTTACAGATGCCTCTGGGATCCAGGGCTTTGGGGCCTATTTGCAAGGTAAGTGGTGTGCAGATCAGTGGCCTCCAGACTGGGTAAGACTAGGCATTACAAAGCAGATTATAGTCATGGAATTCTTTCCCATTGTAGTGGCCTTGGTGATCTGGGTGACCTTCTTAAGGACAAGTTCTTAAGGACAAGGACAAGCTTGACCCAGACTGCCTCGCCAACTACTGACCGATCTCTAATCTTCCCTTTGTGGGGAAGGTTATTGAGAAGGTTGTGGTGCTACAGTTGGAGAGCCATCTTACCATCCATGACATCTACAATCCTCTCCAGTCTAGTTTTCATAAAAGGCATAGTACCGAGACTGCCCTGGTTTGTGTGCTCAATGATCTCCTGATTGCGAGAGACCAGAAATCCCATACCATCTTGGTATTTCTAGATCTCTCTTCATCTTTTGACACCTCGGACCATGGGGTGCTGCTGGAATGCCTGTATATAATCTGTGGCCTGTCTGGTATGGTCCTCAGATGGTTCCATTCCTTCCACACTGGCAGATCACAGACAGTGGTCTCAGGGATTTATTTTTCTGGGGCAGTCTCTCTGCAGTGTGGGGTGCCACAGGGCTCCGTGCTGTCCCCCATGTTATTCGCAGTGTATATGCTGCCATTAGGAGACATTTTGAGGTGGTATGGGCTGAGGTTTCACTGTTACACAGATGATACACAGCTCTACCTGTCCTTTGCACCCGACCAGGATAGTGCGCTTGCAGTTTTTAACAACTGCCTGGAAGAAATCCAGGAGTAGATGAATTCCAGCTGGTTGAAACTGAATTCTGACAAGACTGAGGTGTTGGTGGTGGATCCTGGCCACAGGATAGAGGGGTTAGGGATGGGCTGTCCCTCAGGGCTTTGGCTCGGGGGGTTCCAGTTACCAACCTCTGAACAGGTGCGAAATCTGGGGATAATGTTTGACGATGGTTTGACACTTCATTCCCAGGTGTCAGCCGTGGTTAAATCCTCTTTCTACCATCTGAGAAATATCACCTGGATTAAACACCTAGTTCCATCTGGTGACTTTCCAACTCTGATCCATGCTTTTGTGACTTCATGCCTGGACTATTGTAGCTCTCTTTACCTAGGGCTCCCGGGGGTTGATATCTGCCACTTGCAGCTGGTGCAGAACACTGCGGCCAGGCTGTTGTCTGGATCATCTCGATTCAGTCATATTATGCCTGTGCTGCATGAACTGCACTGGCTACCAGTTAAGTGGTGAATCACCTTCAAGATCAGTTTACTGACTTATAAAGCCTTGTATGGACAGGGACCAAGCTACCTGCAATACCTCCTGCACCCTTATTGCCCCCTCTGACCAATCCGCTTGACCGACGAGGGATTGTTGGAGATTCTCAGGGTACGATTAAAAACATCTGGATCAGGGGCCGGCCCAATGGTGTAGAGGGTTGAGGTGCTAGTGCCTTACCTTGACCCACGCCAGCGACCCCTGGTTCGGGAATGAGCCCGGGGCATCGGAGGTCGGCACGGGGTTGGGAGGGTGGAGCTGGATGAAGCTGCCAGCAGGCAAGTGCTTCTCTCCGGGGAGGAAGCACAGCATTTCTCAGCTGATGGCGACCCCCAGTGGAGGCTGGGGGTAACATAGGCTCAGAGCGGGCCACAGGCACGAGGCCATGGTGTGGGGGAGAGGAGCCGTAACTGGGGCCATACGGCACATGAGTGCCTCCACGCGCATGTGTGCATGCTCTTGGGGATCCTGAGAGAAAACCAGAAGGAGAAAATATACCGGTTGGCAGGATGAAGACCGACCCCCCGCAGGCACCGCTCCTGGGCCGGAAAAGGTAAGCACTGGTAATTCCGGGTAACGGGGCTGGAGGGGTCAGTCGGATGGGGGCTGACTGGCATGGAGCACAAACAGCAGCTGTGATAAAAAAAAAAAATCCGGATCGCGGGCATTTTCATTTGCAGCCCCAACCCTGTGGAATTCTCTGCCTCGTCGGATATGTGAGTGCCTGACAGTGGAAAGCTTTAAGGCTGCCTTAAAAACCTATTTATTCGAACATGCTTTTAGTGCTGTTTTGTAACTGGATTTTATTATTGAGATGTATTTATATACTGGAAATGTATTTTAGTATTTTATGGTTTTAATTGTTGTTTATTGTACAGCGCTCTGGTACTCAGTGAAGAACGCTATATAAATAAAGGTTATTATTATTATTAAGTTCATCACCTTTAGGTCTGACAACACCGGGGTTGTGTATGCCATAAACAGGAAGTTGGGTAGCAAGAGCCCGATGGGCAACCTTATACGGGTGTTTGTCCTAAAATGCTTATTGCTGAACATCAATTTTAAGGCTGTGCATGTTTCAGATATTGAAAATGGCATTGCTGAAGCTCTTTCTCATTCGCAGTGGCAGAGATTTTGAGAATTGGCATCAGTGGCAGACTATCAGCCCAGGGAAGTTCTGGCATTCCCAGGGGAATTGATAACCCAGAATCCTGGGAGTTAATGATGAATTCACTAGCACCTAGGACACAAGCAGCATACCAGAGGGGGCTGGACAGCTTTTTTAGAGGTACAGCAGGTGCAAGGGTAGGCGGCAGCTTGGCCTATCCCAATAGTACAACTGTGTGACTGTGTGTTGTACAAAAAATGTGTGGGGGGGGCCACATTGGCAATGGTAGAACAGCACATAGCCAGCATAGCCTGGTTTCAGAAAGCCAGGGGCTATATTGATACCACAAGGGCTTTCCCTCTCCGGAAGATGCTGAAAGGATGGATGTGCTTGGCCCCAAAGTGCCCAGACAGCCACTGCCCTATTAGCCCTACTATATTTAAATAAATCTGGGATGAGCTTCCGAAGGTATGTTTGTCCCTGGATGAAACTCGGCTGTTCTGGGCAGCTTACTTGGTGGCGTTTTGTGAGGCATTTAGTGTGTCTGAACTCGTGCAGCCCAATAAGGCCACTGGGATTCTAGTGGCACTGAAAGATGACAACGTTGAAGTCACAACATCGGGAGTCTTTGTCTGCCTACATAAGAGCAAGACTAACCAAGATGTCCATGGGCGTTGGTGCAGCTTGATGGCACCCCAGGGGCTCCAGTGGGATACTGGATGCAGAATTATATAGACAAGTGCCCAGCAATGGGGGGGGGGGCTTTCTTTAGACTCGGGGGAATGGGGGGCATCTAATGACATACCAATTCAGGCATGTGTTACAGAAGACTCTGCACCAGCTGGGCTTCACAGTAGAACAATTTAACATGCACTTCTTTAGGATTCACACAGCATTGTACGCAAGGGCAGAGGGATTGTCAGACAGTCAGATACAGGCATTGGGTAGATGGAGGTCACAAGCATTCAAAAGATTTGTTAGACCTCATATGCTGTAACTCTTTTTTACTTTGTTTTGCACAGGTGTTGCAGCCCGAGCAGCGCAGATTTGGATTTGTGGCCACTCGTACATCCACTGGGCAGCCATTCGGGACAGGCAGTACCAAGGAGGAGAGAACTTGTTTTTGGCACTGGAACAGGAAGAGGTGCTTTGGTGGGGTCAGCACGGGATGAAATGGGCTGATTTACTCATAACTCTGTGTGCCAAAGCCCAACAGAGAGAACAACGAACAGTACTAGTAATTCACTTGGGGGGGAAATGATTTGGAAGCTATAATGGTGAGAGAGCTAAAGGACAGGGTGCGGAAGGACCTGGCAATGTTAAAACTGTGGCGGCCATGGGTGCATATAATTTGGTCTGACATAGTTCTAAGACAGTAATGGTGGCACGCCTGTGACATCAGGGCAATAGAGAAAGTGTGCCAGCTGCAGAACTCGTCAATGTGGCCAGTTATGGAGTCTGGGGGGGTCAATAGCAAAGCACCCAGACTTGATAGTAAAAAGGCCAGGTCTGTATAGAGAGGATGAAGTACATCTGTCAGAAGAAGGGTTAGATCTGTTCCTGGGGGACATACAAAGGGCAGTGGTGAGAGCATTGGCGTGAAGTGTTTGTGGGGGGAAGGGGTTCAGCTGGGTAGCACTCACCCTGTGGTGGCTTGTTAGTCTTGGAAGGCTGTTTGGAGGAGGTAACAGGGGATCACATGTCTTGACCAGCCAGATTTATTATTATTTATTTATTATACATATCGGAATTACAACCCTTTGAATCAAGGACTCGTTTCCAAAGGCTCCACATCAGTTCCAGTGCATTCAACACATAGACAGCAACACAAATGCAATATGATAGACAGGAGGTTACAGAAGTTTTTTGTTACATACCAAACAGCGAATATCAAACAGTATTCATATATTTGCAGGTGTCAGAACAAACAACATAGAATCCTGAGCCATACAGTGCCCAGATAAGAGTTACAGTTTACAATAGCAGTACAGAGGTCTATACAGTGCGTAAGCTAGGCTCCAAGGACAAATACAGTAATTTCAGAATTGCAGCCTGAGATAAGGCAATTGTCATCAAGAGACGAGGAAAGGGGCCGGGGAGGGAGCAGGGCACCTATGGGCTAGGATCCCGCTTGTGGAACACATTCGCAGCTGCGGGTGGAGAAAATGAGGCTCTTGAGAGCTGCCTTAAAAGGACTTATTTTAGTGAGTGAGGAGATTGAGGAGGGGAGGGCATTGAACCAGCGTGGTGCCCTGTAACAGAAGGATCTTTGGGTGAGTGGTGTCCACACCCTCGGGACTCTGAGATCAGCCTTAGTGGAGCCATGGGTAGAGGCAGAGGGGGAAGCAGGGTGGAGGGAGGTGGACACCCCTGGGGGGAGAGACCTAGAAGTATTTTTTTAACCAGGAGGCGGGTCTGATATTGTAACCGCTCTTCTAGGTTGAGTATGTTGACCAACGAGTATAGAGTGCATACATGAGTACATTTCTCTGCACCAGTGAGGAGCCTACATGCCTTATTTAGAGATAGTTGGATTTTCCTGTGGGTGGTGGCATCAGCAGCAGCGTAGACAGGAAGGCCGTAGTCTACAAGAGACAGGACAGTGGAGGAGACAGCCAATCTGAGGGCATCCGGTGGGAGGCAGTCCTTATGACGGTAGAGAAGGCCTATGTACATGTTAATTGTTGAGGTGAGCAGGTCAATATGCGAGTGAAAGGAGAGGGCAGAGTTGAAGGTAATGCCCAGGTATTTGTAGCTGCTAACTTGTCTTAGTGGGTGGAGTGAACTGGATAGTATATGGAGGGGCTGACAGGAGGGCGAGCCTGATGGCTGAAGTTCAGATAGGCACCCTCTTCAGGCATCTCTGATGGGGCACGAATAAGCCACAGCCAGTCATTGAGCCATCCCTCATGCCCCAGAAGCTGTTGCCTCATGGGGTTCTGTTTGATGGTAAGACACCCTCCCCAGGTAAAGAGGGAGGGTTGACCATCAATAATTTATCTGCTCCATGGTGAGTGATATTGCTTCCAAGGCCACCCAGCTGCGCACTTCAGGCTGAGACTAATGTATATTTATAATTCATTTATTAATAAACACATGGCTGTGGCCATTTCTCCAAAGCTTGCTGGGTCAATCTGTTCAGGTGAACAAGGTGTATGGCCTCAAAGACAATTCAGATTGACTCAGTCCAAGTTTAGAGTGCTATAAAATACTATAATGTGCTCTGCTGGTAAACTTCCAGAAAATCTCCATGAGGACTTGTCACCTTAATGTCCAGTCTAAATGCTGTTATAAAAATAATTGGAGTCTTTTAAAGTTAAGTTGAAAGTCTGTGAAAGACTAGAAATATATCTACATTGTGAGTACTGTATAAAGAGATTTGCACAGCACCAAAATGTTTGGCTATATGGTCCAGCAGGAAAGCTTCACTTCTGATTTATCAGGTCTCTTCCCCAATGATTCTGAAGCTTGCTACTGAAAGAGGTTTTACTTTATTCCTAATGTACTGTGCAAAGTACGCCATTTTTCTTTGGGGAGGCTCAAGAACCTTTCAGTATCTGGGAGAGGTTCAAAACCTTTTACATGGCTTGAAGGAGGCTCACTATGACAAGGTCTAAAGAAACCAGAATGTGAGTTGGGGGAGGGTGAGAGGTTTTGAGGGAGGCACACACCTGCATGCTGCGTCCCACTGAACAAGTCGCTATTTAGAGAGAACTGTGTTGTTCCTTCCTCCTTTCTCCACCCAGGAGTTAAGATTTCTCACCAGCTTTTCTTTGGTGAGTGACCTTTTGTCACTGATAAGGTTCTGTGATGCTAGCTTCCCCTCCTCCACATTGCCTGCTTTGTCAGTTCCTTTGTTTCCTGACAATGATGTGTCATTGCATTAGCGCTGACCACTTACAAACTATTATTTGGAAACCTTCAGTGTGTGTCTGTGTAGCTTTAGAAAACAGCAAAATGCTTCTTTGTCCACTGTTATTCCATGCTTGTAATGGAGAGGAAAAAGAAATGGAGCATTTCACTGTTTTCTACAGATACACACTGAAGGCAGTGAGGGGAGTAGAAAAAATAAAGGAGCAAGATGTCTGGGACAACTAATTTTTATGGTCATTATTGTTTTATAAAGCAGACAGCACTGATCACAGAAGCACCCCGTTTGAAGAGTTACACTATGTGCCAGGGATTTATGATGAATTGCCTGTGCTAACAGGATTGTAATCAAAGACAGCATAATTTATAACAGTACTGACCATCTGGCCCACTTAGTTTGCACTACTAAAGTGCATATAACCCCCTTGTAACATGGCATTAATGTAACTACTGGAAAGAAAGAAGCTGATTTGTCAAAACACATCAGGTGACTGCTTTCTAACCATGCATTAATTCCCTAGATATGCACGGTCGGACAATGCTGCTGTCGCCCATGAGTGGGAAGTATTGCACAGAAATCTGCCCTCCTACTTCTGACCCAGACAAGCACTGCACACGGGAGTGGTAAATAGTCATAGTTTCATAGCCAGAAAAAAGGCTCCACTTACCAAGAACCTTGTGCATGTCTCCTGTTCCCGTAGCTCGGCATAGAAGCACACACGTTTTAAAACTGTTGACCCACACAGTAAGCGGACATCAGAAAAACAAGTGGGTATTGTCGGCACCACCAGTATTGTCCTGTGGACTGTAGCCTCAAGCAATTTTAGCTCGTACAACAATGTGCGGTAATCATCAGTGTACTTTCCTCACACAGCGGAGGCATGAGCAGACAGTGGCAGATGTGAAAGTTGCTGGCAGTGTTTTTCCTAAGTGTAATAATCCAAACACAGTTGTCTGCATTGCAATGGTAAAGAAAATGTAGATCTCTGTTTCTTTCAGGCTATGCAAATGACACCATGGGGACCATAACGCATCACGTTTATCAAGCAAATCTGAAAACAGAAATGTCAGACACCTACGGAGTGGAAAACAGTGAAACTTTTCACAACAAGTAGGGATATTTTGATGCTTATCTGTATTTTCTGACTAAATTTAATGTATAAACATGTACTACATATTGAGGCAGTTGAGAGACACAACATAAATGTATGTGAAGTATTGAACATGCACATGCACGCTTCGAGATACAGACAGCATGTTCCAAGTACACATTTGAGCAATATTTATTAACACAGAATGATGTGTAAAAGTTATCTTTAATGTCTGTAAAAGCAGAAAATATATGGGATACCTAGCTTGCACTTCCCATGTTACAAGTGCACTAATCCCCTCGACAGGAGGGCATTTTCCAGGAATTAATGCATGGTTGGGTGGTGGGAAGCACTCAGCCTTCGGCCTTGTGCACCCCACCATGCATTAATTCCTGGGAAATGCCCTCCTCTCTTGTTGATTAATGCTTACTTATACTCCTGCACCCCCCTAAATAATATCACAAGCCACCAATCTTGAAGCACGTAATTGGCTCTTATTGGCTCATATTGGTAAGTTATGATGTTATAGACAGTGATATCACAGAGCTCATACAGAAGGAGGAGGAATACATCCAGCTAATGTACTGTATGTCAGCCTACAGATAGCATACAGTTCCATTCATCATACAAACTGCTGTATTATTAGGTAGCAAATCTTCTAATTAGCAAATGATACACGTAAAACATCCTTCATGTATAACAGACCAGCTCTTTAAATGTCTATTCACTGATTGCGAAATGCATGCTCCATTTGGGACTGCCTGTATCTTCTCCTCACACTCTGACATTTACCCGATAAACTTTCTTCCAGTTGAAAATAGGTTGCGTGTACTGTGTATGTCAGGCGAAGTTTTAAAGTGTGTTTTAAATACTTCTGACCTGGTGCACATAAAATGTAAATATAAATGTGAGTTTCAATTCAAAAAAGCGATACACATTACTTGCAATAATGGATTAATGGTTTCCTTCCTTTTTTATTTCTAGTTTTAGCTCTCCTGCAAACTGTAATATTAAGTTCTATAGAATAATTTGAACCCTTTTTTGTTTTTTTTAAGTGGAAAATTTGCACCACAGGCATTATTACTTCAGCCTGGAGTCCCCCCCCCCCCCACCGTCTCACTCGTACTTCACACGACTAAGTGTTAGAAAGCTAATAGCAGTAACTATTGTCATTATCTGGAAAAAATAAGGGTTGCCCATCTATTGCTAGTTCCATCTTATTATTATAAAGGAACAGAATCATTTGTAATGTTTTCTGATTTCCCAGCATCGGGGTAGTGCTAATTAGAGTGTGCAGTGCTAATGAGGCCAGAAAGTACTGACACATTCTAATGACTGGCTTTTATCCTAGCAAGACAGTTGCTCTGCTAAACATGAACAAAAGCTGACAAGACTTCAAAATGTTAACCATTAGACTGCCAAAAGAATTAGAATGTATATGAATTCTGGACTGATATATGAGTCCGTGGCACAGCAAGAGTTAATCCAAATTGTAAGGCTTAATTGAGATCTAATTGACTGAACAACACTCATAGACTCCTCCAGATCATAAGCAGATAGGTTTCAGGGAAGATTCCACCTAGCAAACTCTGGGGGCCAAACAGGCTTTCATATTAAAACACAACACAAATTGATTAATTTGACTGAAAACTGAAATTTCAGCTTGAACTGAATGTACCGTAATACAAACATACTATATGCATGACATTCTCTGATAATTCATGTCATGGCCCTATAATAGCACACCTGATACCACTTTAGAGGTACTTTACTGATTTGTTTGTGACTAGCAGAAGGTGGGGCAACATCGGAAATCAATTTTTATTTTTGATAAAAATAAAACCACTTGTAATCTGTTTTTGACCAGCAGATTACATTATTTACAGCAGCTTACTACAGCAATATTTTGTCTTGTCTGTTCTGAAAGAAACGTGTGCTCACTTCAACCAGATAGATCCTGTAGATACTCTTCTGGCAGTTCTAACTAGGACCTCCTTATAAATAAATATTACTCAATGGAGCCTCTTGCTGGTGAAACAAATAAAGAGAGTGCCTAGTGGAGCAGAAGTGCTGAATATCAGACTATGATTTAATTATTTTTTTTTTTTTTTACCAGGGAGCCAGATTTAAACATCTAAAAGCTGAACTCAGAGTTTGGCATTTTAAATGCACTGATCAGTAAAATCGAGGAATAAAAATGTTGTAGCATGCTGTATAACATACTGGCATAGGTAGGCTTTTTTTTTTTTTGCCTAATGATGAAAAAATGCTTAAGTTTTATTATTCTGAAATTATGAAACTTTCAATTATAAACACATAAGGATGTCTGGGTGCATATTAGGAAGAAAAGACCACATTGACTCTTAGTTTTTTTGCTTCCACTCAGTGCATAACATCTGGAAGCCATACTGCCCTCTACTTACGATTTACTACCCTTTGCAATACTGCATTCTCCCTCTGAGTTACCACTATCTGGAATGCTAACAATGAACAGCATATCGTTCAGTAGTCCCTTTTTTATAGTGGAATTCTCTGTAATAGCCAAAGACATGCCACAACATATTACTTCACAACTTATGCTGTGATTTGATTTACTACTGGATAATGATTCCATTGCTACTTATTTCTAAATCATTATTACATTTCCTCTTTCTTAAAGTTTTGGGATGACTAGGGGGCTGGGTGGTATGTACTGTAGGAGTAGTATGATTACATACTGTATATGTAGGCAACGTGGTATGTTACAAAATGGAGTTGTGGTCATAACAGTGTGCTACATGTTTATCCCCCATTGATTCCAACCTACGACTATAACTGTAATATACATAGAGGTTGAACTTCATGCAGTCAATTTCTTTTTTCATTTTTTGACTTATTGTTTTTCTTACATGATTGCAATGTTTATCACATGCGTTGCTAGTTTGATTCACTACTGGCATATCCTTACCCCATTCAAATATATTGAGAGTAGAGGACTGTTTTTCCTTGCAAATTGCTCATGGTCCTGTTACAATAATGCATCATTTATATTGCATGAGCCCGTAGCTAAACCAATGCAGATCATATCAACATGTGTGGACAGTAAGAAAACCAGATCAGTACTTCATGCTACATGGCAGAGTTTTAAGAATGAAAACTGATGCAGTCTAGGAACAATTTATTTAAAAAGATCTAAAATGATTTGGAAAATTATAAAAGAGCAGATGTACTGATCAGTAAAATTGAGGAATAAAAAATGTAGTAACATGCTGTATACCATACTGGTGCAGGAAGGCAGATTTTTTTTACTTTGCATAATGATGAAAAAATATTTAGGTTTTATTATTCTGAATGTATGAAACTTGCAATTATCAACATACAGTATAAGGATGTCTGAGTGCATATTAGGAAGAAAAGAACACGCTACATTGTGCATCAACTAAACTGGTCCATGAAAGTAGGACGGACGGGTAGGTATACTGGGGCTGGGGGGAGAAAATTCTATTAACACAGATGTGGTCTGTAAAAAAAAACCTATGATCCCACACAAAATAACTTTTCACCACCAATGTACAGCACCTATTGCACATGAAGGCATCCATCATCTGCAAAGGGAAGTTCCACTGGTGGTAACTGAACAAAAACAATCAGTTCAACGCGGAGGGACAGCTCACAAAATAAAGCTGATTTCTGTCATTTACACTCAGGGATGTTTTGTTTCCATGGATGCATCCAACAATGGTGGCTATTCTAAAAACAGAACACAACTGGATGCACTCCTGACAGAAGGTTATAATAACTGGTTAGCCTTATTTACATCAGCATACAAACACCAACAGTGATGTGTGCACTTTGGACAAAGTAAAATATTACACACAGCAATCCTTTGGAACTTGGTGTTTTGTACTGATATATTTTATATATATATATATATATATATATATATATATATATATATTGCTAAACAGTAAAAAGTGTCGGCATCAGAAGTGCACCCAGTTTTGTTCTGTCCCTGTATGTATTGCTCTTGCACCTCATGAATGCTTTAACCCTGACCCATTTTGGCTTACAGCACACATCAGTTATCAGTCATGCACCAGCATTTCCCTCGAATAGCTCAGTGGGCATCGCAGATATACAGTGTGAATGTACTGTACTATATACTACATAAGCAGTATTTCAAAGATGGTGCAGTCAAAATGGCAAGTGTTCATTTCCATGGCTTACATAACAGAAGTTAATGAACCAACGTAATATAATTATCTGCAGCTAGCTAAAGTAACAACTGAAATCCACTTGTTCAACAGACAAATTTTAGCACTAATATGAAGGAGTATAATTTATTTTTATAAAATAAGTAAAAAAGTAAATAATCAGTGATTTAAACTCCTGCAGTTATTAGACCATAGCCTCATTTGCTCAAAAGCGTTAGAGCCTATCTTTCAAGCTGGGAAACTTAAAGGGACATTCATGGGCCAGTTTATGTATGCAAACCAAACATGGATTGCTCTGAAAGGAGTTTGGTGGTCACGGTACTCACATACACAATGAAAACAGCAAACCCAAGCTGACTTCAGCCTAACCG
Organism: Neoceratodus forsteri; assembly: GCA_016271365.2. Classification (NCBI taxonomy): domain Eukaryota; kingdom Metazoa; phylum Chordata; order Ceratodontiformes; family Ceratodontidae; genus Neoceratodus; species Neoceratodus forsteri. Next base: position 736,159,437 of record CM057452.1, read on the forward strand.
GAGAGAACAGAAAGTCACATGCTGACTTATGGTGTAAAAATAGAGCTTATTTAATGCATAGTGCAGCAGACTGGACAGGTGGGGGTCAAGCTACCATTTTAAAAATGTGAGAATTCTAAATAGGTGTAAATAGCTGTGAAGTGCAAAAAGTGCTAAAAACACAGCGTAAATTTGTATACCTAATAAAACTATTTAAAAACATTTTTACTCCAGCCGGCTCTGTGGCACTGAGGGTTGAGGCGCTGGATGCCACACCTTGTGCCACACTGGTGACCCAGGGTCAGGAGCAACCTCAGGTTGCTGGGGGTCGGCAGGGGAGGAGAGGATCGAGCATCCAATGGACTGTTCTCCTTTCCTAGAGAGGGGAAGGTTGCCATCCCACTCCTTGGCTGCTCCTTAGTGGAGGATGGAGGGCAGTGCTGGAGCCTGGGAGATGCAGAAGTGCGGAGATATGACGTGCGCATGCCTCCACACATGCACGTTCATGCTGCGAAGGGGAGAGGGGTGTATGGGGAGGAAAAATGGAAACAGTACAGAAAAGAGGAATATGGGGGAAAAAAAATTTTTACTCCAGTGTTCATACAGCATTTATACTGAGTTAACATTTTTAGTATGCTGTTTTATGATTTAACTGAGGTAAATACCAGTTAAACACCTCAGTATGTCACGTTCACTAGCATGTAGGTGCTATTGCTTAATCCAATATCCTCTGCTGAAGCTCAGAAATGTAAACTAGCCATAACCATAGTGACACAATAAACACAGAAATTAGCAAATGAACAGATGTTAACAAATGTAAAACAGACATCTAAACAATTTCCTGAATGATTCATTTTAGTAGGGATGCTATGACAAACTGATAATATGAGGAAGTGGGGAGAGAAAGGAAGCCAGTATTGCACAAACTTGTACTGATAATTTATATGCACAGTATTCGTGATATAAAAGATCCTAGTTCCACTCACTTGTTCAGTTCTGGGGCAGTACAGGCTTTCAACTTATACAGTACCTCTAAAATGCCTCGCTGCATAATGCAAAGTTATCTAAATTCCCTCCCTTTGGTCCCAGGCATGCTCTATCTAGCCCAGTAAATTCTAATTTTATGCCCCTGGCCCATTTCCAAAATATTTTTTGATAACACATGGTTGATATTTTCCCTATTAATGTCACTTATGTGTTCTCCTACCCAAATCTTAAATTTACAGGTGGTTTTGCCAACTTAATATGCTTCATATCTACCTTGGGTCAGGTACAGTAAATTACCCCTTGTGTAGAACAGTCAATGACGCTATTAACTTTAAAATTCATCTGTCACGGGACTGAAAATGTGTCAGTGTTTCTAATATGTTGACAGCATGCGCAGTTGCCACAGTGATATGTACCAGAAGGTGGATTAAGAAGCCAATAATCAGCTTTTTTAATGCTTGGAGTTCTGTAAACAGCCATGATTCCAATGTTGAGGGGCACTTCTGAAAACAAATCTCGATGGATCACTGGTGTGCTTGTACAACATGAGACCAGTTTGTAGCACATGACAGTTTTGTCATACAATTTTCATAACCTTCCCAGGCTGCACACTGTAAGTCAGGACAAAAATTCTGTCTCTCCTGCCCCCTGACTGCTACCTGATTTCTCATACGTAATAATTGGTCTCAATCTGTCAGATTCACTCTCTGCATAGTACTATCCAATAAGGTTACAGGATAACCCTTCTCAAAAAATCAGAACAGTAGGACAAGAGCGGCATACCTCGGTACCGTTAAACTTTTCTACAACAAGCTCTGTAGCTACAACAGCTGTCTGTAAAGATTATGACAATCGAAGTGTGACAGAACCAGCCTTGTATAAGCAATTACAGTGCTGGCATGTTGTTTGCAGCTATAATTGTTTCTAGGTGCTGAATATTGAAGAGTTTATGCATGTTGGATTACATGCATATTGTATGCATTACACGTGCCATGGTGCAAAATCATATGAAGTCTTCAGTGTCACCCATTATTAAGACAGTCTGGATAAAGGAACAGAACAGTATATTTGACACTTTAAGAGCCATGGGTGGTGGCCTCATATTTAGAGATAGAAGATCTGATAGCCCAGGACACTGTGCAAAACATTGGTCATACACCGTGATGGAGCATAGAATAAATAAGGTAATCGATGTTGGACTTGTTCAGGTACATAACTAAGAAAAAAGAATCTCTAGCATGGTGCTGCACAAAATATGACAGTTGTTTTCCTTTTTTTGGTTTATTGGACTGAGTGACAACAGATTGGGAAAGGCATGTGGACTATAGTGGTTGGACATGGTGGAAGATGATAGAGCAGCCCATGGACTGCTCTCCTTTCCCAGGGAGTGAGGTCATGCTGTCTCGACCTGTGATTGTCATCAGTTTGAGGCCGGGTGATAGTATAGGTCTGAGTGACACAAAGTTGTGGACAAAGTTTGCTTAGGGTATGCATGCCTACACCTGAATGCCATTACATTTTGACACAGCAGGGGACGGAAGGATAAAACTGAAAATGGAGACACACAGGCTTCATGACATTGTTCCTGATTGCCTTGTCCTGTGGCACCACTTGTGCAAAAGAGATGTTTGGATTGTACAGGTGTGTGTGTGTGTGTGTGTGTGTGGGGGGGGGAAAGTAAGACACACCCACCACTGTCATTGCCACGCATGGTAATTGGTGTGGGACTGCATCTGACATACAGTAGGAAGTGTATGTCAGTCAAGGGGTGCAGCTACAGTGACAATAGCCCTCCCATGTGCTTCACAGGAGTAAAAGCTTTATATAAAAATGAATGCATTGTTTAATAATAAGTTTGTAGAAGAATAGTCATTAATACAATAATGTTACTCGGACACAATAAGCAGCTCAAAATTGCAAATAAGTGCACATTGCCCAGGGCTTGATATAGGAAACACAGATTATATGGCAGCAATCAGAAAGGGTCAGCACTGAACTGACGTTCCACAAGCAACTTTGAGTATTAGCAGATGCATGTGCATAGTCTTTTTATTGAAAGAACAGTTTGTAAAACTACCACATCTTATAGTTCACATTCAGTATGTTGTATAATAAAGCAGCTTGCTAAGTGGTCCCGAAAGACAATTACAGGTTTGCACAAAGGCTGTCAAAATCCATACTCTGCTAAGTGGCTTGAACTGCGAAACCTTCAATTTACTGCAAAATATTCCATCTTTGACCAATCAGCACTGCTAAAGCCACGCCTTAACATTTCAACATCACTAATAACATCTTCTTCAGAGAGGTAAGCCGAATACACAGGTGAACTAATATAGAGCCACATTTAAAACACAGTGCCAGACATAAAGTACAGTAGAGAGGCTGCACATATACTGTAGAAATGCAGCATATATGTAGAAAAAGTGTAGCAATTATAAGGTGTCATACAAATGTGCCACAATAAACAGTATCAGACATGGACATAAAATTAAGACTACCGCTTAAAAAATTTTAATATTCAAAATTTAAACCTATTGTCGCCTTTTTGAAAATATTCTTATAGAATACAAAGGCAATTCTGTGCACAATACTTCTGTAAATTAAAGTTAGTACATAAGTAATTATTAAACAGAGACTGCTGAGAGATGTAGTGATGGCCAAAAATGCACATTCTGTACTGTGCATTGTTTCCTTGGGTCAAACAGTAGTTATTAGTTTGCATTGCTTTGTGGCAAATGACAAATGAATACTGAAAAAATAAAATTATGTAATGGTAATGTGATTATCAAAGCCAGCTTAATATATTCATATAGATACTGCAAACTAACCATTATGAGATCTGTGTTTTGCTCCATTTAGCTCTATAGCATTATAATAGCACAATATTTAATTTCTTATGGTAACACCATGTTTTTTAACAGAATATGTTAACACACTTCTGTCCGAGGTCATCAATGTCATCACAACAAAGGACAGTGGATTAGAGCTAACAAGGAAGATGATCGGTGGAGAAGATCATCCACAATTTATGTAAACATTCATAAATGTTGACTGAGAAGCTACAAAGGCGCAGTTTGAGAATTGTTTTAATAGAATATGATGCCCCCACAGGAGGACTGAGGCATTTAGGAAATGTGTATCATTGCTGATATCGAAAAAAAAAAATAAAAAATTAAAATGTTTAACAGGGATCAGACAAATGATCAGGTTTTGCTATGTGAAAGGCCTAAGTGCCAGAAACACAGCTAGAATGTATTTCAGTTATGTTGACCGTTAGAATGTGGCTAGTTGCTTACTTCAGGAAACCCAGTGGCAGAGCTAGAGGGGAAGCTGGGGGGCGGTTGCCCCTCCTGACTGCCCCAGTGTGAGTAGTAGAGCCCCACCACCATCTTTGTTCAATGTTTAGTGCCCATTGTGGAGCCCATGATTGACTGAATGGCCCCCCCCCCCGGCTCCCAAATACTCCCAAACCTGGCTCCGCTACTGAAGAAACCCATACTTCATGTGTAGAATTGGAATTCCACAAAGCATAAAAATGGGGTCTGTGTATTTCTTTGAATTATCTGAATAATTCAAGAGTGGTAGACATGTTTATTAAAAACAACACAGACACTAAATCTTGGTAGTTACTTAACAGATAATGAAGGTAGGGTTAAATCACAGGGATAATTTCATCTGAAGGAAGTACATTTTGGATAATATTTATGCCCCATCCATTGATGATTTGATTTTTTTTATTGTTTTTCTGAATCTTACAACTTTTGAAGGACTCTGTATAACTGGTGGTGATTTAGATATCTCGATCAGTTGCTCCAGTGACAAATCCTCATTGGTATGAGATCATATGGCTACCTCAAAGACAATTAGGTTTCACATGGAAGATATGAACTTAATTGATCCATGGAAGAATAGGCACCCTGAGGAAATTCAATATTCATATTTTTCTTTACTTCATCAGTGGTACTCAAAAATTGATAACTATTTGTTTTCAGCTAATTTATTAAACAATATTAATCACATAAAATGTGATAATATAAATATTTCTGACCATAGATCACAATTAGAACAGAGATTATAAATAGTTAAAAACAGTGGTCTGTGGCCCCAACATTATGTAAGGATAATGATTTTCTAGCAGTCCTTAAACAAAGCAATTAAAGATTATTTTGAATTTAATTCTACACCAGAAATTTTACACATGGCTAGGTGGGAGACTTGCAAACCAATTATCAGAGGTGTGGCTATCAATTAATCTGCTGTTTGAAGAGGGGCACAAGTGCATGGAAGGCATACCATGTTGCGCACAGTGGCTGCTGTGCAGGGGTCACACCGTGTTCAGGCCAGATGGACTGAATATTTACTTTTTTTATTTAGTTTTTGTTGATTGGGAAAGGAGGGGTAGACAATTCTAAATTTTTTCAGTCTTATCATGGAGGAGGGGGGAGACACAGATGGAGCCAGCTGAAACTGAACCCGATTGAGTTGTTGGTGATAACTTTAGTAAATAGAGCAAATTTGGTCAGGACACTGCAGAAATTCCTCTACTGTATTGAGTGGTATAGGGGAACCCCCTGATAGGGCGTTTATTGGCCACACTCTTCTCAAAGACAGTTTAAAATTCTTTGCCGATGAAATGTATGCCCTTATACACACTTTGGGCAAGACTGTGTTTTTTTTTACTTCATGTTTATTGATTTTTCCAGTGACATTCCATTGAAGACACATATAACATACAGACCATAATACAATTTCCATCTGGTGACAAAGCTCTTAATATGAGGAGACATATGCATTTGCTATATTGAGATATAACATTGAGGATATTACTAAAATGAACTAAACTACAAGATAAAACACCCTAGCAGGCAATACTGTTTTTGAACAATAAGTGGTTTAGAAAGATTATGGAAGAAGTATCATGAAGTGAAACTTACTCAATTGGGGACCCAGTTTTTGCTATATCTCTGACAAAGCCTGCATCTAAAACAGTAACTATTCTCTTTAAAAATGAGGGTGTCAATATAAGTGACATTGTATTGGTTAAAATCTAAGTGTACAATACTTGGCTCACCTGAATCAGTTATGGATTCTGAACATACCTCTGAACTGTCACACATTACGAGGTATGTCACTCATTTTATCCCTTAGAAACCCTCTGTCCCACATTGAGAAGGTGACATTCCACACTGACCACTGAGACTTGTAAGCAGAAATATATAATAATATAAGATGCTAGGCTATCAGAAAACATTACAATCATGAGTGCACTTATTTCCACAGTATTCTGAGCTTGAAATAGAAACATAGACTTTGACGGCAGATAAGGACCGCTTTATCCACCTAGTCTGCCCATTTCCCTACCTACAGGATAGGCCGCAGATCCTAGTTAACCAACAGCCTATTTCTTCCTACCCCCCACAAGAATTGCCTTATGTCTGTCTCATGCATTCTTGAATTCTAACACAGTTTTAGACACCACAACCTCCTCAGGAAGGCTGTTCCATGCATCCACTACCCTCTCTGTGAAAAAATACTTCCTCACATTGCCCCTGAACCGCCCCCCCTCTATCTTTAAATTATGTCCCCTTGTTCTTGCACGTCTCTTTTTCTGAAAGATGCTACCCTCTTGGACTTTGTTGATTCCACTGAGGTACTTAAAAGTTTCTATCATGTCCCCCCTCTCCCTTCTTTCCTCAAGGGTATACATATTAAGCTCCTTTAGTCTCTCCTGATATGGCTTCTCTTGCAGACCCTGCACCATTTTAGTTGCCCTCCTCTGGACTGCCTCTATCCTGTCTATGTCCTTGCGGAGATGGGGTCCCCAGAACTGGACGCAGTACTCCAGATAGGGTCTCACCAACTGTCTGTACAGAGGGATAACAACTTCCTGTTTTCTGCTGCTGATGCCTCTCCCTATTCATCCCAGTATACACCCAGCCCTCCCTACTGCCTTCTCACATTGCTTGCTAACCTTAAGGTCATCTGATATGATTACCCCCAGGTCCCTTTCCTTTTTTGTTGTTGTTACTACCTCCCCCACATGTGTAATCTTCTCCTGGGTTCTTGTTTCCCAGGTGCATTATTTTGCACTTCTTTGCATTGAATCCTAGCTGCCATACTTCTGATCATTCCTCCAAGCTTGCCAAATCCCTTGTCATACTTTCCACGCCTCCTTGTGTATCAACCCTGTTGCAGATCTTTGTGTCATCTGCAAAGAGGTATACTTTTCCTTCCAGTCCCTCTGCAATGTCACTTATAAAGACATTAAAAAGGACTGGACCCAGTACTGAACCCTCACGGTGCCCACTAGTAACCCCTCTTTCTTCAGAGTGGACTCCATTTACAATTACCTTCTGTGTCTTGTTGTCCAGCCAATGTTTTACCCAGGCTACCACCCTGGGACCCACTCCCAGGCTGGTTAATTTGACTATTCATCTTTTGGGACTGTTTCAAATGTGTTGCTAAAGTCTAGGTAGGATATGTCCACAGTCCCTCCCTGGTCTACTACTTTGGTTGCCCAGTCAAAGAAATCTATTAGATTCATCTGACATGACCTTCCCGCTGTGAACCCATGCTGCCTTGGGTCCTGTGCCCCACTGACCTCTCGGTACTCAACAATTCTTTCCTTCAGAAGTGACTCCATCACTTTCCCTACCACAGAGGTCAAACTGACAGGTCTGTAGTTTCCTGCCTCTGTCTTGGTTCCACTTTTGTGAAGGGGAATCACATCCACCTTCCTCCAGTCCCTGGGTACCACACCATCCTCCCATGATTTGTTAAAAAAGGTAGACAGTGGTTTCACTAGTTCCCCCCTTAATTGTTTTAGAATTCTGGGGTGAATTCTATCAGGCCCCATTGCTTTGTCCACCTTTAGTTTTAGGAATTCTTGCAGAACCCTTTCTTCTGTGAAAGGACTGGGATCGACCCCCTATCAAGAGTGCTTCTGTTAATTAGATTAGGCACTTCCCCCTCCTCTTTTGTGAACACTGAGCAGAAATATTCATTCAGTATCCCTGCTTTTTCACTGTCCCCTTCTGCCCACCCACCGTTCATTCTATTCAGCCTCACTATCCCTCCCTTTGTCTTTCTACGCTCTCTGATGTACCTATAAAAGGTTTTACCCCCCTTCTTAACCGAGTTGACTATCTTTTCCTCAGTTTTGGCCTTTTCTATTCTGACTTCCCTCCCTGCTTCCTTCTGCCTTAACTGGTACAGCTCTCTGTCCTGCTCCTTCTGTGTTTCCTTATACTTCCTGAATGCTATCTTTTTCTCCCTGACTTTCCCAGCCACCTCTTTTGGCAACCATAGTGGCTTTTTCTTTTATTTTGATTTCTTTATTTGCTTCACACAAAGGCTTGTTGCCTCTGTGGTGGCAGTTTTGATGATTCCCCATTGTTGCTCCACCTCTCCTTCTAGCCTGTTTGCTATTGCTTTTCTGAGGCACTCTCCCATCCTGCCAATGTCAGCCCTCCTGAAGTCCAGTACCCTCACTTTTGTATGGCTTGACTCTGTAGCTGAGTTTAAGGTGAACCACACATTTTGATGGTCACTTGTTCCCAGATGGCAACCCACTTCTAGATCTGAGATCCTCTCACTGCCTCCATTTGAGAGTATGAGGTCTAAGATTGCTCCCTCATGAGTGGATTCTGAAACTAGCTGTCTGAGGCCTGCTACCTGTAGGGCATCGAGAATGGCCCTGCTCTTGGATGTGGCTGCAGAAAATGTGCTCCAGTTAACATCTGGCATATTCAGGTCTCCCATCAACAGTATATCCCCTTTCTCTGCCATCCTAAGAATGCCTTCTATCATATCCTTGTTCATTTCTTCCCCCTGAGATGGGGGTCTGTATACACCCCTGTGCAGATTGTGGTGCCCTTTCCAGTCTCCAAGGTGACCCACAGTGCTTCCTCTCCTCCCTGTTTACTCTTTTTTGTTCAGTTGCTTTTATCCCTTCCTTTACATAGAGAGCTACTCCTCCCCCTCTTCTCCCCTGCCTGTCTCTCCTGTAGGTTATGTACCCGAGTATGTTAACATCCCAGCCATGGTTCTCTGTGTACCATGTTTCTGTGACTGCTACGATATCCAGGCATCCTTTTCCATCAAGGCCACCAGCTCAGGGAGCTTGTTGCCCAGACTACAGGCATTGGTACTCATTACCCTCCATTTCCTGATGGCCTTACTCAGTGGTGTAAGTGGTAGACAAGAAGTACAGGAACTCACGCACTGGCAATTGTGAAATGCAGAATGAAGATCCTCAATCTAAAGGATAGCGGTGTCAAGACACATTTATCTAATTCGACACTAGTAGATTCAGTTAGAGATACTGAAGCATTTCTGGGAAAATAGCATTGTTGTACAAGTCAAATGTTGTTATGGAAACCCTGATTGCAGATCACAGGTTCAGAAACTGTCACTATGTTGCTGATTTAAGAATTTCAGTTTCAGTGTCACCGGGAAGAAGTACAGGAACTCAGTTCCTGCTGCAAAAAAGGTACAGGAACTGAGTTCCTGTGCATTCCTGTTCACTTTTATCACTGGCCTTACTCCTTTTTGCCTCATCCCTGTCCTTCTTGCCTTTGTCACTTTCCCCAGTTACCCCTGCCTTTCTCCCTATTGACACCTCTATGTTGGTGTTTACTGCACTTACTACCGTGATTTTTTTGGGGGGGCTAGGATTTCCCTGCTCCTTTCCAGTGCCTTCCCCCTTGGCTAGTTTAAATGCTTGCCAATGAAGCATTTAAACCTATCACCTAGGTTCCTGGTTCCCCTCTTGGACAGATGTAGCCCATCATGCCAGTATAGGCTTGCATCACTCCAGGTGGACCACCAGTCCCCAATGAAGCCAAATTCCTGAACTCTGCACCAGTTTTTTAACCACTGATTGAATCTCATGGTGTGGAACACCCTAGACTCTCCTACGCCACAGATGGGCAGTACCTCCAAGAAGGTTTCTGTGCATGCTACTTGTCTAAGGCCCCTCCCCAATTCCACAAACTCTTCCTGCACTGCTCTAATCCCTTTCTTAGCCAGGTCATTTGTCCCTAGGTGGACAATGACATACAACTCCCTCCCCTGTGCAGCTGCTCCTGTGATCCTGAGGATTCGCTCCCTGTCCCTCCAAGCCATGGCACAAGGCAGGCGCCTTACCTCCCTCTCCCCTTCCTACCCCAGTTCTACCTTTCTAACAATGGAGTCCCCCACCAGGAGTTGTTTCCTTCCCCTGTGGGGTCCCATGCCACCCTCCTGTGGGTTTCCTTTGTGGAGGTTCCCAGCATCCTCCTTGGTCTACACTGCGGGTGCCTCCATAGAGGAACCACACTTTGCCAGAAAGGCATAGGAAGTGTGGAGAGGTACAACTGGAGGGATGTGTCTCTGTACCACCACCCTCACCATCTCTGAGCCCACTGTGGTCCAACCGCTCCTCTTTCTTGGCAACCTCTGAAGCAACAGCAGTGGCGCTGGTCATATTTGTCATGTTTGATGATGTGTCACACATTTTGTCCTGTTGTCACACATCTTGTCACACATCTGGGTGATAAAAGGTTGAGAGGTATGATTCTGAGAACTTGTGGACTGGGGGTTGGAGAGTCTGAGTTCACTTCCCTTAAACAGATGATGGGCTGCAACATCTCCCTAACTGCTTTTATCTAGGGAGAGACAGTGGTTTGTACTCATGCAGTCCAACCACAGGCATGCCTCTAGAGTGGGTCCAGCTTACATTTAAATAGTGCCTTCTGTAAGGTTGAATGTGGTCTATGTGGTGAAGTGGGTTATGAAAGAATGCCATGTAAATTCTCCGGATTGGCTTCCCCAATTAGAGGAAGTTTCAGTAGAGGACCTATATGGTCAAACCACTCTCCTGTCATCCCCAGACATAATAGCTAAATTCAATATCCCTCAGAAATATATTTTCAAAGTGTTTCAGTTGAGACATCTTATGGTGTCCAATTTTGGAACCGAGCTATCACAATCTCAAGCTAAGCCCTTTTTGGAACAGGTACAGAGATACGCCAGTAAACCCCATGGCACATCGGCAATTTATTCTCTTCTTTTGGGAATCAATTTCCCAAATGCTCTTCCGGTTTCTAAAGTTTGGGCTCCCCTTCTGATTGATGTTAGCCCCAATTGGAGTCAGGTTTGGAAGGACCTAGATAGGTATCTTACCCAAGATAGACATAAACTTATTCAATACCATATTTTAAATAATATGTATTACACTCTGGTTAAGCTAGCCGAGCTGGGTAGGCTTCCTGTGGCAACTTGTACCAGATGTGGTTTATCTGAAGGGACCCTGATTCACATTTTCTGGCATTGTAGCAAAGTGGCTCCACTCTGGAATGCAGTTCAATCTAACCTAGATCCTCTATTGGGATTAGGAGACCTATTTACTATAGAGATATGTATCCTTGGGATGCTTTCGACCGTTAATATTAAAGAACGTAGATTTCACATGGCCTTAATTTCTATTGTGGTTAAAAGATTGGTTCTCAAGCATTGGGTGGATCAATTAGTCATAACACATGACAAGTGGTTGAAGGAGATGTCATTTTGCTTCAATACTGAGCGATTGATAGCTAGCTCCCGGAATTGTATGGATGTATTTAATCGCAAATGGGGTAAATTATACGCCCTATATTTAAATTGAAATATGGAAGATACATGTTTCTGTTTACCTTAATTGGTTGGTCTTATTCATCTCTGGCAAATGCCGACTATTATTCTCTATGTCACGGATTCCTTTTGTGTTGTTTTGTTTATGAGGCACACTCCGGGGGGAGGGTGGGGGGAGTAAAAGGGGAGGAGGGAGAGAGTTTATAGGGGTATTGATATTGTTTTGGTTTTATTGGATCCAGAGACAGTCTGATGTATGTTACTCTGTATCTATCCTGACCTGTATTGTGTAAGGTCAATCCTGTAGCTTCCTTTCTGATCATGTGGAATGTAAATTCAATAAAATATTGAATTTCAAAAAGAATGTCATGTAAAAATCTTGTTAAATGTAACCTTTGTGACAAAGCTGGGCATTCATTTAAAATTGTCCTTGGGCTTCACAGAAAAAAAAAAAGACCATGAACCAAGCTGAACAAGATTTTTACGTCAGTACTGTTCACAAGAACGTGACTCAGACTCCTGTGCATCTGAGAAAGCAGCTGTTTAGCAAGCAAAACACCCTAATAGACTTCTCCTTCTAGAAGAGATTCAGATCTCTCAGAACATCTTCTTTAGAAATGGATGGTAACCAATCCAGATGTGGAAGGTATAGAGCACAATATGGATCCCTCAATATCAGTACCTCCCTTAAAATCAGTACCACCTCCTGCTGGCCAGCTGAACCAACAAGCAGATGAGGCAGGTGGCACAAATATGGAAGTAGAAGTTACAGTAACTCCCCCATCAGATACAGAAATGCCTTTCTCGCTATGCTTATCACAGAGCATTTCCATATGGTACCCAAAAGACATGGCAAAGGGCAATCAAAAGCTAAATTAGTTAAGGTTGACACCACACCTATTTCAAACAAATATTATGTTCTCTCATCTGTTACATCATGGAGGAATACAGAAGGGGAGGCTGATTGCTCTTCAGTCCAATCCTCATAGACTGATTGTTCCTCTGATGCAAAAGGGGTCCCTGCAGACTCCCATTCCTCTAGATGGAAAAATTAAGCAACGGAGGAGTTCAGTGGGTGGTAACACATAAAGATGCAGTGTATATGGTGGTTGTACTTCCTCTGCTGCTTTTCACCTTAAAGTTTTTTCTGTAAACAGAAATAGTATGAAAAATCAGGGGAAGCTTATAGCAACATTGTCTGTTTTGCAAAATATAAATTCTGACATTTGTTTGTGCAGGATATGAGGTTTCATTCAGCTGCAGACATAACAAAGACCACTATGAGATGGCATGTAGGCACTTCTTACTGTTAAATTGGTGAAGATACAGTAACAGAGGTGGGGATCCTGTTTACATAGAAACATAACATAGAAACATAGACTTCTGGTGATGTCACGGAGCCAGCAGCAGCACATTGAGAGGAGCTCCTCTCCCCAAACCCCTTTAAAATATATTTTTTCATAAGAAAAAGCACCCAATCTGCAGAAATGGCAGTGTTAAAGCCCCCCAGAGACAATCGGAATCGTATAAAACCAAGAACTGCCTCCCAAAAACCAGATGCAGGAGGATTTAAAAATGCACCATGAGAGAGACAAGTGCAGCCCATCCCCGGATAGCTTGCCAGACACCGACGAGGAACAAAAATAACTAACTAGATCGAGATTCGACAGGCTATTCGCTGAATTAAAAGCAATGCGTGCAGAAAATAAATCCGAGTTCAAAAATTTAAACCAGCATCTGCAAGGGCTTGAGAGAAGCGTGGAGGAAGCCGAGAATCGAATTAGTGATACGGAGGACTCAAGAACCAAAATGAATCTCGCCCTTCAAGCTCTTCTGCAGTACACAGAGCAATTGCAAATGAAGTGTGTGGATTTGGAGGGTACTGTAGATCCAGGAGGGAGAATCTACAAATACATGGACTTCCTGAGGGATCAGAGACTGGTCGGATGGTTGATTTTATGGCGGACCTGATAAAGGATGTGCTGAATCTACCGGCAGGATTCCAGCTTGGAATCGAGCAGGCACACAGGGCCTTATAAGCCAAGCCCTCTCCTGACTCAAGACCCAGATTGATTATCCTAAAATTTAATAGTTACAGAGTCAAGGAAGAAATACTGAACACAGCATGGCAATAAAAAGAAGTAAAGTATCTCATGCATAGATTGTATTTTGATCACGACTATCCTACTGAGATCCAGAAACAGAGTCTCCAATATGCTCTCCTCCTGAAAATCTTTCGAGCTAAAAATGTGAAATTTAATACTCCTTACCCAGCCCGATTAAGAGTTTAGTGGTTGGAAGGTACACAGATCTATGAGACGCCTGAGGAGGCTGGGGGCGGCCTTGGTGGCCAAAGACCTCATGGATGCCCCACAGCAAGATTCCCAGAACTCGGATTCCCAGCAGGACAAGCAAGTGCTCATTGAGTGGTTGACGGCGACGTTTAAAGAAAAGGCCTTCTTACATTGACACTGAACCCTCTGGCAATAATTCGTGCAGCGCTAAGGGAATTGCAGACCAGGAAAGGAACCCAAGTGGAAGACAAGCAGGACTGAGACAAGATAAGTAAAATAATAAAGGGGAGAGATCAGAAGGCTCCTTTGCGACAGTAGTATGTGAGTTGCCGTATTACTTTTGGCACAGACTGGTAGCGCAATGTTAAAGTTACCAAGTAACTGCACTGAATAGCTGATTTATAATCTGTGAGGGTGAAGGGCAATACGATGATAACTGCTGCAGTCTACAAGAAACTCTTAAAACAAACAATAATTATTGAAACATAGAAACATAGGCTTTGATGGCAGATAAGGACCACTTGGCCCATCTAGTCTGCCCATTTCCCTACTACAGGATAGGCCGCAGATCCTAGTTAACCAACAGCCTATTTCTTCCTACTCCCCCACAAGAATTACCTTATGTCTGTCCCATGCATTCTTGAATTCTCCCACAGTTTTAGACCCCAGAACCTCCTCAGGAAGGCTGTTCCATGCATCCACTACCCTCTCTGTGAAATAATACTTCCTCACATTGCCCCTGAACCGCCCCCTCTATCTTTAAATTGTGTCCCCTTGTTCTTGCACGTCTCTTTTTCTGAAAGATGCTACCCTCTTGGACTTTGTTCATTCCATTGAGGTACTTAAAAGTTTCTATCATGTCCCCCCTCTCCCTTCTTTCCTCAAGAGTATACATATTAAGCTCCTTTAGTCTCTCCTCATACGGCTTCTCTTGCAGACCCTGCACCATTTTAGTTGCCCTCCTCTGGACTGCCTCTAGCCTGTCTATGTTCTTGCGGAGATGGAGTCTCCAGAACTGGACACATTACTCCAGATGGGGTCTCACCAACAGAGGGATAACAGCTTCCTGTTTTCTGCTGCTGATGCCTCTCCCTATGCATCCCAGTATACACCCAGCCCTCCCTACTGCCTTCTCACATTGCTTGCTAACCTTAAGGTCGTCTGATATGATTACCCCAGGTCCATTTCCTTTTTGTTGTTGTTACTACCTCCGCCCCCCATTGTATATTCTTCCCCTGGGTTCTTGCTTCCCAGGTGCATTATTTTGCACTTCTTTGCACTGAATCCTAGCTGCCATACTTCTGACCATTCCTCCAACCTTGCCAAGTCCCTTCTCATCCTTTCCATGTTTCCTTGTGTATCAATCCTGTTGCAGATCTTTGTGTCATCTGCAAAGAGGCATACTTTTCCTTCCAGTCCCTCTGCCGTGTCACTTATGAAGACATTAAAAAGGACTGGACCCAATACTGAACCCTGCAGTACCCCACTAGTAGCCCCTCTTTCTTCAGAGTGGACTCCATTTACAATTACCTTCTGTGTCTTGTTGTCCAGCCAATGTTTTACCCAGGCTACCACCCTGGGACATACTCCCAGGCTGGTTAATTTGACTATTAATCTTTTGTGTGGGACTGTGTCAAATGCCTTGCAAAAGTCCAGGTAGGCCATGTCCACAGCCCCTCCCTGGTCTACTACTTTGGTCACCCAGTCAAAGAAATCTATTAGATTCGTCTGACATGACCGTCCCACTATGAACCCATGCTGCCTTGGGTCCTGTGCCCCACTGGCCTCTAGGTACTCAACTATTCTTTCCTTCAGAAGTGACTCCATCACTTTCCCTACCACAGAGGTCAGACTGACAGGTCTGTAGTTTCCTGCCTCTGTCTTGGTCCCACTTTTGTGAAGGGGAATCACATCCGCCTTCCTCCAGTCCTCGGGTACCACACCATCCTCCTATGATTTATTAAAAAGAGTAGCCAGTGGTTTCACTAGTTCCCCCCTTAATTCTTTTAGAATTCTGGGGTGAATTCCATCAGGCCCCATTGCTTTGTCCACCTTCAGTTTTAGGAGTTCTTGCAGAACCCTTTCTTCTGTGAAAAGACTGGGATCAACGGCCCTATCAAGAGTGCTCCTGTTAATTGGATTAGGCACTTCCCCCTCCTCTTTTGTGAATACTGAGCAGAAATATTTGTTCAGTATCCCTGCTTTTTCACTGTCCCCCTCTGCCCACCCACTGTTCATTCTATTCAGCCTCACTATCCCTCCCTTTGTCTTTCTACGCTCGCTGATGTACCTATAAAAGGTTTTATCCCCCTTCTTAACTGAGTTGGCTATCTTTTCCTCAGTTTGGGCCTTTGCTATTCTGACTTCCCTCCCTGCTTCCTTCTGCCTTAACTGGTACAGCTCTCTGTCCCCCTCCTTCTGTGTTTTCTTATACTTCCTGAATGCTATCATTTTCTTCCTGACTTTCACAGCCACCTCTTTTGAGAACCATAGTGGCTTTTTCTTTCATTTTGATTTGTTTATTTTGTTTATTGGAGGACTGAGACTGCAACCGATTACATATACTGAACCACGCTGTGAAGTGACTACATGAAGAGAGATTTGGACATGGGAGCGATCTTTTCAATATGAGAGGGGTGGGCAGGAGGGGAGATATTTTTGTTGAGATCTTTTTTCTCCTTACAGGTGAGACAGAATTCACTGCTGGCATTTGAGAGGGACCATCTACATCACGCACTGCATTAGACCCAGCAGTGTTAGGAGCCTAAATAATTTTTTCAGTAGGCTCTAAGGGGAGGCTTCTATTCTTAGAGGTAAGGAGATTTTTGCTCCACATCCCCCCTAGTCAGGTCTGCATCCCTTATTGAGGAGGTGTGATCTAGCTATAGAGATTCACTGGGAATTTCAGTGAATCTCCAGCATTGGAAGCCATTTGATGTTAACATTTTGTTATAGTTCAGAGTTTACTGTTTTATCTAGTTTGTTAATGGGAGAGACTTCTATTGTCATTCTATACAGGCCCGATTACAGCGTACATGGATGTGTGTGGGGAATTGGGAGGGGCAAGCTGGGATTACAGAACTCCATACTGAATTGAGATGAGGGGGTCTAATGTGAAAATGATATCTTATAATGTAAATGGCTTAGCTCACCCCATTAAGAGAGCCAGAATAATTTTTTTTTAAAGAGAACTGAAGCAGCATTTATGCTACTTCAAGAAACCCACATGAGCGAATTGGGACATGAAAAGCTTCTGAAGTTTGGGTTCAAGAAAGTAGTGGCATCACAATATGACAAGGGGCATAGGCGGGAAACCGCTCTTTTAATTCCCCATTCCGCTCCCTTTGACCTCAAAGATACCATGATAGATAAACAAGGTAGATACTCAGCAGTTAAAGGTATTTATAATGGTTCCATGATCACTCTTATCTCCCTGTATGCGCCACCAGGGACGGAGTTCAGTTTTTTTAGAGACTTATTCCTTAAAATGATGCATTGGGCGGAGAGCTATCTGGTTCTAGGAGGGGATTTAAATGTAAGGTTAAATTCTAGCCTAGATTCCTCAGGGTGTCCCCCAAAGGAGGAAAGGGAAGTAACCAAGAAAGTAAATAAGCTGTTGATAGAACTGGGCTTAATTGATGTTTGGCAAGCACATCACAGGAACAGTAGACAATATACTTTTTTTTCCCGCTGCCACCAAATCTATTCAAGGCTGGATTATTTTTTACTGCCAAAAGAAGCAATAGGCATTTGTGATTCGGTAGAAATAGGGACTGGCGTGCTGTCAGACCATGCCCCAATATACTTACAGTTAACAATAGGCCCCCCGAAACATTCAATGTTTTGGCGCTTAAATCTATTTCTGCTCCAGAATAAAGAATACCAGGAAAGCATAAACCAAAGTATAAAGCAAGCATTACAAGATAATCGGCGACCTGAGGTCTCCCCGGGAATTTTATGGTATACAATTAAGGCCCTCATTCGAGGGAAATTTATAGAAATTTTGGCCAAAGCAAAAAAACAAAAGGACCAAAGACAAAAAGACCTATATCATCAGATAGCTGAACTAGAAAAACAACAACAAATAAAATTAAATAAAGAAAGAGGGAAACAATTCTTATAAAAATAACGGACTATCAAGTGGAACAGAGATTGATTTGCATGAAACAAAGATTTTATGAAGGTGGCCCGAGGGCCTTAAAGCTCCTGACTAGCCGGCTTCGCCAACATCGAAGTAAAGTCACTATTACTAAGATAAGGGATCCTATTAAACATACACTTCAATATAAAGCAGAAGATATAGCGGAGTCTTTTAGGATATATTACCAAAATCTGTATGCTAAGGGAGCTTCCCCGGCGGAGCAGGAAATTAGTGATTATCTAACCCCCTTGGGACTCCTGAGTCTCACCAAGGCACAGGGCGAAGTCTTAAGTAGACCCTTTACGGAACAAGAAATTGCCCTAGAGATTCAAAACCTTAAAGCAGGAAAGTGTCCAGGTTCGGATGGGCTACCTGCAGAATTCGTTAAACAGTTTAAAAAAAGTGTTCTCCCTTTGCTCTGTGATACATTTAACCATGTAAGAACAGAGGAAGGTGTGATCCCCCATCTTGGTCCCAGGCGATAGTGTCACTTATTCCAAAGCCGGCCAGGGACACCATGAATTGTGCCTCTTATCACCCTATTTCTATCTTAAATACGGACTATAAAATAATGACAGCCATATTGGCAAGAAGGGTTCAGGGGGTCCTACCAGACCTGATCCACATGGACCAGGCTGGCTTTATACCTGGCAGTCAAACTGTAGACAACATCAGACGGTCTATTAATATAATAGAATACAAACCAAGGCCCTTCCAGCTTGTATTATGAGCCTGGATGCTGAAAAAGCATTTGATCAGGTTTCATGGGACTTTCTTTAGGGCTCCCTGGCCGGCTTTGGTTTCCCTACACTTTTCTGCCAATTAATGTCTAAAATATATAAGAACCCATCAGCTTATGTGCGGGCCAATGGATATATATCTCAACCATTTTGCCTTTATAGAGGCACATGACAGGGATGTCCCCTATCTCCTATATTATTTGCACTCTACATTGAACCTTTGGCACAAAGTATAAGGTTAAACCCAGACATTCAAGGCATAATGTGGGATAATTCTCCACATAAAGTCACACTATATGCAGACGATGTTCTCTTATACCTCACAGAACCTGAAAAATCCATCCCCGGTGTATTCCAACAATTAGAGTCCTTCTCAGGGATATCTGGATATAAATTAAACTGGCCAAAGACAGAGATCTTGACATTGAATACCTGCATACCACAGGAACTCAAAGCCAGGTTTCCTATGAGGTGGGATTGTCCTAATATCAAATATCTAGGGGTGAGGTTGGGTAAATCTCCCACATGTTTATATAAAGATAACTATCCCCCCTTTACTAAAGAACATATGGTCCGATTTACACAGGTGGTCACTCTTACCGTTTCCCTTTTATTCCAGGTTGCAAACCTTTAAAACAAACATTTTGCATAGATTACTATATTTGTTTCAAGCACTACCATGCTCGCTACCACCACAAGAAATAAGGCAGTGGCAGCAGAAAATTATGGCCTTTTTATGGGCATATTCACGTCCAAGAATTTCTATGCAAACCCTTACCTTACCAAAACAGGTGGGGGGAAGGGCATGTCCCAATTTTATATGATTATTGGCTGGCTGCCCAAATGAAAATGGTCTTACTATGGGCCCATCTGACCTATTCAGCCCACTGGCAACAGATGGAACTAACCACATTTACAAAAATTCCCATCTCAACCATTTTATTTAATCCATCGGTACAAATAGATGATCAAGCACTTCAGGGATATACATTAAAAACAACATTACAAGGGTGGTTAGCAGGAACTAGATGGGGATATATGGCAAAGAACATATGGAAATACAGAAACTGGTGTTTAATCCAGAATTTAAACCAGCAACCTATTATAGGTGGTATACCCAACAAATGGAAAAAGGTCTATATGCTCCTTGGCAAGTGCTAAGAGACCAGGATATAATGCCATTTGAGCTCCTTATGGCCAGAAATAATTGGAGTAATACAGATTGTATATATTACTACCAAATAAGGAATTTCATATCTACTGAACAAAGTCAAATAGCAACCTGGCAGGATGAGAGGCCCTTTCCTCGAGCATTTGAAGTTATATGGGGAAGTTCACATGGTAAAGGGGCAATAACCATGCTATATACTTACTTAGTAGCAGACAGAGGTAATAATATTCAAAAAGTCCAGCAAAAGTGGGCAGTAGAATTGAAAATCACCTTGAATTCCCAAGCTTGGCTCAAGATTTTTAGAAATGTATGGAAGACAACTTCTTCCCCGAGTTAGCAAGAATTCACTTGGAAGCTTAGAATTAAGTATTTCCATACCCCAATGAAGTTAAACAAGATGGGCCTACTACCTCAAGGGAGATGCTGGAGAGGATGTGGTAATAATATGGCTGACCAGCCACATATTTTTTGGTATTGTACTGAATTACAACATTTTTGGTCACAAACTTGTCGTTATCTATATGATTTATTTACACCCACAATTGACATTGTCCCAGAGCATTGTATCCTGGGTCTTTGTTCGGAGGGAGTGGTGGGCGGTGAGGCATGTTACCTATGGGCCATCTTGACAATAGCTGCTATGAAAGCGATAACGGAAAATTGGCTACAACAGAAGCCCCCAACGCTACAAAAGTGGTTAACAATAGTATCCCAAATCCAGCAGATGGAAAGGATAACCCATTCTATAAACCAACAGAAAGAAAGTTTAATAATAGATGGAATAAATGAGATCTATACCAAAGTAAAGTTCAATAAGATTCATATATAATTGGAATACCTAAATGGAGATCCTATTTCAGAACTTAAAATGAAAATAGAAAAGAAAAGGATGGAACTGGCTGATGTTGCCCATTGTTGCCTCTCCCCCCTTCCCCCCCCATCCCCCTCTTTGTCATGTATGCAGAAGGGCCTTGGAAAACTATAAATATAATTTAAAATATGAAATTGCTTGACAGTAACAGTTTTATGGAACTTTACACTCTGCCAGTGTGTGTTTTATATTTAATTTGATTTGATTAATGGGTATGAACATGGTAGTACAAAGGAGATTTTTACTCCTTTGTCTCTAACTGATCAATGACTAATTAGAGACTTTGGCAATACAATTATAAGCTTGAAATATATAAATAATCTGAAAAGTATGATGTATTCACCCATATGGGAACAAATCATTTATCTCAGAAGTGAAGCAAATAATGTCTAGATCTAATAAATAAGGTATCTCAGATAGATATACATTTATTGAAATGTAATGTATTGGATACAACTTGCTTATGTCAATAAACAAGTATAAAAAAAAAAGATAACATAGAAACTTAGACTTTGACAGCAGATAAGGACCACTTGGCCCACCCAGTCTGCCCATTTCCCTACCTACTGGATAAGCTGCAGATTCTAGTTAACCAACAGCCTACTTCCTGCCACCCCCCTACTACAATTGCCATATGTCTGTCCCATGCATGTTGAATTCCCCCACTGTTTTAGACCCAACAACCTCCCCAGGAAGGTGGTTCCATGCATCCACCACTCTCTCCGTGAAAAAAATGTCCTCACATTACCCCTGAGTCGTCCCCCCTTTATCTTTAAATTGTGCCCCCTTGTTCTTACACATCTCTTTTTCTGAAAGATGCTACCCTCTTGGACTTTGTTGATTCCCTTCAGGTACTTGAACATTTCTATCATGTCCCCATGTCCCTCCTTTCAAGTACAACCCCCAAAATTAAACTGAATAAACTTATAAACTTTTTTCCTGGTAGAGTGTTGATTTTAGATATTGTTATGAAGAATTTTGATTTGAGGCTGATTAATGTAGATGTCCTTCAATCAAAAGCCATTAGAACTGAAATGTTTAAAGTATTCAACCATTTCTTTTCAGCACTAAAGGGGAGAACAAGGGAGGTGACTTTAAAGGGACACTGTTAACCCCCTTAGGCCTTAAACTGTCCCTTGTTTAAAAACACATTTTATGATTGCTTACATTCTGTAAAGAGTGCTGATGTAGTTGGCTGTTTCATTCTGATTTTTTTTCTGTTTAAAAGTGAAAAACATACAGTACTGCCAGCCATATTGGTGTTATTACACAAAAATATGTTTATGTTCCTTGATCAACTTCCACTTTATATTTTCTGGACTTGGGAACAACCCCACACAGTCTAAACACTCATGATGCAGTGGAGGAGAGGAAGCTATTGCATAAAGACAATTTGCACTGTTTGGGGTGTTTGTAATGTTCAAGAAGTGTGCAGTAAGATCTGATCAATGATTTGAAACAAAACAAAGTATGTTATAATTACACCATTGTCATGCATTTCAGTTCCACTAAAAAAGGTGGCTGATAAGACAACCAGCAACATCAATGACTTTTAGAGAAGGTAAGACATCATAAAATGTTGGGGTTTTTTTCAGCTAGAAATAATATGACACAAAAAGGATTGACAGTGTCCCTTTAATTGTGGTCTCTCTGATCTGGACAGAGGGGGAGTAAAGCAAAAATTTACTATGATATGCATTTTTTAAAGATGGCAATACAACTTGCTGGGTTAATTGATGCTGGTCCCTTGATATCTAGGTTCTGGATTGCAACTATTTTCTGGTAACTTATCAAGCAGAATATAGGATTACCACCTTTTAAGAAGCCCAAAGTGGGACATTTCTTACTGAAACTTGATTTTTCACAGGGCAGTACGTAACTTGTTTTCTCTATATAATCAGAATTAAGGCTAAGTATTGTAGTTTCTTGGTTGCTTCTATGGTTTCATATCATTTTAATGTATTTTAGTTAAGGTACTATAGTTTTCTAAAAGATTTAATGGAAAGTTAGAAAATATTTTTTCTACTGAAAAGTCGGGACATGTAGTATTTTTCTTGTTTTTTTGCAGGACACAGCTGCCCAAATCAGGACTATGCTGCGAAACTCAGAACAGGTGGTAACCCTACCAGGATAGATTTTTTTTTATTTATTTCCCCATGGCTTCCTGTAGCTCAGTTTATCACAATTCCACTTAAAACATCAGATCATAAAATAGTGCAAGTGGAAGTGGACACACCAATAAAAGTCTCCAAAGAAGCCTGCATGGTGGAGATTAAATACTTCATTGCTGGAACTCCCAGATGTAGCTTTAAAACTTAAAGCATTCATTTCAGTTAGGTGTTCAGTTTTTCATATTTATGAGGACCCCCTTGCATGGTGGGAAGACACAAAGGCAGATATTCAGAATATCTTTCAGAATGTTGCTAGCAAACTGAACACTGTGAAGTATTTAAAATATTTAACCCTAAGGACCCATCTTCAAAACTTTTGTCACTTGCGTGCAGTTCAGACTCAAATGTTTCCCCCCAGATATCACAAATAAAAACTGAAATGAAAAGATTACCATATGATAGAGCACACTCCTTACTCTTGGAACAAATATTTGGTACTCAAGCTGCAGCCCAGCAGGTGAATCTATTCGATAGTTGTAGCAAGAGGGTACAAACTAAGGTATTTGTATGCTTAAACTACAGGGAGGGAAAGCCCCAGAAGCATCAAGAAAAAATAAAAGAGATTGTACAAGACTATGTGGATAACCTCGAATAACTACTGTTGTGGTCAGCACAAAAAACCTTCAGTTTTAGGTCACATAAAACCTTTTATTACATAGAAAAGCATCACATATAGAAAGGACACTGAATATAAATATGATTCAATCTCACCAAAAGATTGCACACATCTCGTTGTAAATGCTCATCAGAGATTGAACTGCTGCAAAACTGCAAACCGACATGAAGCAACAATGTGGGCAACTTGGCGTAAATACCAGCAGCACATGCCGAAAGATGTACACTATTTGGCTGAAACCAAAAGTGAATAGGTGTATGTGAATGCACAGCTAACAAATGGCAGCGTGGAAATACCGAGATATATTATAACCATACCGCATGCCACATACAAACGCCAAAACACACAACGCTGAACACATTCGCCTTGAATGCCACAAACTGCAAGCCGCTGCTTTCACACGGAAGAGACAATGAACGTTGAACTATGACATGCTTACGTATCAACCAATAGGGTCTTCATCAAAGCATGGTGTGTAGGTGCATCTCCTCCTCTTAAATGCAATCCAGCACTTAAAGGGACAGGAAAATACAATATGCATAAAAGCATTAAACCAACATGCTTATTCAATATCTACAAATTAACAGAAAAAGAATTATCAAAAAGTAATACAAACAATCTACAATAAGGTCATCCAACATTATTAATGATGTGGTGCTCTCAAGATGATGATGTTATGATGATGAGGGCGCTCTACTCTAAAGTGGTGAAAAGAGATGAGCGGGGCACCAGAGGTCCAAATTATTTTTCGGATAGGATAACTGCTATCCGGACAAGGAGAGGCAGGAGTCGACTTAGTAATTTTTAAATGCCCGCAGGGCGGACGTTTTATTTGAACCAAAGGCGTGACAGACACAGTCACAAGAAGAGTAGGGGATGCCGATTAACAATAGGGCAGATTATAACGAGGATACTGAAATACTTTTGATCTACCACTTTAATGTTTACCTCAGCAAATACAACCTGCAGGCCTACTGCCCTCTTATTCTAGTACTAGTTTATACTGTACTCTATACTTTACACAAGAACCAGTCTTAGGCTGCTCAGCACTACATTAGGGTGATCAGCATCATACATCTACAAAGAGTCCAGAATTTTACAAAGGTCCAGAGATCTGGCGTCTTCGTGTACACCGTCATTCTTCATTGGTAGCTACAAGGGAAATAAAACAGAACTGTGGAACCCTAATCTCAATTCCCAGCAAGGACCTAGATAAGGCCACTGGGGTGGTGAGAGGTTTAGTAAACAGACCATATATCTTGACAAAGGCCACTCTCCGAGGCTGCGGAATGTAGAACCAAAGCAACTGGTTCCTGAAATAACACACACTGAAGCAAGAGGTTCCTCGTCAAAACCACTTCTAGGGTTGCCAGGATGAAGAAAGACCAAGATCTACGTGGCGATGAATCCAATGGAGGAGTACCACGGTCCGACTGATGCTGCAGCACTCCAAGGGCCAGCTGGACTCGGAAGGAACTCTGACAGGACCAGGAACCATAGGAATCTGAAGAGATGATGGTTGAATCTGCAATCCTCAGGTCAAATTAACACAAAACAAAAGCGCGGACGCGTCCCGGACTGGGCTTGATGGACTCGACTTTCGTGAGCGACCAGGTGGCGCCAGAACAAGTTCTCCAAGATGAGCTCTCTCTCTTCTGTAGAGGGCGACCAACTTCGGGACATCTGGAACAGGAACCATACAGAACGGCACTGGCATGGCTGTCGTGATGCATTTTGGCGGATGTACTTTCAAGCTCTGAAAACAAGAAAATGGCGGGTACGACTGGTACAACTGACGACGGACTTCGACTTCGGCGGACGACACGAACGGACGGGATGAGTTGATAGATGATCTTTCTGGAGTGAAGAATGCTGGAAGGATGTCTTCTTCTGAGTAGAGACTGATTCTGAGCACGTGGTGTAACAGACCACACTAGGAGACTGCAGTGTGGTAGAAGACTGAGACTGTCTTCGCACAATAGTAAACATATAACTGAAGAATGTCCAAAGAACTGTGGAATAGTACAATAATTTGCCAGGAAGGGCAAATTATAACTTCAGGGGTAATTGTTACTGATAAGGGCCAATGTCCAGGTGCTTAAAGCAATAGTTCAGGTACTTCGGACAATAGTTCAGGTACTTGGACCAATAGTTCAGGTACTTAGGACAATAGTTCGGGTACTTAGGACAATAGTTCGGGTACTTCAGGCAATAGTTCAGGTACTTAGGGCAATCGTTCAGGTGCTTAGGGAAATAGTTCAGGTACTTCGGGCAATAGTTCAGCATAAGCAGTACAGTAATCACAGTAAATTCACAGTATAGGCAATTAGAACACTCTCAAATGAACCCCTGTTTCTATAGGTAGGGTACTTCTGGGATAGGATCCCTTACTGTCCATTGTGGCTGGGGCCTCCCTTTAGACCAGGCTTTACCTCGGGCCTAATGCCCTACCATTACCTCCGGCCTGAAGCCCTACGTTAGCTTGAGTCTGCCTTATTCCACTAGGCTGGGGCCTTCCATTAGTACCACTAGGCTGGCTTGCCCTATTCCGCTAGGCCGGGGCCTCCCTTTAGTACCACTAGGCTGGCTTGTCCTATTCCGCTAGGCCGGGGCCTCCCTTTAGTACCACTAGGCTGGCTTGCCCTATTCCGCTAGGCCGGGGCCTCCCTTTAGTACCACTAGGCTGACTTGCCCTATTCCGCTAGGCCGGGGCCTCCCTTTAGTACCACTAGGCTGGCTTGTCCTATTCCGCTAGGCCTCCCTTTAGTACCAGGCTTTACCTCGGGCCTAATGCCCTACCATTACCTCGGGCCAGAAGCCCTACGTCAGCTTTGGCCTGGTGCCCCACCTTAGATTGGGCCTGGAGCCCCTCGTTGCATTGGGCCTGGTGCCCCACTTTATATTGGGCCTGGAGCCCCTCTTTACAATGGGCCTGGTGCCCTACTTTATATTGGGCCAGGTGCCCTCCTTTATATCTGGGCAGGAATCACCCTTTTAAAGGTATTGCCCCTTTAAATTTGCAGGCTCCCAGTGCCTGCTGTCATTCAGTGCAGAAAATCTACGCCCAAATTCTGCCCCCTAATTAATATTCATAGGCTGCTATGCTGGCCTTGCTTGCTGGCCCCTCCTTTGGGGCGTCGCTAATCCCGCCTCCACATACATATTAATTTTCACGGGTCCTAGCGACCCGATGGCCCTCGCGGTGCTCGGCCGCCTTTTCCAAGCGCCTAATGTGCTGTTAAACAGTTCAGTTCCCTCCCTGCAACAAACTGGCGGTCAGCACAACGCGTGCTGCCGCCGACTCGCCGCTCTGCCATCCTGACTGGGGTAGAAGTACTGTTGGGAGGCGGGAGGGATGCTGGCAGTGGGAGGAAAATGTACAGGCAGTTGGGAGGACGACTCGGGGGCCTCTGACGGCCCAAACAGGACTCAGCGATGCGGTGCTTCTCTGCCGCCGGCGTGGGACCGGATCTACTTTTTAAAATCACTTCAGGGCTAAAAATAATAACTGGAGGGCTTTTAAGCCCATAAAACGTGGCAGGAACGGCATTTCCATCTTTGTGGTGCCCCGATGGCACCACTGACCACGGACTACTGCAGCAGAGGGAATCTTCGGGCAGGGGAGGCAGCACAGGACCACAGCAAGTCCAGAGGGACAGCTCCAAACAAAAGGTAAGCCCTAACTGTCCCCCTGACTTCTAGGTCCTGGCTCCTCAACCTCTGCCCAGCAATCACTGTCTCCAACTGAACAACTATAGAATCCTTGTTTAAACTTGAACCTCCCAGGGTTCTAGATCTGCTGGATTGGAATGCTGTGCATGAGCCACCTAGCACAGCATTCCATCCAGGCTATTCTGACCTAACTTGCTTGTAAATTCTATTTTTTTACAAGGTTGCAAGTGCACAGGGCACTTCTCTACTATTTACAATATTTCCTCTGTAATGGCCAACTTTGGGGCATTACAATGAGAACAGAGCTGGACAAGTCGTATTCTCAGATCTCATTGCCAGAGCACGAAAAGTCATGGCCACGAATGCTAAAAAAGTGCCGCCACTAAACCCAAACCTAAATACTGTGTGTAGACAACAAAAATATTAAAAAATTATAAAACACAGTGAAGGCATAAAAGTTAACAAAAAACACCAAAAGGAAACAGAGCCGAAAAGTCTTGATCCTTATTGTGGACAGAGCATGACAAGTCATATCCAGAAATTCTAAACTTTATATACAAAATCAATTACAAATAACTATAAATAGGAATGTCATCATTCAGGCCAAAAGGAACCATGGTATTGAGTTCAAAAATCCAAAAAGTTTCCCTCTGCAGAAGTTTCACATTCAGATCTCCAACTCGGAAACCCACGTCCACTGTTTCAAGGCCAACAAATCTGAGAGTAGCAGGGGACCCATGTTGTAATTCTTCTTAATGTTGTGCCATTGCATAATCCATATTTTTATTTCTAATGGTTCCTTTATGCTCCCCTATTCTAAGTTTCAAATTTCTCTTTGTCTGGCCAACATATGACATGCCACAAGGGCAAATTAACATATATATCACTCCTTGAGTATTACAGTTAATAAAAGATTTTATCTCATAGCTTTTTCCGGATCTCGGATGGTGGAAACATTTAACATCAGACATATTTGAACAGTGGACGTATCTTCCACATCAAAAGTTTCCTTTAGGAAATGAAGGTAACCAATCTTGCTGTACATTTACGTTTTTATGTGGGATATACGATCTAACTAACATGTCCTTCAAATTTTGTCCCTTAGTGTATGAAATCATTGGTCAATTTCATCAATCCAATATTTGTGAATGATTTTTCTGATTTTAGGGGCCAAAGGATTAAATTCAGTGATAAAAATCAATTTATCTTCATCTTCTTTCTTTTTAAAGTTGGAGTCTAATAATGATTCCCTATCGATATTTTCAACCAAATGTATTCTTTTAAGTAAAATCTCTGGTTCATAGCCTCTCACAATAAACCTGTCAGTTATTTCCTTTTTTGCTTCATCATAGGACGTCTCCTCAGAGCAAATGTGCTTTGCTCTGATATATTGTCCTTTTGGAATATTAGAAATCACAGATCTAGGATGGCAGCTGTCAAATTTCAATAAAGTATTTCTAGACAAAGGTTTTCTGTACAACTTAGTTGAAAGGCCATGATTTCTCTTCTCTATCAAAATGTCTAAATATGGAATACTGTTCCTACTACTCTCATATGTAAATTTTAAATGGGAACTTGTATGATTTATATATCCCATAAACTGTTTCAACTCATCTGTTCCAGTCTAGACCATCAAACAATCATCTATGTAGCGTTTCCATAACTTTATGTGCTTCAAAAAAATGTTGTTTGATACATCACAGATATTTGTCTCTTCCCATTCTTCCATATGTAGATTTGCTAAACTGGGTGCGAAGGTGGTTCCCATTGCAGTACCTTTTATTTGGATATAAAAGGAGCCATTGTACCAGAAATAATTCTGTTCTAAAACAAATCTTGCCAGCTCTAATATAAATTCAGTATTTGGCTTTGTCTTATTCCTCAGGCTTAAATTCTTTTGCAATGCCTTTAAACCACCCTCATGAGGGATATTGGAATATAGGCTTTCCACATCTATTGTGACCAGTATATCCATTTCAGATACCACAACATCTCGCAGCACTTTTAAAGCATCTTTTGCATCTTTCACATACGATTGTAAATCTGGAACAAATTTCTGTGCAAAGAAATCTACATATTTAGACATATTTTCAGTAACAGATTCATTAACAGAGACTATCGGTCTACCAACCACTGGGAACATCAAGAACTACAACATGGGTCCCCTGCTACTCTCAGATTTGTTGGCCTTGAAAAAGTGGACGTGGGTTTCCGAGGTGGAGATCTGAATGTGAAACTTCTGCAAAGGGAAGCTTTTTGGATTTTTGAACTCAATACCATGGTTCCCTTTGGCCTGAATGATGACATTCCTATTTATAGTTATTTGTAATTGATTTTGTATGTAAAGTTTAGAATTTCTGGATATGACTTGTCATGCTCTGTCCACAATAAGGATCAAGACTTTTCGGCTCTCTTTCCTTTTGGTGTTTTTTTGTTAACTTTTATGCCTTCACTGTGTTTTATAATTTTTTAATATTTTTGTTGTCTACACACAGTATTTAGGTTTGGGTTTAGTGGTGGCACTTTTTTAGCATTCGTGGCCATGACTTTTCGTGCTCTGGCAACGAGATCTGAGAACACGACTTGTCCAGCTCTGTTCTCATTAATAATGTTGGATGAGCTTATTGTAGATTATTTGTATTACTTTTTGATAATCCTTTTTCTGTTAATTTGTAGATATTGAATAAGCATTGTTGGTTTAATGTTTTTATGCATATTGTATTTTCCTGTCCCTTTAAGTGCTGGATTGCATTTAAGAGGAGGAGGTGCACCTACACGTCATGCTCTGATGAAGACCCTATTGGTCGATTCGTAAGTGCGTCATAGTTCGACATTCGTTGTCTCTTCCGTATGAAACCAGCGGCTTGCAGTTTGCGGCATTCATGGCGAATGTGTTCGGCGTTGTGTGTTTTGGTGTTTGTATGTGGCATGCAGTATGGTTATAGTATATCTCAGTATTTCCATGCTGCCATTTGTTAGCTGTGCATTCACATATGCCTATTTACTTTTGGTTTCAGCCAAATAGTGTAATCTTTCGGCATGTGCTGCTGGTATTTACGTCAACTTGCCCACATTGTTGCTTCATGTCGGTTTGCATTTTTGCAGCAGTTCAATCTCTGAAGAGCATTTACAACGAGATGTGTGCAATCTTTTGGTGAGATCGAATCATATTTATATTCAGTGTCCTTTCTATATGTGATGCTTTTCTATGTAATAAAAGGTTTTATGTGACCTAAAACTGAAATTTTTTTGTGCTGACCCCATCAATAGTTATTCGTGGTTGCATTTTTTCAGCTCCTGGGGTATTGTGTGCACTTCTCTGTTTTGAAACCCATTATGTCCATATTGGTTTATGGAAATTTTTTTGTATAACTATGTGGATAACCTTTTTAGTACTCTAACGGTAGGGTCTAGGGATATAGAAACCTCTTCAGAAGACACTGTACTACCAACTTTTCTTATGCCTGACCATGCAGTGCTGGTTTAGGCAATTTCAGCAAAAGAACTGCAGGAAGCTGTAAAAAAAAAATAACTCAAAATGTTTTACTGGGAGAAGATGGCTTAACAACAGAATTATTAAAAAAAATTACTAATTCCCTATCTACTTCTGGAATTAGTGGTGGTTTTTAACACCTTTTTGGGTAGGAATATTAGCCGGAATTCCGTTGGCAAAGACATATTAATTTTTTTATATAAAGAAAGTACCTTGTGAAGAATTAAATAATTAGAGACCTATTAGTCTGTTAAATACAGATTGGAAGATCCTGACAAAAAATTTGGGAATGAGGATGGCAAAAGTCACCAGATACTTCATTAGCCCAGCACAATCTTGCCCACTTCCAGGTAGGCATAACAGTAATAGTTTATTGGTGATGCGTGAGCTGCTGGAGACTTGTAAGATGGAGGGACTAGGAAGGCCTCATCCTAGCATTAGACCAGGAGTGGGCTTTTCACTGTATCTCACATTTTTGTTTAGTTTCCATTTTATGGAAAAATGGGTTACCTGATCAATTTGTTATGTGGCTAGAATGTTTTTACAAGTCAGTCAATAATACCCAACTAATAAATGGAACATTGGAACACTCCTGGAAGGCAACAAAAGGAGTGCATCAAGGATGACCAATGAGCTTGGTCCTTACGAGTTATTTGGAAAACTGAGAAACATCAGGAGATGCAGTCATGACCTTCCCCTAATGGTACCTTCCATATAGACTGGTGGCCTGTGCAGATGATATATGTTTGCTCTTGCCTAATGAGAAGTCCAGCATTTTAGCAATAAAATGCTTAAAAAAATTTAGGAAGGTCTCTAGCTCCAGGATCAACCTTGGAAAAGGAAAGGGATGCTGATTGGTCCACAAGGTGTAGAGAATGGGGAAGTGGGAGGGATAAAATTGGAGGAGGGCCCATTGAGAATTTTAGGGGTCATTTTTGGGAATAGAGATTCGGCTACAGTAAATTGACTGGATAAGAAAAACTAGCTGAACAAAAGGTGGAGAAATGGAAAATATGGGTTATGACTAAACAAATAAACTCTAGCCAGAGCCAATATGGCTGTGGCAAGCTTCCAAAGCTCTGGAGAGCTAGCATGACCAGAGCCACTGATTGCCATCTGCAAGATGGCAGGTAAAACATAACTGCATACTGACATTCATGCGCATTATGAATTGCCGGATGAATACTGTCGTCATTACGCAAGATGGTGGCACCAGCAGAACTGCGCATGCATGCAAGGTGCACATGCGCAGTTCTTGTCCCAGAATGTGGAAGTAACAGCTGAAATAATGTGGCTGTTACTCCATAGTGATCACGTGGAGAAATGTTACAAGGTCTGTTGGACTTTCAGAAGGATACTTCCAGAAGTGCGACAGAAGGTGCCATGATCTGTCATTTTCAGCCACAGAAAGCAAATTGGCTGTTGGCTCTGCCCACAGCCATAAAATTGGAGCAGTTTTCCTCATTCTCCCTGTTTTGAGCACCAGTGTTACATTTCAGTGACAACAGTGTAAGAGGTATGCCCTCCCTCCGCCCCCCCCCCGCAGTTGAATATCTCTGTTGGCAACTCCCTTTCTAAGAACACTGAAGGTCAATATGGGGGTAAATTGTTGGCCACTAGGACCTGAAGGAGTCTTTCTGTCCTGCCTGAGGCTCCCTCACTAGTGTAATCAGAACACCTCCTCACTTCCTGCTGCATAGACAAAATATACCAAAGTATTACAAATAATATGCCAGTATAAATTACAACTATTACTTTGTATTTATTGCTATAATGTGACTGTCCAACCCTCAGCTGTACGCCACTATCTGCAGTGCCTCTGGCTTCTGCCAGTTGTTGCTGCAGAGTGACATAGATCCCTCACCCACCCCAGAGGGAGGAGAGCTGTCGCAGGATGCTCAATCCTACCTCTCCCCTGCTGATCCCCGATGATCCGAGTCCACACCCAAACCTGGGTCGCTGGTGTGCCACGAAGTGTGGCATCCAGCATCTCAACCCTCAACACCACCAGGCCGGCTAGATGAAACATCAAATTGAGGTTTCTTCTGCCCATCTCTGGTGGCTGTCCAGGTTGAAATTAGAGACCCCGTGGTAAGAGTAAATATTTTTCTCCATGTCCTATCAAATGTTCTCTGCCAGTAAAACAGCTCCATGTAATGCACCCCATATGATGCATCCAGCTATGAGCTGTCACTGCTCAGTGTATCCTTCCCAGTCAAAAATCACAAATAAACGAACTTTGGAGGCAGTGTGGTCTAGTGGTTCGACAAGTCACTTAAACTTTCAGTATGACCAGGAGCAAGTCACTTAACCTGGCAGTGCAGTGCTCCAGTCCACCTATCTACAGAAACGGGTAGAAACTGTATCCACTGGAAACTAGATGTTGCATCTCAGCTGGACTATTGCAGATTATTGCTGTAGTTATATTTAGTTGTTTGTTCACCGGGAAAGGGGGGCTAGAGAGTACTTCATAGTTTCAGCTTCGTGGGGTGGGGGGTGGGTACAGATTACAGATGGAAGCCAATTGAAATTGAAGTAGATTAAGCTGTAGGTGGCATTTTACTGAATAAATTATAACAAAAAATGGAGCAGCTTTCCTCATTCCCCCTATGCAGCACTAACAAAGATGGACCATAGATAAGGGGTTCTTACAACCCCGATGACAGTCTTCTTGTTTTTTTACCATCTTTATTGTCATAGTCATACAGAATACATAGTAAGAGCAGAAAAAAAAAACAAGACATTCTATACAATGACATGCATCTCACAGCTGATCCCTATTGTGTAAATTTGCAGAGTGTTATTCATCCACAATAAAAAAATAAAAAACTTCACTCCAGAGTGAAATTAGTCTATTTTGGACACAATCTTTAAGGAAATAAAGAGGAAGGCATTCTTTTTCTGCTCTAAAGTTGCATATCTAATTAGCCAGCTGTTTAGATTATTCTTACGGCATTAATACAAGCACAAGCAAACAGGATAGAGCTCTCTTATAATTATTCTTTTCACACACCAGGTGGTATCTTTCTCTTTCATGTGAAACTTTCCATTCACTATATTATCTAAACACTTGTAGTGACATAAACTCTTGCCATATCTTTCTGAATGCATATAAATGGCCAGAAGTCTTTGTACAACTTGTCTCTTGTATATTTCCAGGTCTAACATGGACCGCAGAGTAACAACAGTGGAGAGTCCAAATATTCTAAGTTTTACATCTAGCACTGAGAACCATGAATTTAAACTCTGCATTAAACTTCAGACTTTTTTGACACTTTGATTTGTGCAGACGGCCACTCCACAATTGGGGGGGGGGGGAGGCAATCATTGAAAGAGCTGTGAGCCATTTTCCTTCCTTTTCCATAGTCAGAGTTCTGGTTGGCACTGACCACCACAAAAGTGATTACATCAAGGAATTCTTCTTTCTCTATATGAAGAAATCTCTTGCAGGAGGACAGCAATTCACTACATCACGTGCACAAATGAGGGGCTGTCAGGATGGTTGCAGGGAGAGCAGAAAAGGACAGGACGATAAGTAGGTGGACAGTTGTAAGACAAGAAAAATGAAAGAAGAAGCTTTGGCTTTAGACCTCCTAAAAGATGCCATCAGTGTTACTACATTAAAAGTCCTGTATGAAGTTTGTGCTACAGTACTCAATTTCAGCAGCACAGCTGACTGGTTGCACATCTGCCTTCCTTCTCACGTTGATTAACAAATCTAAGTCGGGTAGCACCCCATGTCATGCCCAAGGACCGACACCTGGGTTCTGCAGCTGGCTAGTCAGCATGCCTGTCAGCCAAGGAGGCCTAAGAGGTGAGAGAAGCACACACGAGACACCTGTGTGTTTACTGGGAGAGATGCAGAGAATAGTTGGCGTTCCTGAGACCCAGGTAGGTACAGCACACAGCACCCCTAGCAACCTTAACGGCACATACGGGACAGAGAGATTTCATGAGATAAAATGTGGAGCTGTACCTCCTAATGTACTGTATGTGGGACAAGTGAGAGGTGCAGAATGGTTTTAGACTTCTGCTGGAACTAGTTATTTACAAAGGGATAGGGTGTTCTCCCATTTACACCACACTCATACTATCATGATTATGGCATCCAAAATGGTTCACAATGAAAACCAACAGGAGTGTCACTGGAGCCAAGCTTGCCATCCCTCTTGTTGGTTCATTTGTAAATACAGGTATGCAATAATGGTCAAGGTGCCATTTCACAGCACATCTAACCTTCCCAGTCAACTGAAAATTCCAAGATAATGTAATCACCGCCGGCATCACAACAAAACAATAATTCAGTGAAAGTTGCAGAAAACATGTAAAATAAATAAATAACTACCCAATCAAAAGTCCTCTAACTTGGGCTTGGCCTGGTATAAGTTATTACAGTTTACTTGTTCACCAAGGTTTATCTTTCACCAGAAAATGCAAGACAGAGGTGTGTTATCTGTTTACCTCACCTGCTATAGTATGTAGTTACAGTTATTTTATAACAGGCACATAGGTATAGGTGATATGGATTCTGCAGTACTTAAAAAACACAGTAATGAATCATTTTAGGTCTCCCTTGTCAGTGGCATTGGATACAGTGTTTCTGTTGCACAAGTGCTCAAGCTGAGGTAACCAATTTGCAAGGTTGTCAGCAGAGGTTGCTAGGGGTGCTGTGTGCTATACCTACCTGGTCTGCAGTAATGCCAACTAGCCTCCCCATCTCTCCCAGTAAACACACATGTGTCTCGCACATGCTTCTCCTGCCTTTTGGGCTACCTTGGCTGATGGGCAGATGTGCAATCAGTCAACTGTGCTGCTGAAAGTAAGTACTGTAGCACAAACTTCATACAGGACTTTTAAGAAAGATACACACAATGGAAGTGACAAATGTGTTAGTGAATAACAAACATTGTAAACATAAGAGCATACATTTGGTCTGAATTTGGACCTTCTGTCTGGAAGATCTGATTATTTTGCCCCACATTTTGAGGAACAAGATTCCACATTTGAGGATGAAAGTTTGGGAGGTATGCACTAACTCAGCTCGTGCACATGCGCAGTTCCTGTTTTGGAATGCAGAAGTAACAGCCAAAATAGTGCTGCTGTTTCAGCTGTTACTCCATAGCAGTCGATCGTAGTGGAGTGCTCCAAGCTCTGCTGGATTTTTGGAAGGATACTTCCAAAAGTCTAAAAGAAGCATGCCATGATTGGCCATTTTAGGAGTCGAAGAAGCAAAACGACTGTAGGCTCCGTCCACAGCCATATAAGGGTAGTTTTTATGTAAATCATATATTATTCCAATCTTTTTATGCACTAGTTTAATTTACCCTCGACTGCATAGTGTTTTTTTTTTTAGATTACTTTTGGGCAGTCGGTTAAATCCTGTTAAAAGGAATAAAACCTACTACCCTAAATCAAAGAGTGGATTGTCAATGATATATCCAGTAGTATTCTCCTACTGCATGTTTTGGTATGGTAGCATAGTGTTTTGGTATGGTAGCATAGTGCCCCTTTTGAAAAATGAATCCCTGTTTTCCAACAAACATATTTTTTTTGACAAATGGGTGGGAGGTACAAGTGGAGCCTTTTAAGGCCTGCCAGGGAATTTATCCTCTTTAACATCTTTATAGGTGACATTACAGAGGGCCTGGAGGGAAAGGTATGCCTCTTTGCAGATGATACAAAGATCTGTAACAGAGTTGATACACAAGGGGGGGTAGAAAGGATGAGAAGGAACTTGGCAAGGTTGGAGGAATGGTCAGACATATGGCAACTTAGATTCAATGCAAAGAAGTGCAAAGTAATGCACCTGGGAAACAAAAACCCAGGAGAAGAGTACACAATAGCAGGGGAGGTACTAACAACAACAAAAATGAAACGGGACTTGGGGGTAGTCATATCAGATGATCTAAAGGTGGGTAAGCACTGTGAGAAGTCAGTAAGGAGAGCCAGGGGGATACTGGGATGCATAGGAAGGGACATCACAAGTAGAAAAAGGGAAGTGGTTATCCCTCTGTACAGACAGTTGGTGAGATCCCATCTGGAGTACTGTGTGCAGTTTTGGAGACCTCATCTATGCAAGGGCATAGACAGGATGGAAGCAGTCCAGAGGAGGGCAACTAAAATGATGCAGGGTCTGCATCAGAAATCATATGAAGAGAGACTGAGAGAGCTTAATATGTATACCCTTGATGAAAGGAGGGACAGGGGGACATGATAGAAAGGTTCAAGTACCTCAAGGAAATCAACAAAGTCCAGGAGGGTAGCATCTTTCAGAAAAAGAGATGTGTAAGAACAAGGGGACACAATTTAAAGATAGAGGGGAGACGGCTCAGGGGTAATGTGAGGAAATCTTTTTTCATGGAGAGAGTGGTGGATGTGTGGAACTGCCTTCCTGGGGAGGTTGTTGGGGCTAAAACAGTGGGGGAATTCAAACATGCATGGGACAGACACAAGGCAATAGTAGTGGGGGGGTGGCAGGAAGTAGGCTGTTGGTTAACTAGAATCTGCAGCTTATCCAGTAGGTAGGGAAATGGGCAGACTGGGTGGGCCAAGTGGTCCTTATCTGCCATCAAAGTCTATGTTTCTATGTTTCTATGCTTTATATTGCTTCAAACAAATAAAGATGTGAAGCATGTCTACTGGTATGTTGCTGGGCAATAATAAAAACTCCTTGTATGAGTACATTTTACTTTTCTTTTTTTCAGCGGTTCCCATATTTGATTATATAGAAACATAGAATTTGACAGCAGATAAGGACCGCTTGGCCCACCCAGTCTGCCCATTTCCCTACCTAATGGATAAGCTGCAGATCCCAGTTAACCAGCAGCCTACTTCTTCCTACCCCCACCCCCCTAGAATTGCCTTATGACTCTCCCACGCATGTTTGAATTCCACCACTGTTTTTGACTCCACAACCTCCTCTGGAAGGCCGTTCCATGCATCCACAACCCTCTCTGTGAAAAAATACTTCCTTAAATTACCTCTGAGCCACCCCCTCTATCTTCAAATTGTGCCCCCTTGTTCTTGCACACCTCTTTTTTTGAAAGATGCTTCCCTCTTGGACTTTGTTGATTCCCTTGAGGTACTTGAAAGTTTCTATCATGTCCCCCCTCTTCCCTCCTTTCCTCAAGGCTATACATATTAAGCTCCTTAAGTCTCTCTTCATATGTCTTCCGGTGCAGTCCCTGCACCATTTTAGTTGCCCTCCTCTGGACAACTTCCATCCTGTCTATGTCTTTGCGGAGATTGGGTCTCCAGAACTGCACGCAGTACTCCAGATGGGGTCTCACCACAAATTCGGGAGTGGTGTTTAACAGCTCAACTCACAGACCCTAGAATCCTGGCAAAGGTATGGGATGTACTATGGCTCTGTTGCCATGATCGATTAATGTTCAAAATAACCATAAACATAAAAGTTTGGAGGAAAGGTATTGCATAATGCCAAAATGCCATCAGCAGTTGGATCAACTGACCATCTGTTTTTCAGTGTGTATATATGAAGAATTTTTGGGTAACCCTTGCAATAACCAGGAAAGATATGATATTTATTAGTTTTGTATTTGAGGGATCCTCACAGTTTGGCTAGTACAAAGTTCAAAAAAAAGTTCCAGTCTGAATCAAAGCTAGTGGCCAGAATTGTAGACTTCACAGCTCCTGGTTCCTGATGCTTTTTATGCACCCTAAAGCTCAGGTAAGCATAGGAGGATAAAAGCAGGTCAAAAGTTGTAACCAATATATCTTTAACAAGGTCTCTAGCATTGGTGAAATCTGGATCTAGCTGATCTAGAATGCCCTTGATATGAATATTCCCATCCCTCAGCAAATTCTTATTGTTCTCAAGCTTTTGAATGAAAGACTGAGTCAACACTTAATTGTACAGTATAACTGTAACCTATTCTTATAGTTGCAGCCAACGAGGACCCCTTCTCCATCGACACAACAGTCCTCTGTCATTGACCTCAATGACAATTTGACCAAATTCTCATCTGTTTTGGTCAATCAGCTAAGCGCACTCAGGCCTACTTCATCTGCTCCATTGACAGCCACATCATCATCAACTCTGCTTCAGCCTCCATGGGCAGCTCCCCATGGGCCATCGTCCGCACCTCTCTTGTGGGGCCTGGAGCTGGAACAGGTTGATGTCAAGGAGGAGTACCATCCTGATCTGATTCTTCCTGAGGAAGGAGAGGATGAGAAG
Organism: Neoceratodus forsteri; assembly: GCA_016271365.2. Taxonomy (NCBI): domain Eukaryota; kingdom Metazoa; phylum Chordata; order Ceratodontiformes; family Ceratodontidae; genus Neoceratodus; species Neoceratodus forsteri. The sequence continues at coordinate 736,198,380 of CM057452.1, forward strand.
AGACCCTCTCCTCTGACAGATCTACAGCCTCCTCAGTGAGTGATGACTTGGTCAAACATACCCCTCGGTCTCCTCCAGAGGACCCTACCTTTTTTAATATTATGAAGCAGCTGTCCTCAGCCATGGGTTTCCATACTGAGGAGAAGGAGGTTGCCACCAGAAGAGATCTAGTGGATTTCCTGGAGATTGCAGAGTCCCCTCCTAAGGTCATTCCTCCTCTCCTGCCTGCTCTGAGGAATGTCACCACTGCAGCCTGGCACAGATCTGACATGGTGCCAGCCATGCCCTGCAGGGCTGATAAGCTAATTCATGCCCCTTAGGGTTTGTCACACTATGCTTCCCAACCTAAAACAGATTCCATGGTAATAAAAGCAGCTCATGATAGGTCTAAGGCGCCTAAGCACCTTAGCCCCCCCCCCGACAGAGAGTGTCATAGAATAGATCTCTGGGGCAAAAGGGTTTATGCTACAACCACAGAAAGGCAGAGGGGCTCATCTCACTCACAGTGAGGAAACAGATTATGGTGCATGCAGAAACAGAGACCAAGAAGCTTCAACTAAAGTAGAAACCTGCAGCACTTGACCAAAAGTTAACATACACCAAAATTAAAAAAGGCAGTCTTACCAGTACAAAACTTTTATTTGGTAACTTCTAAAACATTTAAACATGTAGCAGTAGAGTGGGCTGTCTGTCTGGTCACCTGGTGTATACTGCAATGGTGAATACTATAATGGTGTCTGTGGTTTATTTGTTTTAACCTGCTCAGCAGTACGTCTACCTTTACACTCCACTGCTACATGTTTAAAAGTTTTAGAAGTCACCAAATAAAAGTTTTGTACTGGTAAAACTGTCTTTTTTTATTTTGGTGTATGTTAACTTTGGGTCAAGTGTTGCAGGTTTCTAGTTTAGTTAAAGCAAGAGAGTTTATGCCTCCCCCACCCTTGGACTGAGGTTTGCCAAATACCTTTCTCATATGGTGAAGTACCAGAATACCATTTGGAAAAAGGGCAAGGCCACAGCCCAGTGCCTTTTCCCCCCACTACCCCACAGTGGCCCTAGGGGAAACAAGACACAGAGGGTCTGATGCAGTATGGTTCAAGAGGATTGGAGGGTGGCACTCCAGGTTCTTGGAACTATTTATTCTGAATGTTGAATCAGCACAATGGCACAACACAGTTCCTCTGCACTATGTGGGGGGGGGAGGAGAGGACTACCCTACAGATAGAAGCTATTTGATTAGAACATTACCAAAAGAATCCATGCAGTTCACATCCTAAGATTGGTATGCTTTTATACATGCTTCTAGCAAATAAATATACCATGTAGGCTTTAAAATGACAAATCTTTAGACTGCTTTTGGGCCCAATACTCTGCCCTGAAGGATACTCCCTTTTGGACCCCTTTGTAGCCATATCCCTGACAAAGCTAGCAGTCAAAGTGGTTACTGTCTTCTTCTGAAAAGATGGGGTCACAGCATGTCTGACATCTTGTACTGGCTCAATCAGAGGTGTTAAGTGCTGAATGTCCCACCTCTAATCCTGGATGGGGAGAAAGTATGGATGGAAGGATGAAAGTTTAGGGTAAAACTAAAATATGGGGGAAAGGATAGGAGGAGTTTATCAAGGACAAACCTCAAACATGCTTCAAATGTGGTTCCATCTCCCATTATAGCAATGGCTGTGATCAGCAGAAATGTAGCATACATCTATCTTATGATCTCAGCAATATGTCTTGTCCTAAACCCTTCTGATGCAGTCTCTGTAAGGAGCATGGACATTCATTTTGAAATTTCCCCTTGGTTCACCACAGGATGGGTTTGATCAGGACCACTTAAATAGGAAAGCTCAGCAAGCACGGTCACCAAGACAACCAGCTTATTCAGCTGCCCGTTTCCCAGCATGGTTGGTACTCAGTCCTTCCTCTGATCCACAACCAGTTGTGACCTCCAAAATAAGTGTTTCTTCTACACTCCAGGTAGAGAGTGCAACCCCTTCAGCAGAGCCATCTAGAGAAGTTAATAACAGAGAAACACTAATGGAAGAATTGGAGCAGCCCCTCCACCTCAAGAGGACTCCCAGCCAATAGTACCACCCAAGAAACATTGGATGGTCTCTGCGGAAATCAGGTCAGAAATGTCTCCCTCCCCACCACCTCTCTAAGTGGAGGTTTCAACCCCCCTACCCCTACCCCTAGGGGATGTTTAAATGCTCCCAGTGCCCTGCAAGAAAAGGGACCATAATCATAAGCCTCAATCATCTAATGCCACACCTATTCCAATGACTAATAGGTTTTCTGCATTACAAAACAAAAAATGTGGTGGGACACTGAAGAGAAGGATGAATATGTGTAAGTATCCTCAGTGAATTCACAGAAAGATCTTCCTTCAGATCAGGAGGATTTACAGGATGAGGTCTTCTTGTCTAAGAGAAAAAGAAATAGGACCAGGTCCCAGCATTTACAAATTACAGGAAATTCTTTATGATTTTTTTTTGAGTACCCTTACTTATCCTTTGCTGTATAAACTCTTTCTTTGTGATTGCCTTTTATGCAAATAGTATGAAGTCACAGAAAAAATGCTTAACTACCCTTTTTATTCTGCAGCAGCAACCTGGGGATATTTTCCTGGTGCAAGACACTGGGTTAAAGACCAAACGGGGAAACTTCTTGGGTGCGGGCAGAATGGATGGAAGGTCCTTCCATTTGACCTCCTCGGGAGGACATGTGTGAAGGGGTAGGAATTTTGTAAAGGGGCACTGACTGGGATCTTTTAAGGTTGATGGCTATCTACCCCGGTAGAGTATTAATGATTGAGGTGAATTGAGGGGGGACAGCATTTGCAGATTTTTAGGGTGTATGCACCACAGACAAAGCTTCCATCTACAGTCATGGTTTTGGAGGTTGATTTCTGTTGTTCTAGTCCCCAGGTTGCAGATGTCAGGTAGAATAAGAAGGTCTACTGCGACCCAGATTTCTTGATTGATATGGTCACCACTGCAGGGTTACAAGATACATATCATACAATGCCTAGCTCAGGAGGTCATACTTTCTCTAAAGTACCATCATTACCTGGCTAGATTATATTTTTCTGTCCCGCTTCCTATTGGTGTCAGATGCAGAAACTCGGGCAATTGAAACCTCTGACCATATAGTAATATGGTGTTCCTGTTCATCAGTAGGCTCCCCATCCAAAGGTAAGGGAGTCTGGCATTTGAACTCTTCCTTGTTAACAGAGCAGCTGATACAGAGCAAATGGGTGCAACCCTGGCAAGCCTGAGTGCCCATGCAGTGTGCCTATGACTCTCCGGTAGACTGATGGGAAGACTCACAATAAGACTTTAAGAATTTTTTTCCCAGCTGTCCTCCCAACAGTCAACTTTGGGTTATAAAAAATACTTGAGGCTTTGTGCACAGCTGCACAGACTGATTGATCTACAATTTACCAAGAAGTGCACACAGGGAAGTGGTGCTCCAGAAACTTACCAAAACTCCAGTACAAAACGTTCCAGGCACACACAACCTCCTAAGAGGGGGACACAGACATCACCAATGATTCAGAAAATTAAAATTCCATTTATTGAACAACAGATACAGATGTGCTCTCTCCTAAGCATGTTTCAGACAAACAGTGTCCTTTCTCAAAGGTTGCAGAGCAAAGCATACCACACAAATTTAAAACACCTTCTCAAAGTTCCACCCACTGCAACCCTAGAAAAAAAGATCTGTCCAAGTAGAGCATGAGTATGTTTTAACATTCTCAATTCACTGCAGTGTTGTCTTAAAAGATATCTAAGGCAGCAAAGCAGTGTAAATACAAAAAGGACTAGAATAATTTGCAGCATGATTTGAAACTAATTTCTATCCATGTGTTTGAAATCAAGTGATCAAAATCACCATCATGCAATAGAGTATTTTTAAAGATTTTTGAGCGTGTACCATGCTATTGCTGAGTCTTCTCAGATGTTCAGGTTTACAATTCAGCAAAAGCTGTAAGTCTAAGGGGAGTGGAGTAATATGCACTTTGAAGGCTGAAATGCATTTTATGACATCATTTTGATGACCAGGTTCACTGAGAACATATTGTGGTACTGTGTGAAGTGGTACTGGTAATACAACTGTTTGATCAATGACAGTGCAAGCAGTTGGAATGAAGCTGAAGTTTGGAGCAGTTACTGGACATATTAAGTTCCCATAAGTGAATGAGTAATGGTTAGTGGCTACACAGTACTGACTGACCATCCATGTTGTAGATACCTTTGCCACAGGGAGGCGACACTTTGTGAACCATACTGGTCAGGTAATGTTTTGTGTAAGAATGACACTGATTCTTCTTTACACCTCCATCTATGCCACAGACAAGGGGGGGGCACATCAAAATATACTGAGAAACATGCTACATGTGGTGCCTGCCATATTGATGTAGTGGGCTGTGTACTACTAAGGAAGGGGCGTCTGCCCCTCTTTTTATAAATATCTCCCTCTAGGTAACCTATTGAATGCACTGTGGCCAATTTGTCAAAAACTGCTTCATCAGGGTCAAACACTGGTAGGAAAACAGTAAATGATATGTACAAGTTACCCTAGTTTGAACAGGACACATTGGTGTAACACTTGCCCAGATTAGGGTGCAAGGTAGCATACTCCAAGTTCCTGGCTGTCACAAATGAAAACTTCTGACAAGAATTGAGGCATCCAGAAGGGATGTTCTGGGTATTGATAACACAGGCCAGGCAATACCATTTGGTCAAGTAGTTATCTAAGATGAAGTCACAGAAGTGCCCTGTGTCCACATCTGTGAGCAAATTACAAATCATTGAGAGAACATAGTTCCCATAGGCTGTGCATATTACTTCTCTGACTATGAATTTGTGTCAGGCCTCTAAAGGATTGAAGGTAACTAATTTATTGATCCTAGTTTGTGTTTCAGTACACAAACATGCAATATCATGCATATTGTACACAGTATACCTTTCTTCTGTAGCCAAGTCCTGAATCCCCTGTAATGCAGGGTTTAAAAGGAACTCAGCAGATTAGTATTAAAAAAAAATGGACATGTCTCCTGATAGTTTCCAGGACTGCTTGATTCCAGACTTGACATGCCAGACCCAAATAACCCTGAGATGGAACCACTATACCACCCAGGCTCTGCAACCATCTGGAATAGAAGGTCTCATTCCGTCAGGCAGTTTTTTGGCCTGTTGTGGGATCTTAGACCTTTGCCTATCACATCTAAAAGCAGAGAAGCATAAAACAATGACACATTTGTTCCTACACAAGGCCCATCATGTGCCAATGTGAAAGCAAATTTACAGATTAAAAGCAACATGTTTATGCATAAACTGTACAATATTCAATAAAGTCCCCAAGATAGAAGTAGCAGTAAGCCCACTAGGTGGTCTCAGTCCCACCATAGGACAATGTTCAGTCTTTACAAGAATCTCTGATGCAGATGAGTGCATAATGATGGGTGGTAGTAGTGGCAGTCTAAGGACTCTCAAAACAATACTTCTCACCACTTCAGGTTCTGGATTTTTGGTTGTTCCTGGCTCTGTAAGAATCATTCTATAAATGTCTGTATTGGATTGGTGCACTGGATTGATAGACAATGATGCATTATTTTCATACTGATGTATGTGTCCTTCGTATGACAGTCCTATGGAAGAGGTGTTAATCTACCTTCTATAAATGTCTCCCCCTGGAGGACAAACTTCATAAATTCCAGTGAGGCATTCTGTGTAGAACATAATTACTTCATCACCAATAGGCATCTTTTGCCACTGTATTTGGTGTGCAGTGGTGGTTGTATTGAAAGTGACAGCAGGTAACAAAGTCACATCCCCTTCATATGCATACACCACTTACGCCTGAGGTCCCCTGGTGCTGGCCACATACTAGTTAGGATAACCAAAATCAAGTTTATGAAAAACAAAAGAAGAACAAATAGGAGGGCTTCAGCTTCTTCCTTCATTGGTAGGTTAGTTCTGATCTTTAAACAGTTTCAGTTTATCTGCATAAAACCACTTGTCAGTGGCTTTCTTGCCACTAGTTACTCAGACCTTGTACACCGATGGGCTACTCTGAGCACATTCAATGTATTTGTCACAGTGTCTGTGTATGTCTTTTGCATATCTGGCCACCCAACTGTCTGCATTCTTGAAACTGTCTTATCTGCCCTTGATGACTTCCCATCTGGGAAACAAGATCCCAGATCTGCAGGCAATAATGACAGAGGCTAAACTGGCCATTGTATCCATTAGCAAGACATGGTTCCCAGTAACCACACTTGGGAGACTTCAGTACCTGGGTATGTACTGTTCAGAAGAGACCGAGGTACAAAGGGGGGGTGGAGTGGCCCTTTATGTCAATGAAAATATCAAAGCTACAGAAATTCAGAATACACATAAAGAGCCAGAAGAACTGTGAGTCACCCTGGAAACAGGAAATGGGACAGCCATATGAACTGGGATTGTCTATAGGCCTCCAGACCAGGGGGAGGACATAGACACGTTACTGTTAGAAGATATACAAAACATGACAGCTAAAGTGGAGGTTCTGATAATGGGAGACTTCAACATTGCCAGATACAGATTGGTCAATACCAGCAGGAACATCTGCCAGAACTAGACACATAGTAGATTCCCTGCAGTGGGAGGGCCTCAAACAACTGGTACAACAACCCACAAGAGACTGAGCTATCCTAGATCTAGTACTGACCAATGGGGACAGGATCACAGGTCTCCAGGTAGAAGGTCACCTGGGGGCCAGTGACCATCACATGGTATGGTTCAATTTGGCCACTTAAACTAAATCATCCCATTCCAAGGCAAAAATATGGGACTTCAGAGGAGCTGATTTTGATAAGATGGCCAACAGAGTTAAGCTAGCCATGGCAAAAAGAAATACAGATGAGGGGCTACAGGCAAAGTGGCAAGCATTAAGGATGCAATACTTGAAGCAACATCCCATTGTGTTAGAGAGAAAAGGAAGTGCAAAAAAAGAAGGAAACCACTTTGGTTCTCGAAAACAGTAGCCAAAAAGGTCAGAGCCAAAAGGCTGGCCTTCAGGAAATATAAGGGAATGCAGAAGGACGAAGACAGGGAGGCATACCAAACTTCCCTAAGGGAAGCATGGAAGGCTGCAAGGCAGGCAAAGGCCCAAACCAAGGAAACACTAGCACGAAGAGTAAAAGAAGGTGACAAGACTTTCTATAGATACATTAATGAAAGAAGAAAGTCCAGGGGGGTATTGCTAAGATCAAACAGGATAAGGGGGCGTGTCAGGAGGAGGACCATGTAAGTAAGTAAAATGTTATTTATATCAAGCACGCTTCCCAAGCTCAGGGTGTGTTTACAATAATTCAAATCACTTAAAAACACGTTTTACAACAATAAATCCAACAGTCATACAGTACACTCACTTAATATGTTCCAGCAAATGCTAGGGCAAAAAGGAAAGTCTTTAGTTGTTTTTTAAAACTTTCAACAGTTAGGCAATCGCGTATCTGATGAGGTAGAGAATTCCACAGGGTTGGTGCCATATAGGCAAAAGATCTACCTCCAGACATCTTTAGACGTACCCTGGGAATCTCTAGCAATCCCTCATCAGAGGAGCAAAGAGAACAAGCAGGACAGTAAGGCACCAAGAGCTCTTTCAGGTAGTGAGGTCCCAAATCATGTAGGCCCTTAAAGGTCAATAATTCAACCTTGAAGGTGAGCCGCCACTGGATTGGCAGCCAGTGCAAATTTAAAAGCATCTATCCTAAATAGATACTTCTGTTCAGTATTTACTGAAGAGAAAGTAGAGCAGGGCCCACAACTCAGCACCATGGACACAGAGGGAAGGGAGGTGAGCACTAGTCCCTTCACAAAAGGAGGGGTCCTACAAGAGCTCGATAAGCTCAGGGTGGACAAGGCAATGGGACCTGAAGGCATACATCCCAGGGTACTAAAGGAGCTAAGGGTGGAACTAGCAGAGCCATTATCAGAACTGTTTAGTGAGCCTCTGAGCAGAGGAGAGGTCCCAGAAGACTGGAGAAGGGCTCATGTGATCCTGTTCCACAAGAGTAATAGTAGGGAGGAGGCAGGGAACTACAGACCAGTCAGTCTTACCTCAGTAGTGGGCAAGATTATGGAGGCACTCCTTAAGGAAAGGATAGTGCAACACCTGGAATCCACAGGAACACAGGATCCAAGACAGCATGGGTTTACAAAAAGAAGGTCCTGTCAATCTAATCTCATAGATTTATTTGACTGGGTAACCAGAGTGGTGGACCAAGGGAGAGCAGTTGTTGTCGCCTACCTTGACTTCAGCAAAGCTTTCGCTACTGTTCCACATAGAAGATTGATTAATAAGTTGAGTAGGCTCGGGGTGGGCCAGAAGTTGGTTAACTGGGTGGCAAACTGGTTGACGGGCAGAAAACAGAGAGTGGTGGTAAACGGTATACAGTCAGAAGAGATGCAATTGGGGTACCTCAGGGATCAGTCCTGGGGCCAATCCTCTTCAATATCTTCATCAGTGACATTGCAGATGGACTGGAGGGTAAGGTTTGTCTGTTTGCAGATGACACTAAGATCTGAAACAGAGTAGATGATCCAGATGGGGTGGGCAGAATGAGAAGAGATCTGGATAAACTGACAAAATGGTCAGAAGAGTGGCAACTGGGGTTTAACGCAAATAAGTGCAAGATCATGCACATAGGGAAGAGAAACTCTGAATCCACCTATAGGCTGGGAGGGGAGTTGCTGGCAGTCACAAGGAAAGGCAGAGACTTGGACATTATCATCACAGATGACCTGAAATCATCCAAGCAGACCACTAAAGCAGTAGATAAGGCTAGGGAGATGTTGGGGTGTATTAGTAGGGGTATCACAAGTCATAAGAGGGTGGTAACACTCCCTCTTTACAAGACATTGGTTAGGCCCCATCTGGAGCACTGCGTGCAGTACTGGAGGCCGCATCTTCACAAGGACAGTAACCAAATTGAGGCAATCCAGAGAAGGGCAACCAAAATGGTGCAAGGACTGCATCAGAAAACATATGAACACAGAGTAACGGAGCTCAATATGTATACCCTAGAACAAAGGAAGGAGAGAGGTGATATGATCAAAACATTCAAACACCTTAAGGGCATTAACAAGGTAAAAGAGTCTAACATGTTTCAATATAAGAAAAATAGCAGGACAAGAGGACACAGCATGAGATTAGAGGGAGGCCGATTGAGGGGCAATGTGAGGAAGTTCTTTTTCACAGAAAGGGTGGTGGATGCATGGAACAGCCTACTTCAGGAAGTGGTGGATATGAATACAGTGCAGGGCTTCAAACAGGCATGGGATAGGCATACGGGAGCAATACAGATGAGTATGAATAGATAGGCCATTGACAGAGCAAAGGCTGATAGCACATCCATAAGGTAGAAAAAGAAATGGGCAGACTGGATGGGCCTTGTGGTCCTTATCTGCATTCAACTTCCATGTTTCTATGTTTCTATGAGCACATCAGGTACTGATAAAATCAATTTCCTGGCTAAAGTGCTGTGAGGGTACTTAGACTGCCTGTGTCCCTGGTCATGCATACAGCAGAATTTTAGTCTCTGGTAACAATTGCAATTTCTTTTTTAGGCTTTTTAAACAGTAAACCTACAGGAATCAGCTGTTACCTTAACCATCCCTTATCCTGCTTCTATAAGCTGCTAAGATAAATGGGCTAAATGGTAGACACACAGCTGGTTTTTCTGTGAGATGTGCCACAGATTGTGGGGGTATGAAGAAGGTCCATGATTCCCCCCCCCCCAATCTCCTTGCTTCACAAGGGTATTGGCTTGGGCATTGCTGTTTCCGAAATGGAGCTGTTTTGGAGTGGGCTTTTAACCATTCAAACCGTTTAACAGAAAACTGACAGCATAAACTAGGGCCGTGCCATCTAAGGCTGTGAAATTGTTATGCTGCCAGACAGGCAAAAGTTCTGGTAGGGAGAAGCAAACATACATGGAATCTGAAAATGGTGCAAGCCAAAGGTTGGGGTGGTGCTTTGCCCCATTATTAATCCATCCTCCCAGAGCTGAGTGCCTGCCCATTTTTTAAAAAGCATAATAATCCTATTGTAGGCTAGTTCTTCTGATGTATTTATTTGGAAGGTGAGGTGGCTGGGGTGTGCAAAGCCTAAGATCCAAACTGAGTCTGAAGCCAAGCTGTGTTTTACTACTAATTACATGCCTGCCTTCATGGAGTCTGAGCATAACTATGGTCGTAATTTACGCTGGTAACTAATGATTCACGAATGATCATAACACGTATAGCAGATAGCAGCTGCAAACACATGGAATTCCCATTGCCTGTACAGTGTTAGCTCTATGTACAGTATGTGGACTTGTATTTTTAGCTGGAAGTTTGAAACTAGCATGCTGTTTTGAACAAGAAGTGCTGGCAGATCCTGTAGCACTGTGTCATTAAATACTGATGGAAGAAAACACTCCAGGAGAAACTACTTTCCTGTAGGACATTCTGACTACTTAATAAAAAGAGAGACAAGGCCCTTATCTCCCTTTTCATTAAGGAGTCAGAATGCCCTGCAGGAAAGTAGGCAAACTAGGGTACTGTGCTATGATTTAAATGATGTTTATGCTGTGCCATCTCTTCAGTGTAACCCTCAAAATGCACCACAGAACACCAAAAACCCCAGAGCTTATCAGGACTTTGGTGGCCCCCAGACCCCCGTCCATTAGCTGAGCTGCCCCAGGAAAAATAAAAGTTGGAGCCTGTGTATGTATGTATATGTGTCTGTGTGTACATAGAGAGAGAAGTTAGAAAAAAACATTAGACAATGTCTATCCTGGGTGATCAGACCATGATAGATAAGATAGAATACATGGACAAAGGCTGCCTAGTATTCATCAATAGTGCTGAGAAACATAGAAACATGAAAACATAGGCTTTGACAGCAGATAAGGACTGCTTGGACCACCCAGTCTGCCCATTTCCCTACCTATTGGATAAGCTGCAGATTCTAGTTAACCAACAGCCTACTTCATCCTACCCTCCACCAGAATTGCCTTATGTCTGTCCATGAATTCTTGAATTCCCCCCACTGTTTTTGACACCATTACCTCCTCAGGAAGGCTGTTCCATGCATCCACTACCCTCTCTGTGAAAAAATACTTCCTTACATTGCCCCAGAGCCATCCCCCCTCTATCTTCAAATTGTGCCCCCTTCTTTTTGCACATCTCTGTTTCTGAAAGATGCTACTGTCTTATACGTTATTGATTCCTTTGAGGTACTTAAATGTTTCTGTCATGTCCCCCCCTTCCTCCTCTCCTCGAGGGTATACATATTAAGCTCCTTCAGTCTCTCCTCATATGGCCTCTGGTGCAGACCCTGCACCATTTTAGTTGCCCTCCTCTGGACTTCCTCCCTCCTGTCTATGTCCTTGCGGAGATGAGGTTTCCAGAACTTGACGCAGTACCCCAGATGGGGTCTCACGAACTGTCTGCACAGAGGGATAACAACTTCCTGTTTTCTACTGCTGATGCCTCTCCCTATGCATCCCAGTATCCCCCCAGCCCTCCTTACTGCCTTCTCACATTGCTTGCCTACCTTTAAGCCATATGATATGATTACCCCCAGGTCCCTTTCCATTTTTGCTGTTATTATTACCCCCCCCCACATTGTGTACTGTTCTCCTAGGTTTTTGTTTCCCAGGTGCATTACTTTGCACTGTTTTGCACTGAATCTAAGCTACCATAATTTTGACCATTCCTCCAACCTTGCCAAATCCTTTATCATCCCTTTCACCCCTTCTTGTGTATCAACCCTGTTGCAGATCTTTGTGTCATCTGCAAAGAGGCATACTTTCCCTTATAGTCCCCACTGCAATGTCACCTATAAAGACATTAAAAATGACTGATCCCAGTACTGAACCCTGGGTTCCCCACTAGTAACCCCCCTTTCTTTGGAGTGGACTCCATTTACTATTACTTTCTGTGCCCTGTTGTCTGGCCAGTGTTTTACCCAGGCTACAACCCTGGGACCCACTCCAATGCTGGCTAGCTTGTTTATTAATCTTTTGTGTGGGACTGTGTCAAATGTTTTGCTAAAGTCTAGGTAGGCCATGTCCACAGCCCCTCCCTGGTCTACCACTTTGGTCACTCAGTCAAAGAAATCAATTAGATTCATCTGACATAACCTTCCCTCCATGAATCCATGCTGCCTTGGGTCCTGTGTCCCACTGGCCTCTAGGAACTTAACAATTCTTTCCTTCAGAAGTGATTCCATCATTTACCCTACCACTGAGGTCAAACTAACAGGTATGTAGTTTCCTGCCTCTGTCTTGCTCCCACATCTGTCCTTTTCCAGTCCTCAGGTACCACATCATCCTCCTCCCATGATTTGTTAAAAAGGGTAGTCAATGGTGTCACTAGTTTTGCCCTAAGTTCTTTTAGAATTCTAGGGTGAATCCCATCAGGCCCCATTGCTTTGTCCACCTTCAGTTTTAGGAGTTCTTTCAGGACCCTCTCTTCTGTGACTGGACCTGTATCAACCCTTCTATCCACAGTGCTTCTATTCTTTGGTGTGGGTACCTCCCCCTCCTCTTCTTCTGTGACTACTGAGCAGAAGTATTCATTCAGTATCCCTGCTTTTTCACTGTCACCCTCTGCCCAACCTCCCTTCCCTTTATTAAGCCTCAATATCCTTCACTTGATCTTTCTTCACTCCTTAATGTACCTATAAAAGGTTTTATCCCCCTTCTTAACTGAGTTGGCTACCTTTTCCTTAGTTTGGGCCTTTGCTATTCTGACTGCCTTCCCTGCTTCCTTCTGCTTTAACTGGTACAATTCTCTGTCCTGCTCCTTCTGTGTTTCCTTTTTCTCCTTAACCTTTCCCACCACCTTTTTTCAGAACCATAGTGTTTTTTTTCTTCGTTTTGCTTTGTTTTATTTGTTTCACACAAAGGCTTGTTGCCTCTGTGATGGCAGTTTTGATTTTTCCCCATTGTTCCTCCACCCCTCCTTACTGCCCATTTGCTAGTGCATTCCTTATACATGCTTCCATTTTGCCAAAGTCAGCCCTCCTAAGGTCCAATACCCTCGCTTTTGTATGGCTTGACTCTACTACTCAAGTGAGTTTCCATTTTACAAAAAATGACTAAAACAGATGTTTAAGTTCTTGCTAGAATTTAAACTGCTCAACCTTTGCCTGCTAAGTGAGCACATATTCTGTGTGCCACTGAGCTGCAGGCTAGCAGGTTGTAGTCCCAATGGTGTAGAAGTTATGTCACAAACTGCAAAACAGGCAACTGGGGATCTGATCCCAGCTGGCAACTTACCTTTACAAATTGTTGTTCTTAGCTAAATGTACTTCTCATATAATTTACTATTCCAACTCCACACCACGAGTCACCACTTTAGTGAGTTTCCATTTTACAAAAAAAGTTGAAAAAATGTTTAAGTCCCTTCCAGCATTTAAACTATGTCTACTTGAATGTAAACCACTTATCCTTTGCCTGCTCAAATGTGAGCCACTGATCCTTTGCCTGCTAAGCAAACACACATTCAGTGCACTACTGAACTGCAGGCGACTGAGTTGCAGTTCCTATGATGTAAAAGTTATGTCTCACCTGCAAAACAGGCAACTGGGGATCTAATCCAAACAGGCAATTTACCTTCACAGATTGTTGTTCTTAGCTAAATTTAACTCTCATATAATTTACTATTCTGCTCACACCACCATCCACTGCTACTCAAGTAAGTTTCCACCTTACAAAAAAAAAGTTTAAACAAATGTTTAAGGCCCTTCCAGGATTCACACTATGTTTACCTCAATTTAAAATCACTTATCATTTGCCTGCAAAATGAGCTCACATTCTGTGAGCCACTGAGCTGTAGGTAAGAGGGTTGCATTTCATATGGTGTAGTGGTTATGTCACAACTTGCAAAACAGGTAACTAGGGATCTAATCCCAGCAGGTAATTCCAACTCCACACCACACCACCTTGAATTGCCACTCAACTAAGTTTCCATCTTACAAAAGAATGTTTGAATCCCTGCTAGGATTTGAACCACTGATACTTTCTTGTTAAACAAACACACGTTCTATGTACTACTGAGCTACAGGTAAGTGAGTTGCAGTTCCTTTTGGTGGAAAGGTTATGTCATAACCTGCAGAATAGGTGACTCGAATTGTATTCAGACCTAGATACACTTCAGCTAGGACTAATTTGACTACAGCACACTGTAGAACTACGTTCAATTGTCTGAAAGTCTGCTATTTAGCTCTGCTGAAACCTTCATTACATCAACAATGACATCTAACAATTTCTCTCATACAACAAAAGTTATAGTGAGAAAGAAAAAATGTGCAATACGGGTGATCAAACCCAGGTTTGTGTAGATCTCAAAACCCTACTCCTAGAACTAAAAGCCCTGTCACTCACATCAAGTAAGTAAGTAAGTAAAATTTTATTTATATCAAGCTCCCTTCCCAAGCTCAGGGCACTTTTACAATAATTCAAATCACTTAAAAACACGTTTCACAACAATAAATCCAACAGTCATACAGTACACTCACTTATTATGTTCCAGCAACTGCTAGGGAAAAAAGGAAAGTCTTTAGTTGTTTTTTAAGCTTTCAACAGTTAGGCAATCTCGTATCTGATGAGGTAGAGAAGTCCACAGGGTTGGTGCCATATAGGCAAAAGATCTACCTCCAGACATCTTTAGACATACCCTGGGAATCTCTAGCAATCTCTCATCATAGGAGCAAAGAGAACGGGCTGGACAGGAAGGCACCAAGAGCTCTTTCAGGAAGTGAGGTCCCAAATCATGTAGGGCCTTAAAGGTCAATAATGTGACCTTGAAGGTTTACGCCACTGTATTGACAGCCAGTGCAGATCACGCAGCACAGGTGTCATATGGCTAGATCTTGAAACTCCCATCAACAACCTGGCCTTCGCATTCTGCACAAGCTGTAAGTGGCAGATATCCACCCCCAGCAGCCCTAAATAAAAGGCATTGCAGTAATCAAAATGGCTGGTGACAAAGGCGTGGACCAGGATGGGAAGATCTTCCAGTGGAAAAAAGTGTTTCACCCGGGCAATGTTTCTCAGATGAAAAAAGGCAGATTTGACTATGGCCGACACCTGCATCTTCATAGTCAGGCATTCGTCAAAAATCACGCCAAGGTTACGCACTTGGCCAGAGGCAAGAAGTGGAGCCCCCCCCAAGATATAAACCCAAGGGTTTCCCAGTCCAAGCCCCTGTTGTCCTCTGTCCAGGGTCCACAACCAACACCTCAGTTTTCCCTGAATTCAACCTAAGCCAACTAGCACTCATCCAATCCTGAATCTCCAGGAGGCAGTTATTAAACATCATGATGCAATCAGACTCCTGATCAGGCATAAAAGACAGGTAGAGCTGAGAATCATCAGTATAACAATGAAAACTCAGCCCATACCATCTTATAATGTCCCCCAAAGGAAACATATACACCACAAATAACATAGGGGACAGCACCAACCCCTGCGGTACCCCACAGGGCAGCCAATGAGGGGCTGAGTTGTAAATTCTGGACACTACTCTCTGAGATATGCCCTCCAGAAAAGATTGAAACCAGCTGTGGACTGCTCCCCTCAGACCACAGTCGAGCAATACCCCATGATCCATGGTGTCAAATGCAGCTGAGAGATCCAGGAGAACCAAGATGGAATGGGTCCTCCAATCTCTTGCCATCAGGAGATCATTCAATACCCGAACAAGGGCTGTCTCTGTACTATTCCTTTTCCTGAAGCCGGATTGGAGAGGGTCATAGATATTGTGGTTGGACAAATGATCCTCCACTTGCAGAGCGGCCACCTTCTCAATAACCTTCCCTGCAAAGGGAAGGTTAGAGACTAGTCTGTAATTTGCTGGGCAGTCGGGGTCAAGAGAGGGATTTTTTAACAGGAGGAATACTACTGCCTCCTTTAAGGGATCTAGAAAGATCCCTCACTCTAATGACACCACCACTATCCCAGCCAGGACTGGGCCGATAACATCTACACACCCCACCACCAGGTGAGTAGGGCCTGGATCCAACGTACAGTAGGTAGGTCACAGAGTCTGGATGATCCTCACTATATCTATTACTGCTGGTAGTCTAAAGGTAGACCAGTACAACAGGGCATTAGTACCACCCGATTGATCAGTGCAATGTCCAATAGAAGGACACTGGCGGATCTCATCCCTGATGGTGGATACCTTGTCAGTGAAGAATTTCGCAAACTCCTCACACTGTACCTGTGATAATGCTCTACCAGTATGGAGGCAGACTGGATTGCACAGTCTGTCCACAGTTCAGAAGAGCTGGGATGGTCTATTCCTCGCTGCAGCAATTTGTCTGGACAGGAACTCTGCCTTCTTATGGGAAATTGCTGATTGGTAGAATTTATAATGTTCTAACAATTCAAGTCTATCCACCTCCAGTTGAGTTTTCCGCCGGTGTCTTTCTAATCTTTGTCCCTTCCTCTTCCACTCATGGACCTCCCCATCAAACCAGGGAGCCCCTAAGTGAAGAGTACGGGGATGAACATGAATTGGAGCAATGGCATCCAGGGCCCTAGTTACAGCCCTATTATAGGCTAAGACCAAAGGCCCTGGATCCATGCTATCCCTTGGAAAATCTGATAAGTCCAGCTCTGTCATTAGGCCTTCTGAGGTAATCCCTCTTAAAGAACAGAACTGTACTAACTCCCTAGGGGCAGGCCTATTTCGGGGGGCCACAAATCTAAACCTTAGGGCATGATGGTCAGACCATCTGACTGGCTCCACCTCCACATCAGATACCTCCATCCACAGATGGAACACCAAGTCCAATGTGTGCCCCCCCATGGGTTGCAGAGGTAATTACCCGTGATTGAATGGCATCATGCAGTCAAATCATTCACAATGAATGTAACCTTAAATTTAACTAAATACTCAATAGAGTATACGTGACAACAATAGGTGCTAACAGCTATGCTGTTGGCATCTGTACAATCCATCCACTTCATGGAAAAGATCCTGTTGTAGTCAGTATTGAACTGTATCAAATAAAACATGTAAAGGATGCTCCAGTGGCAAGCAAAACAGGAGGATTGATGTTTTCTGGATCTGTTCACATTGACTACTGGAGGTCGCTTAGATGAACAAGAAGTGAGAATATCTGGGGCAGAATATAGAATTATAATTGTTGATCCAAGATTTTGTAGAAACATTCCATACTGATTTGATTTATCGTGGGAGAGTGAGCTCATTATTCTGTCTTCCAGTATTGCTCACACTTTGCTGGTCATACATGGTTTGACCAGTATGTCTACAAAGGATCTTTTACAGAAAAGTCTTGAGAAACATGAAGAAGCAACAGTCAGCCTGAGAAGCATACTCGCTAACATGCAACTTATTAAAGAATATTGGTACAGATGTCATGCTGATTTGATGTGCATGGTTCAAGAATAGGGTGGTTGCAACATGGTTTGTAACTCTAAGTTTTGCTTAGTACACCTCAGAAGAGTTACAATTTCTGTTTTTATTTTTTGGCAAATCATGATTTGGATGGTGTCAACACAAAGGCACAAGGTGAACTTTGTTCATTTGATCCAGTGACAGTCTTTTATAGTTTTCATTACCAGTTTTTGTGTTTACTTGAGTAATTAAAAGCAAGAGCAATCCCCAGTTAGGATTAGCTGAACACTATTTGTGACAGGTTGAGTATGAAAGTCATATAGCCCCTCGTATTCACATATGTCATTGGTTAAGGATGCTCCATTGATTGGTAATACTGACAGTTTGTTTTGCAGTTCATCCAGAAATATGGGATTTGCTATCTTCCAGATGTGGTTGACAGTTCGATGCTAAAGAAGCTTATCAAAACATTTCAAACACACAAGTACAGCGGTAGCTATTGCTTGAAGGTACTCAAAGGTGGAAAGCGATGAAACAAGAGTTGTTGATTTGGCTTTCTAAGGTGCATTGTGCACACTGCAGTTCTTCATATCTTTTCTGCAGTTAGACATGATTTGAAGGCAAAGTCACAAAAAACGTTTGCATCAGTTGCCTTACTCTAAAATAAACATCAATGATAATAGTGCTGTGCTTCTTTTGATGTGGGAGGCAAACATAAATGTGGCTGACAATTTAATTGCTCTTGCATAATATAGTATGTAACCTCATACATCACTAAACATGGGCAAATGGCACTTCGGAAGATGTGGGAGGAAAGCTCTACCACCAGATCTTTGAGTTCTCATTGGTGGTCACTGGGTCCAAAAACATTGTTTTATAGAGAATGTGGAGCCTATGAAGCCAGTGATAGATTAGTATGGATGTGTTTATTTGACAAGTCAGCAGATATTTGATACATAAATGTCGACTTGAAACAGAATCATCATCATGTCATGAAAGACATCAACAAAATTGAAACACTGACTGAGTTTGACTCAGAATGAACAGATACTCTTCAGAGTAATCTGGTTGATACATACTACCCACTTCCTTCCCTCCAGCTTTTAGGCGTGTGTTTGTTTGACATTGCACAGTGGTACGATTTCATTCAGTCAAGAATTGAGAATCATGAGACAGACATTTATGTTCTCTTAAATGGACAGGTATTTTTGGTGAGATGGCAGAAACTGGTTGACTGATCACATAAAGTTATGTTGCAACATCAGAAAAAGCAGTGCTGTATTACTTTGCATTGTCTTCCCTTTAAAGCCATAGAGAAAGGAAGAACAACTCAGATATGGACAGGATAACTATCAGTAGGCATTTGAAGCATCTGTTCATAGTATAACATATCCAAAGTTCAGCAACACATCAAGAGAGCAGAACAAGAAAAACAGCTAGAAGAGACAGCCTGAGTTGAGCAACAAAAGGATACTCCAGAAATATCATCAGAGCATGTCACTGAACAATTTATGCTTTAGTCGACTCTCTGCCATTATAGGGTATGACAATACTTATAGCAGACATCACTGATTGTATGGAACAAGCTTTCCATGAAAAAGTGGACATTGCCATAGTAGAAAACACGTTAAATGTACAGCAGCAGAAAATATATGACTTGATAATTGCACATGTTTCTCATGGTTTAAAGGGACACTGTCAGTTTTTGTGCTGAATTTTATATCCGTAAATCAATAGTAGCCTGCAGCCATCAGTATGCCTTGTCATGGCATATGTAGTCACAGACTGCCATAAAATATAAATTCCCTGAAATCGCATGCCCAATGCTCAAGTGACTTAACATAGAAACATAGAAGGTGGTGGCAGATAAGGACCGTGTAGCTCACCTAGTCTGCCCCTTTTCACTGCGTAATGCAATACCCCAAACCCTAATTGATCTGTGGCTTACCCTCTCTTCCCTATTGCGAGAGTACTCTTATATCTATCCCATGCATTCTTGAATCCCCCTACCATTTTTGGCCCCACCACCTCTGCAGGGAGTTTGTTCCAAGCATCCACTACTCTTTCTGTGAAAAAGTACTTCCTCATGTTGCCTCTGAACCTACCCCGCTATAGCCTCACATCATGCCCTCTTGTTCTTGTACACCTTCTTTTCTGAAAGATGCTATCCTCCTGTACCTTGTTTATATCCCTGAAGTACTTAAATGTCTCTATCATATCCCCCTCTCTCACCTCTCCTCCAGGGAATACATACTGAGGTCTTCTAGTCTTTCCTCATATGACTTTTGGTGCAGACCTTGCACTATTTTTGTTGCACTTCTCTGGACTGCCTGTATTTTGTCTATGTCCTTCTGGAGATGCGGCCTCCAGAATTGGACACAGTACT
Source organism: Neoceratodus forsteri (assembly GCA_016271365.2). NCBI lineage: Eukaryota > Metazoa > Chordata > Ceratodontiformes > Ceratodontidae > Neoceratodus > Neoceratodus forsteri. The sequence continues at coordinate 736,218,171 of CM057452.1, forward strand.
CCAGAAAAGGACTCACTAATGATCTGTACAGTGGCATAACCACCTCCTTTTTTCTGCTAGTGATACCTCTCCCTGTGCACCCTAGCATCTCTCCCTGTGCACCCTAGCATCATAATGGCTCTCCCCACAGCCTTCTCACATTGTTTGATTACCTATAGGTAATCATATATGATTAACCCATGTCCCTTTCTTGATTGGTGGCTGTCAGTACCTCTCCCCCCAATTTGTACTCCTCCCTTGGATTTCTGTGCCCCAAATGCATAATTTGTACTTCTTTGCATGGAATCTTAGCTGCCACACTCCCGGCCACTCCTCAAGCATGTTTAGGTCCTGTCTCATTTTTCCACCCCCTCCCCAGACTGTTGATCCTGATGCAGATCTTAATGTTGTGTGCAAAGAGGCATACCTTCCCCTTCAGCCCCTCTGCAATGTCACCTGTGAAGACATTAAAGAGGACTGGCTCCAGCACAGATCCCTGTGGCACCCCACTGGTCACCCCCCTCTCCTTGGATTAAACGCCATTTACCACCACCTTCTGTGTCTTGTCACTCAACTAGCTTCTGATCCAGTTTACCACCTTGGGGCCCACTCCCAGGCTGCCCAACTTATTTGCCAGCCTACTATGTGGGATGGTGTCGAAGGCCTTGCTGAAATCTAGGTAGGCCACATCCACCGCCCCTTTCTGATCTACTTCCCTGGTCACACAGTCAAAGAAATCTATCAGATTTATTTGGCAAGACCTTCCCACTGTGAATTCATGCTGCCTCAGATCCTGTACTCTGCTGGATTCAAGAAATATCATAATTCTTTCCTTTAACAGTGACTCCATTAATTTCCCCACCATCGAGGTCAGGCTGATTGGCCTTTAGTTGTCAGCCTCCTTCATGTTCCCATTTTTGCGGAGAGGGACTACATTTGCCCTCCTCCAGTCCCCTGGAACCTCCTCTTGCTCTATCAATTTGTTGAACAGGGCTGTTAGTGGTGCTGAATCGTAATCCAGAAAATGTGGGTTCCCTCCCAGTGTGGCATCTATCAGTTGGGGACTGGTGGGCAGACAGCCAAACAAAGGTAAACAAAAAAAAGTAGGCTACTTTTTTTCATTTACCTGTTAGTGGTGCTGCCAGCACCTCTCTAAGTTCTTTTAATTTTCTGGGATGTATCTCATCCGATCCCATAGCCGTATCCCCTTTCAGATTCTCGAGTTCCTTTAGGGCTCTTTTCTCCTTCACAATATGAAATGGCACCAAAGCAACAGTAAGCTTGTTCATTGATGAGTTTAGAAATTTTCAAGCGGTATGAGTTAAAAGCATTTTCTAATAGCGGGTTGTGAGTTGGTCTTGAGAAAGTTCCACTTTTATATAAAAAAAAAAAACGAGCAGTGTAACACAGTGAAATTGCTGTTTGTAAAGTAAAGCTGTGACTCTGAGTGTGCACATCAGTGTCAACACTGATACGCATGCTTGGAGTCACGGCTTTACTTTACAAAGGGTAAGGGAAGCTCTGGGATGTCTTGCTGTTGCTCACAAAAGAGGGAGTATGAAAATGTGTATGTACTGCATAAATTGAAAATAAAAATCAGACACAATCGCTAAAGAATGTGTGCCTGCTTTGTACCCTGTAGATAGTAGAGTGTTTCAAACAGTGCTTTTTAATGAGTGATTATTGCCTTGGACAGTGCACCAAACTCATTTTGTAGCCCAGTGCACCTGTTGTTTTTTCTTTGGCAGGCCCTTTCAGTATAACAGTATTGTAGGTTGTAGCACTATATTAATAAGGTAGCAGACACACAGGAGATGGGAGAAAAGCTGGACTGGCTGTCATCATGGGAAGGGGTGGGTGTAGGTGGGGGCCACTAGACATGGGAGGACTTGTTTGGCAGCATCTGGGATGTCTTCCTAATGCTGCCTTTAATATTCAATTTTGGGGTGCTTGGCAGTACCAGGTATGGGCTCCCAATCCCAAACTTAAAATTCAAGGCTGGGGGGTGAACGTTGAGACTGCAGATGGGCTCCTGGCACTACTAGTAAAATTTGACTGGGTGACTGGAATCACTGAGGATGGGTTGCAAATGCCTGTTATCTTGTTTGGGTGGGTGGACTCTATGATGTCTGCATCTTGGTATTCATATTGACACCTTTTTTTTTTTTTTATATTTTCCCCTCTTTTTGTCCTCCCTTCGTTCCGTCAAAGATCCGCCCTGGTCACGGTGCCCCCGAGGCTTCCACCACATGATAAGCCACTCACTCACCCGGTTACTCCTGGCTTGCCCCCCAGGAGGCGGGGCACAGCACTGCGACAGGAAACGGTGCCGTGTAATTGTAACTGGTCGGGAGAGCCTCAGCAAAGCGGCTAATTGAAGCCCGGGGGCAGGATGTCATAGAGACGTCTGGCGAGGAGTGGATTTTTGTCCCTTTAAGCTGTGGTGGAGACGTGCAATGACGTCTGCATCTGTCCTGCCCCAGTACCCCTCGACCATGCGTCGGTGCTCAGGGTGATACACCCAGCTTCTGCTAGGCGTCACATTTGCACCGAGTGCAGAAACCTCTCACCCCTGGAAAAGGACAGCACTCCATAGGATGCTCAATCCTTCTCCCCCAGCTGGCCCTCCGATGACCCAGGCTCGTTCCCTAACCCAGGTCGCCGGCGTCGAAAGCGGAAATCCCACCGCTGTGCCTGCGGGCCAGCCATATTGACACATTTTAATAAATGTGCCACTACAAATGCCAGCACATTCAGTATTACAGAAAATGCTCTGTGCAGGAGATACATTGGGGGAGGGGAGATTTTCAAAGCCCTTGATGCAGATGTAGGAGTAAGATCCAACCACATGTGTCTTTGTGGGAGTGTGCCCATGCTGTCTGCAGCTATTTTCTAAGGTTGTGATCAGTTTGCAACAATGTATCATACTTTGTGGCACCTTGCATCAATAATTGATGCAAATCATTTGTTGAAGCAAGTGTGCGAAAAAATGCATCCAGCAATTGGATGGTGTACCAGTGCAGGCACAAGTCTGCATTGAAAATAAAGCAGGCGGCTCTGTGACGCCTGTGCTCTGAAAGTCCTTCCCATTATCTTTCTGTTTATACTACACACAAACAGGGCATAATTCTTTAAGCCAAATTTTTCAAAAACTGACATGTTATTTCAATTAGGAATACCAATAGCATGCACAGAAATGCAAGGACAGTTAGTCTGCCAATTGTTATGATTTACTGAGCCTGACAAAAAAGAAACTGAAATAAAAACCAGCATCTTCTTTCACTTTTATTTTTTCATCAATTGTGCCATTTCCTAGTGGCAAAACAGATTGCATTTAATTTTAGGGTTTATGAATTCTGGCAATGATACTAAGCCCAAAAAAGTGCTTGCCCAGTGTGTGCCATGGGTGTCTGAGTTACAAACAACTAAAAATTAAAGGTTAACAGAAATCCCTTTAAATTAGTACATGTTTGCACAGCATATTTATTCATCCCTGCTTATGAAGGAGCTGGGGTGGACATGATGGACCTAGAGTCCCTTTCAACCTTTAATTACTATACCAGCGATCCTACAGTACATACCATGGGGTGACGTTTCCCCTTTGTGTCATTAAGTCAGTATCAGTGGCTCAGTAGGTAGCACACTTGCCTCTGAGGCCAGGAGATCAGAGGGCTATGGGTTCAGTTCCCACATCTGGCACTTGGGTTAATATCCCAGTACTGACACTGTAGTGCAGCATGAGAGGGGTGCTGTACTTCTGAGGTGCTGTCTTTCGGATGAGACGTTAAACCGAGGTTCCATCTTCCTGGATTGGTGGTAGTTCAGGTGGATGTTAAAGATCCCATGGCACTTATCGAAAAGAGCAGGGAATTTCCCCAGTGTCCTGGACAAATTTCCCTCATTCACTAAAAATACCACCAACAACTTAATCTGGTTCAAGGTCAGTTGGCATTCATCTGTATCCCCTTCCCCCGGGTCGTGCCTGAAAATAGGCAGGATTTGTCTCGTGCACTTACCCGGTCAACAAAAACTAAATAAATAAAAGTCTAGCAGTTTCCTGTAAAACTCCTCTGCTGATTCTGCCTGAATATAAACATTCCATAAAGTCAATCTTAAAACTGTGAATCCTCCCCATCAACATCACATATTTATCTTATTCAGTCTTGGCATGCTGTAGCTCCTTTCCTTATCTTTTTTTCCCTTGTTCAAACCTGAGATCCTGTTTGGCATGTTTTGAACAAATGGTTAGCCTTTCAATTACTAATTGTTTTACTCAGGATAGCCCAGCTGAGATGCAATACCTCATTTTCAGTAAGGTCCTGCTGTTACCACTTTTACAGTTGGGAGGTTAAGTAACTTGCTCAAGATCACACAGTGAGTAAGTGGCTCTGGTGGGATTTGAACCTGAGTCTCCCTTTTGCCTGGTTATAAAGCCTATGCTCTGCCACTAGCTCATGCTGCCCCAATGAATGCCTTAGTTCATGTTGATATCACCTATATTGGTACAACACTTCTTTCTTAGGAATTATAAACAAATAGCAATTTTGAATGACATCTTAATTGCTGTGTACAAAAATCAGTATAGTGACAGAGCACACAACACTAGCAAATATTTCCTAATGAGAAGTGCAGTGCATGTGCTGACAAGAAATATTGCATGTCAGAATGTCATGCCAAGGCTTCACTCAGCTTTCATAGGCTTGGAAGTATGCAAATTGTAATAAATGCTTCTTGACAACAACCGTAATTTGCATTTCAGAATCACAGCAACATGTCTGTCACCAAACAGAAAAGATCTGAATACCAAAACATACAAAGCCCTGCAAATGTTATCTTTATCTGGATACCATCTTTACCTGCTTCTCATACCAAGACTTGGGTTACAGCCAGTACTGACACTGCAGTGCAGCACTAGGTGGTTCTGCCCTTTTGGAAGTGAAGGATGAGATGACAAAATAAAGCTTCTTCTGCCTCTTACTGGTGTCTGTTCAAATGGAATTTCATTGTTGCAAATGCATATGAGATACCCTAGTGTCCTAACCATCTGTCCCCCCTTCAATGAATAAAATAGGTACTATTCAATAGTCTGCAGTTATGTGTTGGATTTTTCTGGTGCAAACTGACTGCAGGGTGTTCCTGCACGTACAGCAGTCACTGTGCTTCTGTCATCTAGTTCACTGCCAGCACTTTGGGCTGCGGTTTTCATGAGACCTGACCCATGCAAATAAATTTACAGCATTTGTATTGCATAACGATTCTCCTACTGCTACTACAGAATTCTGATACAGTGCACTGCATTGAGGGGTTTCCTCCTTAATGCTTACAAGGCAGCTTACACTGTGGTCAAGTGACATGTTACAGATGTCACCACAATATCTGGCATTTTTCAAAACACAAGTCTATCATTAAAGTTATGGTACCTGGTTATTAAATAATTTACACGTAAATGCATCAGTTACTGGCAGTAACCTTGTGACAACTACGAAAATAAAAGTTGATCATCACCGTAAGCGGTACTGAATGCTGGGAAATGATAACACAAAACCACAAGTGATCCAAATCATTTTTGCATCTCAGTCATATGATGTTTGAGAATGTGGAAGTTGTTTCACGTGCTGCCCTATAATTAGTGCCATCTATAGAAAAGTATTGATCACAAATATTACACTTTTCAATACAAGGCAAGAGGAATTAGTTTTAATATCTCATCTCATGCCTTCAAACTGAAGGGGAGCAGAGCAAAGGGAATTGGAAAGCATTACTTCACTCAGTAATGAACATGTGCGATAGCCTACCCAGTGAGGCTGTGGAAACTAACAGTGTTCAGGCTTTCAAAGCGACATTAGACAGATTCTTGAGTGGGAATGGCATTGAGGGTCACATGGCAGGAGTAAAATAAAGCCATGTTTACACACCCACAGCCCTCTGGCCACAGTGCTCTGGCATCTGCGTTGCTCTCTTCCCACTGCGGTGGCTGCTCTGCCGGCAATCCATTGTTTACCCATCCCACCCTCACAGCACTGCAGGTCGATCCGAGGAGGGGCTGTGAATGCCAAGGGGAGATGCCAGGAGACATGGGGAAAGGAAAGGAGCAAGGAAAGCAAAGTGTCCACACCACCAGTTGCTGCACTCGCTCTGACAGGGGCACCGACAACTGAGTTGGTGCAGAAAATGAATCAGAGCCACACTTGTGGTGCTCTGGAATGTGTCCACACACCTGACTTTGCAGCACATCAACCAGTGCACATGGGTTGATGCGCTGCAAAGTTGGAGGTGTAAAAGGGGGTAAACGTTCTGGCTATTAAGCTTGGATGTGTGTTTATACTTATTTGGATATGGTAAATGTGTGTGGCAGGAGGGGCAGACAATATAGAACCTACATCCCTACCGTCATCGCAGTATTATGTTACTATTCAGTCACATCCATCAATCATGGGACAGCTGACATAAAATCATGGACAACATACACAAACAAACAAATAAATAACAAATGCAATGTTCCAGATAAGGTAAGCAATGACCTGTTGTGCTCCCCTTCTGAAAACTGAAATATCACCCCGAACTTTATAATGGACAGGAAAATAGGAACCACATATAGGTTAGATACATAATTACTGAAATACAAAATGCGTACTATATATGTATGTTAATGGTAGCACTGACTGCAGGGACTCTGTTGTAAAACAAAATGGATGTTTACAGTACTTTATTACCCTTAAACAAGATGTAGCAGCAGAGAGTTTAACTCAACTTACCTATTTGACGTACCTGTGTGTAATGTATTTTCTGTAGTAGCCTTCCAGGATGTAGACTACTTTGTAATTTGTCCAAATTTACAAATCAAGCTTGGAAAAAAAAAGAAATACTCTTCATAAATCTGTTTTAATAAGAACTGATATTCACCCCAACACTTGGTAATGCTCCACACCCCATAGAATAGTGCTTCACAACACCATAGGTGATTGAAAATTATAATTTTTTCCCAGATTTAAAGCACTTATACACATTCAGATTTTGTTTTGCTTACCATATTTCAAAAGGGGTGAGTACAGTACTCTATTATCTGCAGAACCAAAGCAATTGTAACCCTTGACTACCCCATGTGTTCCAGAAATGACATGCCTGAGTTGCCAGCCCAAAAGAACAAGTTTCAGAAGCTCTCTGAGCTCTTTGGTCAGGTGACCTGGGCACAAGTGCCAGGGGCTGTGGCCATCTGCCTGGAGCCGGAATGTTCCTGGCAGTAAGAAGGTGGGTGAGGAACTGCATTTACATGATGTGCCAACTTAAAGGTTAACCTGTTATCTGGCAACTGAAGAGAAATCTGGCTAACATCAGCACCACGTTTACATGAGGGCAGCATTATCAGGGAAGAGGACTGGCAGCGCACATTTTTTAGTGTAGAAACCCACTTACTGGGCTGTTATCATGCTGCTTTCACTTTGTTACCAGGTTCTTTCATTTGGAAGCTAATGCGCTAGTTTACATGCACCGATAATGTACTCAGACACCAGGTAATGCTTTAGTTACTGGTGTGCTGCACAACATGTAAATGCACTGATTGGGTAGCATGTAGCCTGCAACTCTATTGAAACCAATACTGAGTTCCAGTTTTCTGAAGCAGAAGGAGACTGCATCCTGTCTCGAACATGACGGTAGCCAATGTAGCAGTCTTTCCTCTGGCATACTCTTGCCTGCTGAATCTTCAGAACTGTAAGTACCACAGGAACTTTGAACTGATAAGAATTTGAACTGGTTTGCACTGAGACCATTAAAACTGCTCCTCCTTGGGGGGGGGGGGCATCCACATTTAAATCATGCAGCCCATATATTTTTCCTGAGTGTGAGTCTGGAGAGGGTGAAATTCAATAGTTGCCCTACTTACCCTGTGGGGTGTTGGTGCTGGCCCACTGCTCAATGGGTATGGTATTCTTGGAGTATGGTCCTGTGGAGGACAGAGGTCACCTCTGGAGTGGACCCTAAGTGAGGTTTGGACCCCAGTGGGTCCTTCCCAAGTGGAGATGAATACCTGTGCCAGGGCAATGACGATCAGTGTGGAACAGTATGCTTAGAAACCTTATGCCATAAGTACCAAGCAGGAGGATGAAGATTTAAAGTAACTGAGATTTCTAGTCACTGTGCCTCTTAGGTTGTTGTTGCCAAAAAAGGTAGGAAGGTATACGAATAGGGGATCAGATAGGAAGGGGACAGGTGAGAGGCAAGGACAGATGGTTAGAGACATGAACACAGGATTCAGAAATAGTTGAACACATCCATCTTGAAGTGTCCAGTGCTCCTGGATTCTTTACTGGTGTCCAAGACCTGATTCCAGTTTCCAGTTTATTTTTGCAAATACCTGGGAGATCACTCCAAATCCAGAGGACATTATAGTGATGTAGAGTAGGTGTCCCTCCCTGTAAAACAGACGATCCATCAGCACCACTATATGGGGGAGAAGGCTATGTTTGGGGGCTTGTCTTGTATTTGTGGGTCCCCAGGTGCTGTAATGAGATGTGGGTGTCCACTTGGGAACAAAGGTGATAATCCAGTTTCTGACGATGAAAGATTCCCTGTTAAAATGGCACTGAGAGACTGCCACAATTTGTGCCTTCATGTGCCGATGTTTCTGAGCAAAAGAAATTGTGAGCACACACACAGTAACACTAGTGCCTGTGGAGAATTGGCATGCTTGGTTTCCTGAGAAAGTTGTGCCTGAGATTTTGTGACTGCACTGCAATGCGTGTGCTGTACTGTTGTGCACCACTTGTATGAAATTTGCATGTGGTCTTCTGATTGGACTTTGCTGAGAGAATGCCTGTGAACACTGTGGATGTGTGCTCTAAGGCACCCTCAAGCAAACCCTCCTCCTTTGCCTGCTCACTCCTGACTGGTCCCAAGATCCTGTAGGGGGGGCCAAAATAAAAGTGTACACTGCCTTGCAGAGCCTTATGTCATCTTACCAGTAGCCTGAAAGGGAGAAGAGTGAGAGTGCAAGCAATGGACAGTAATGAAAAAAATAATAAACTGCAAAAGCAAAGCTGATTTTCTTCCAAGCTGAACACAGAAAGAGAGTTACAGTGCAGTACAGTGCATATCTGACTGATGGTGGTTAGCAAATATTGAGGGAAGTGAAGGGCAGTACTACAGAGCCAAGAGAGTGTGAGAAAAAAAAAAAGAAAAAACAACTAAGAGGGATGCAGCAAAGTGCATCATCTGGTCAGTGCAAACAGGGGGATCTAGGCAAGGAAAAACACAAGTTAGAGTTACAGTTCTGTAGTTCAGTTCTGTTATCCGAGCCAGTAAAACGTGTATATTCCTGCCTGTACCTTGGGGGATCAAGATCTCATCCATCTGCTAAGGGTGGAGGGACACTGTGAATGCTGGTTGGGAGGGCCCCCAGATTGTGATGTAAGTATATCCCACCCAAGGGTGTGTGCAGAGAAAGGAGGCATTGATGCTGCATGGATGGGTCTTGCTACACCCCCACACCATGTGCTGTACCAGGGCTAGTGTCTGCATATATCCAGCTAAAGCTGAGAATAGAAAAACAGACACCGGACAGCTGAGAAGAGTGAGTCAAATGCTGATCCAGTAATAGTGTTCACAACGAGATGACATTATTGGAGGATGAGAGATCAGAGCACATCTGGATCTAGATGGCAGCAAAAGAAGCTCAAATCAAATCAGATGGCCCCCTGGGATCTTGTACCTGAGGCCTCATTAGTGTGCCAAGTCTAGGATGGATGACTGTCTGAGACATCGGTCTTCACAGGGGTACTGATGTCATGGCCTTGCTAGTGTGGAAGGGCTGCTAAAGGGGAGAAGAGTCCGATTCTTCTTTGTCCATCACAGATCAAAGTACTTCTTCATATGGTGAGCACTGTGCAGGAGGACTTGAAACTGTAACTGGCGCCACAGGTGGCTGCAGTTACGCCATCACCTGACCCTCCCACTTCAGAAGGGCCTGCTGCTACAGTATCTTGGAGTTACCACCTGTTCACCACTTCATCAGCTCCTGCATAGTAAGTACAAGTTGGTGAGGACTAGAGGAGGGTGCAAGTTATAGAAGCAAGCTGACAGAGGTGGTAGGGGAACCCTTGTCATACAAGTTTAGCAGTTTGTACAGATAGCACTCTGTAAGTATAGCTTGATGAACAGACAGCATTTTTTCATACAACTCAAGAATATATTGTCTTTTTAAAAGTTTGCTTGAAGATTAAACAACCCTTTATTATGTAATGCAATGTCGTTTGACTCGGGGCTTATTATCTAGGCAGTTTCTTATCATGCAGTCATATAGTGCACTGTTTCAGGCACGACATAAAGAAGACTGAAAAACCAGTGGGCAACATTTCTCTCAATCTGACCGCTCCATCTCATCTCTGACCTGGTTCTCAAAGAACACTTCAAAAATACACGAGAAAGGCAAGCTTATGAGCCCCGGCTTATCTATCTTTGTGACACTCAAACTAATGGACTGAATGCAGACCTTAGTTTCATGACTCATTACATAATTTAAACTGACAACTGCCTTTCTCTTGCTTCAGGTGCAGGTGCATTTCCTGTGCATATATTTATGTGCATTATCTCTTACATTTGATGTATATTTTTTAGTGTGCCTTATACAGTAACATGGTTTTATTTATGTATTTGATCATACTGTTTGCCAGCTGTGTTCTTGTGGATACGTGTGTCTGTGCAACAGAACTATATGCTGTATAACCCCTTATTTCCGTGGATCCTGTGTCAGCAGAAGTATTAGTGCAAATGTATTGTCATGCTCTGACAACTATCAACTTTTGCAAACTGCATGTTGTCAACTGTTAATACGATTGGACTGTGAGTAAAAGTTAACAAGAGTCAGCTGCTACTGTGGTAATTGCTTTCCCTTTTAAAAAGGTCGGAACAGTTGAACACATAACCTCCTGAGTACTGATTGTTTTGATCCAGCGTGCCAGCTCCCTTGGCAGTCCGCTCAGCTCGACTGCACCATGATCCAACTGTGATAGCAGTTAGTTATCCGGCTGAACAAAGTGCACTGGTTTATTTTGCGATCTGGTGCACTCCTGACTGTTGAGGTATGTCCTCGTCCGCATTAAACTGTCAGCATCAGTTTGGATAAGAGCCTACTTAAGGGTTACACTTCTGAAATTTCAATCACTCAATCAATCTTTATTTTTCCAGGAGAAAAACACCATTGAGAGGACTCATTTGCAAGGTGGTCCTGAAGTACATGAATACACAGAAGCACATCATTGCAACATAAGAAGTTAACAAAACTCAGAAATACAATATGCACAAAGCACACGATATACACTATATAAGCAACTTCACAAAGCTTGGAGGGTGCAAGTACACAGATAATAAGAACAATAAACATCACTGAAACCCTCAATACATACTTCACTAACCCTGTTAAACATCAGGCAGGACCATTGGTACCCAACAACCAGACCGCTCCGCCTGATCCCCAATCTCTTGGCTGCCCACTCTTTCACATGAAGCTGGCAAAGGTGAAAGAGGTCCTTGCTATCCTAAAAACCCTGAAAACAAGAGGTTCAGGAGGCCCGGATGGAATCAAAGCTAGATTGCTAAAAGATGGGGCCTCGGCACTCGCGTGGCCATTCACATGGCTGATCAACAGGTCCTTACTTGAAGGATATGTTCGAGACCTGTGGAAGCAGGCACATGTGGTACCAATTCACAAGGGTGGGCCAGTTGAACCAATTGAGAACTACAGGCCCATCTCCCTGCTGTGTACCTTGGCAAAAATTCAGGAGAAACTCGTCTATGCCCAACTCAGGGAATACCTGGAGAGATACATGCTGCTGTCCCCATCGCAACATGGCTTTAGAGCCAATCATGGGACAGACACTGCCCTAACCAAATTCTCATCTGATGTATTCAGAGAACTAGACTCTGGATCCAGTACTGGGATGGTTTTTATAGACCTCTCCAAGGCCTTCGATGGGGTGGATCACAGACTACTACTCCAAAAACTCCTCCACATAGGCCTCGACTCCCATGCCCACAAATGGGTGGAAAGCTACCTCTCTGATCGCATACAGAGGGTTAGGTGGCAGGAGAAACTCTCTAAACTGCAGCCCCAATGGATGGACTACCCCAAGGGTCTATACTTTGGCCCCTCCTGTTCTCGTTGTTCGTAAATGAACTGCACAATCATTGTGGGAACAGCAATGCAATCCAATATGCGGATGATGCTGTCATTTACAAATCCTCGGACAACCTGGATGATCTAGGGGCATCTCTCCAAGAGGCTATCCACATCATGGAGATGTGGCTTATCAAGAACAAAATGGTCCTTAATACCAATAAAACCAAAGCCATGCTGTTTGGACCAAGAGCCCTTGGACAAGATAGATCACAACTACTCCAACTCACGTCCCTGGAGGGCACTAAATTGGAGGTAGTTTCTTCAACTAAGTACCTCGGCCTTACCCTTGACCAAGGCCTCACATTCAAACATGTTGACCAGGTCACAAGTGTAATCCATACAAAACTCGGATTACTGTATAGGTTCAAGGAACTGTTAACCCCCGAAGCTCGGACCGCTATTGCTGCTAGTGTCCTACTTCCAACACTAATATATGCTGTGCCGGTCCTCCAGGGAGTCGCAAAGCTGGAGTATGGTAAACTACAGACTCTATACAACAAGGTGGCTCACTTTGCCACCTTACCCCACTCCAGGAGCCATCATTGTGAGGCATTAGCAAAGCTTAACTGGCCATCCTTTGAGGCTCGCCTCAGGTACCCTGTACTCTGTCTGGCGAAGAAGATAATAAGCCCCGCACCTCCCCCGAGTCTCGGTGGACTCCTTACAGTAAAAACTAACCTGTGCAGCCTTAGGTCCTCGGGTCTAACGTTTCTAGAGGCCCCCAAGGTTAGGACAAAGGCAGGCTACAAATCCTTCTCACACGCTGCCCCTTCCTTGTGGAACAACCTCCCTTTGGAGGTGCGTGAAACCCCATCGGTTCCGTGCTTCCGCACAAGACTTAAAACCCACCTGCTATCAATGGCTGCATGCCAATGCCACCGCACCCTATGATAGCCTGCTTACCAAACTAATATTTTCTAGCCCCTGAACAGGCAGCACTAACTTTCCCTCCCCCTCTCTGAACAATCCTAATGCTCTTAGAACTACATTACCTAATGAATTAACAGTACTGTCTCTCAAGTAGGTATGACTAATGTAGGATCTCATGTAGGTATGGCTAATGTAGGATCACATGAACAACAACTTGCAAACAAGATAGTACTCCGAGAAAGTACAACTGTGGATAGGTTTAAGAAGGCCTTAAAGTCATTCTTATGGATTCAGGCTTTCCCTGTTGTATTTTAAATAGTTTTTTATTCATCTTATCTGTTGTATTGTTATTGCTTGTTTTGTTATGATAAATGTATGAAGTTTGTACAGCGCCTTGAAATATTTGAAAGGGGCTTAATCAAATAAATTTTATTATTATTATTATTATTATTAAATCCACTGAACAACTGCTATGTGTAAACAGCTGAATACTGTGTACCCATGATGACCTTTTATGTACATGTTCAACTGTCTATAATACTAACATACTAACATACTATTTGCCAGCAGATTAGGCCTTATGGTCTATCGAGTCTGCTCGAACCTAGATCCTTAGTTGGGTGCCGAGACCCTCCCATCCTTTGTGCTCCAGAAACCCCTATCATCCATCCCCACCCCCCCCCGTACTTGACGTAATCCCCCCCGTAATCTGACGTACTTTTATTCCCGGGTCACCCCTGAAAAAGGGACCTCTGGGGCCCAGTGGGCCTACCCGGTCATCAAAATTCAATAAATAAATAAATAAACATCAGCTACCATTTACGTACAGCCAAACTGCTAGATAAGTGCAAGGGGAAATATGGCACAACAGTAGTCAGCTTACAACTTAGGTTAAGTGCAATGGTGAACAAATAGTGGATGGGGAAGATGGCTTGAATGGAGAGGCTAAGGGGGACATGGATAGAGAGGTGTCAGGATAATGCCATCTAGGATAGACAGGAATTAAAGGAGAACAAAGGAAAAACTACTGAAAAAAAACTGTTACCATTCAACTGTATCTCTGCGTCTTAAATCTACATGGCTCTCCACATTTTTGTCAGTTTTTAATTTCTGTGGTAAATTTATTTCTGCAGTATGGAGCTCACACACAGACACACACGAACACGCACACAGTCTGTTTTTAAGGAGGCTCTTAGAACATAAGCATTTAACAATTTCTAGGCCTCCTGCTGTTACATTCCATCCATGGAGAGGAACCTACATCTCTAATCTGATTATAACTACCTAGTGTTTCACAGACTGCCTTTTTTTGTTTCTGCACTTGTCCAGTAATTTACTTCATTATCAACAGAACTTATAACAGTGGATCTTTGAGGGGATCTCAGTCATCAGGTAACACCATAGGAACCTTCACCATCGGTGAAGGGGAATACACACAGAAGATTTTCAGCAGTACAACTGGGGTCACCCATGTCATCGATGTCATAAAGGCTTGAGCGGCCCTGCTCCCTCCTCAGTTCTTTCCCCTGGAGACTAAGGGAGCTAGGCTCTTGTCATGGGGGTCCGAGGAATGAGAGAGGTGCCCAGACCGAAATGAAAGGCTGGATACACAACACAGCCAGTTCCTAGACTGGAGCCCCAAGAAGGGGGATGGTGTCCAGCCCAGTGGCACTGAGGGTTGAGGTGCTGGATACCACACCTTGTGCCACCCCAGCAACCCATGTTCGGGAATGAGCATGGGCCACCAGGGGGTCGGCAGGGAAGGAGAAGACTCGAGCGTCCAGCGACAGCTCACCTTCTCCTGGTGATGGAGGGTTGCAAGGCTTGGCATTCCAGTGCCTCCTGGTGACAGATGGGGGGTACTGTGCCATAGCCTGCTAGCAAGTGGGGAGGCAGAGCATGGCAGACGTCGGCAGGAACATGCTTTGGAGTGAGCATAACTCCTCCACTGGACGTCACTGCACATTCATGCTCACCTAGGGGAAGGCTTAGAGGTGGACCACCAGAACCAGGAAAAGCTCTGGGGTGCTCATAGGCGATGGTGTGCCCTGGCCACCATGTCCACCACTGCACCCCACTCACCTGGGTCCCGATCCTCTGTGCATCCCTCGTCTGGATGATATTAGATGTCTTGGGTGTCTGTAGGCATGGCGGCCCCGCCCTCGGGGGATAAGCCAGGGGGTCCCTCGCCAGGAGAAGGTAGGTGTCTGCGGAGCTCTGGGAGGGGACCCAGGTTGGGGGGGCTTCAGGCTGGGTGGGAGACAACTGGGATAATGCCTAAGAGAGATCACCATTCTTGTGACCAGAGGGAAAAAGACTCACAAAAAAAAAGAAGGGGGATGGTGGGAGGGAAAGCATACCTGATGACTGAGATCTCCTCGAAAATCTACTGTTATGGTAAGTTCTTACATAACTGTTCTATCTTCTTGAAGGGTATCTCAGTCATCGGGTAACACTGTAGAAATGAGTCCCAAGTAGTTACAAGTGCAAAACAGACAGTCTGGGAGGAGGGCTCTCCATAGACTTAAGACAGGAGTCCCTGTAACATAGCCCTGCCAAAACCTGCATGGGCTCCTGAGGCAATGTCCAGACTGTAGTGCTTGGTGAATGTATGGAATGTATTCCAGGTGGTAGCCACACAGACGACAGCAGCTGAGACCCCTCTGAAACAAGGCACTGAGGCAGCCATTCCTCTTGCGGAATTTCTTTTGTCTCTGCACTTACCCAGTTATTTACTTCCTTATCAATAGAAAGAACAGTTATGAAAAAACTTACCATAAAACAGTAGATCTTTGAGGGGAACTCAGTCATCAAGTAGCACCATAGGAACCTTTGCCATCAGTGAAGAGGAATCCACATGGACGATTTTCAGCAGTACAACTGGAGCCGCCCATGCCGTTGACGTTTTCCGACATCATCAACCCTATAAAGGTGTGTGGCCCTGTCCCTCCTCAGTTCTTTGCCCCAGAGACTAAGGGAGCTAGGCTCTTACCATTGGGGACCGAGGAGAGAGCGAGAGGTGCCCAGACCTAAATGAAAGGCTGGATACACCAGACAGCCAATTCCTAGACAGGAGCCCCAAGAAGAGGAATTGTGGGAGGGAAAGCATGCCCGATGACTGAGATCCCCTCAAAGATCTACTGTTATGGTAAGTTCTTACGTAACTGTTTTATCTTCTTCAGGGGTATCTCAGTCATCAGGTAACACCATAGGAACAAGTCCCAAACAGTTACAAGTGCAAAACAGTCAGTCTGGGATGAGGGTTCTCCATACAATTAAGACAGGAGTCCCTGTAACCCAGCCCTGCCAAAAGCTGCACGGGCTCTTGAGGCAATGTCCAGACTGTAGTGCTTCGTGAAAGTATGGACTGTACTCCAGGTGGCAGCCACACAGATGTCAGCAGCTGAGACTCATCAGAAACAAGCCACTGAGGTAGCCATTTATCTGAAGGAATGAGCTTTGACAGCATCAGACAATTCTTTACCATACTTGTAACGGAAAACAATGCAATTAGCCAACCATTTGGAACATTGCTTAGAAACTGAAATGCTCTCTCTACTAGGGGTGAAGGAAACAAACAACTGCTTTGACTTTCTAGACTCCTTGGTCCTAAGCAGATAGTACTTCAAAGTTCTTTGCATATCTAACATATGGAGCAGTGCTTCCCCTGGATTACCACGCCCAGGAAAATAAACAGGAAGGTGGCTAGACTGATGAGTGTAAACTCTGAAACCACCTTAGGGAAACTTAGGATTTGTGCGTAAAGACACCCTGTCTTTGTGAAGAATCAAATAAGGCTTCTCGCACCAGAGGGTCTGAAGCTCTGAAATTCTTCAAGCAGAAGTAATTGCAACTAAAAACAACTCTTTCCAAAAGAGAAAATGTAAATCGC
The DNA here is from genome assembly GCA_016271365.2 of Neoceratodus forsteri. Taxonomy (NCBI): domain Eukaryota; kingdom Metazoa; phylum Chordata; order Ceratodontiformes; family Ceratodontidae; genus Neoceratodus; species Neoceratodus forsteri. The sequence goes on from CM057452.1 coordinate 736,235,084, forward strand.
AAGTCGCGATTGGCTCAAAAGGAGACAGCATCAGTTTTTCCAACACAAAATTCAAGCCCCAAGCCAGGACTGGAGAACAGATTGGGGGTTTCAGATGCAGGATGCTGCTTAGAAAGGTTTGGGAGACATCCAGTTGAGCAACTGTGTGGTCACCCATGGGCTCATGAAATGCAGAAGTAGCTGAAAGGTGGACCTTGAGGGAAAAGTATAGTAGGCCTGAGTCAGAGAAGGAGATCAGGTAATCCAGGATTTGATTCACTGAGCAGGTGAAAGGGTCTGAGCTATGCCTGGCAACCCAAATGGCAAACTGCTTTCACTTCATGGCATATGTGGCTCAAGTGAAAGGCTTCCAAGTGGCCACTGGAACATCTGCCACACTGTTAGAAGCCCCAAACCTGGCAATCGCTCTGTTCTCAGGAGCCAGGCATGCAGATGGAGGGATCTAAGGTTGGGATGGACCAGGGTTCCCTGAGTCTGGGTCAGCAGATTCCTGCAAAGAGGAAGAGGGACCGGAGGTTCTTCTGTCATCTGTTGAAGGAGAGGGAACCATATCTGGTGAGGCCAGAATGGAGCTACCACAATCATGCTAGCCTCCTCTATCTGCAACTTGATTTGCACCCTCTGAATCAGAGGAAATGGAGAGAATGCATAAAGAAACCTCCCACTCCAAGAGAGGGACAACACATCTCACCAGAAAACTCCAGGCCCTGGATCTAGCTAGCAGAAATTGGGCAGTTTTGCACTGAGTGGGGACGCAAAAAGGTCCAACTCTAGATGACCCCATCTGTCGAACAAGTCTTCTGTGACAGATAAGAGAAGCTCCCATTTGTGCATGCTGGACTGAGTCCTGCTGTGACTGTCCACAAGAGTGGTATGTGGACTGCAGAGAGTGTCAGACCATGATCCAATGCCCAGTACTACACTCTCATGGCATCCCTGGAAAGGGGGTGTGAATGAGTCCCCCCTGCTTGCTGATGTAGTATACTACACTTAGATTCTCTGACTGCACCAGCAGTTGACCTGGATCGAAGTGTTCCTGAAAGCCTGCATGGTGTAGAGCACTGTTCCCATCTCCAGGACACTGATATGCAGGGAGGCTTCCCACTGGGACCAAGAACCCAGACCTGAGGTATCTGTGGTTAGGATCTGATGAGGGGAGGAGATCTGGAATGGGACACCTTGAAGCAGATTCAAGGTGTCCATCCACTACTGCAGTACAGAGAAACATAGAAACATAGACTTTGACAGCAGATGAGGACCTCTTGGCCCACCTAGTGTGCCCATTTCCCTACCTACTGGATAAACTGCAGATCCTAGTTAACCAACAGCCTATTTCTTACTACCCCCCACAAGAATTGCCTTATGTCTGTCCCATGCATTCTTGAATTCCCCCACTGTTTTTGACCCCACAACCTCCTCAGGAAGGCTGTGCTATCTGTCCACCACCCTCTCTGTGAAAAAATACTTCCTCATATTACCCCTGAGCCGTTCCCCTTCTGTCTTCAAATTGTGTCCCCTTGTTCTTTCACATCTCTCTTTCTGAAAGATGCTACCCTCTTGGACTTTGTTGATTCCCTTGAGGTACTTAAAAGTTTCTATCATGTCCCCCCTCTCCCTCCTTCCTCAAGGGTATACATATTAAGCTCCTTAGTCTCTCCTCATATGGCTTCTCTTGCAGACCCTGCACCATTTTAGTTGTGGACTGTCTCCATCCTGTCTATGTCCTTGCAGAAATGGGGTTTCCAGAATTGGACGCAGTGCTCCAGATGGGGTCTCACCAACTGTCTGTACAGAGGGATAACAACTTCCTGTTTTTTACTGGTGATGCCACTCCCTATACATCCCAGTATCCCCCAGCCATCCCTACTGCCTTCTCACATTGCTTGCTAACCTTTAGGTCATCTGATATCATTACCCCCAGGTCACTTTCCATTTTTGTTGTTGTTACTACCTCTCCCCCCATTGTGTACTCTTCCCTTGGGTTTCTGTTTCCCAGGTGCATTACTTTGCACTTCTTTGCATTGAATCCAAGCTGACATACTTCTAACCATTTCTCCAACCTTGCCTAGTCAGTTCTCATCCTTTCCACACCTCCTTGTGTATCAACCCTGTTGCAGATCTTTGTGTCATCTGCAAAGAGGCATACTTTTCCTTCCAGTCCCTCTGTAATGTCACCAATAAAGACATTAAAAAAGGACTGGACACAGTACTGAACCCTGCAGTGCCCCACTAGAGCCCCCTTTCTTCAGAGTGGACTTCGTTTATTATTACCTTCTGTGTCCTGTTGTCCAGCCAGTGTTTTACCCAGGCTACCACCCTGGACCCACTCCCAGGCTGGCTAGCTTGTTTACTAGTCTTTTGTGTGGGACTGTGTCAAATGCCTTGCTAAAGTCTAGGTATGCCATGTCCACAGCCTTTCCCTGGTCTACTACTTTGGTCAGCCAGTCAAAGAAATCGATTAGATTCATCTGACATGACCTTCCCACTGCGAATCCATGCTGCCTTGGGTCCTCTGCCCCACTGGCCTCTAGGTACTCGACAATTCTTTCCTTCAGAAGTGATTCCATCACTTTCCCTACCACAGAGGTCAAACTGACAGGTCTGTTGTTTCCTGCCCCTGTCTTGCTCCCACTTTTGTGAAGGGGAATCACATCCACCCTGCTCCAGTCCTTAGGTACCACACCATCCTCCCATGAATTGTTAAAAAGGCTAGTCAGTGGTGTCACTAGTTCTCCCCTTTATTTGTTTAGAATTCTGGGGTGAATCCTGTCAGGCCCCATTGCTTTCTCCAAGTTTTAGAAGTTCTTTCAGAACCCTTTCTTCTGTGACAGGACTGGGATTGACCCCCATCCAGAGTGCTTCTATTGAATGGATTAGGTACCCTCCTCTTCTTTTGTGAATACTGAGCAGAAGTATTTATTTAGTATCTCTGCTTTTTCACTGTCCCTCTTTGCCCACTCACCGTCCCTTTATTCAGCCTCACTATCCCTCCCTTTCTCTTTTTATGCTCCCTAATGTACCTATAAAAGGTTTTATCCCCCTTCTTCACTGAATTGGCCATTTTTTCCTTGATTTGGGCCTTTGCTATTCTAACTGCTTTCCCTGCTTCCTTCTGCTTTAACTGGTACAGTTCTCTGTTCTGCTCCTTCTGTGTTTCCTTATATTTCCTAAATGCTATATTTTTCTCCCTAGCCTTCCCCGCCACCTCTTTTGAGAACCATAGTGTTTTTTTCTTTCATTTTGATTTGTTTGCTTCACACAAAGGCTTGTTGCCTCTGTGATGGCAGTTTTGATGTTTCCCCATTGTTGCTCCATCCCTCCTTCTTGCCTGTTTGCTAGTGCTTTTCTGAGGCACTCTCCCACTTTGACAAAGTCAACCCTCCTGAAGTCCAGTACCCTCACTTTTGTATGGCTTGACTCTGCAGCTGAATTTATTGTGAACCACACTGTTTGGTGGTCACTTGTTCCCAGATGGCTACCCACTTCTACAGCTGAGATCCTCTCTCCGTCCCCATTTAAGAGTACCAGGTCTAAGATTGCTCCCTCCCGAGTGGGTTCCAACACTAGTTGTCTGAGGCATGCCCCCTGCAGGGCATCAAGAATAGCCCTGCTCTTGGATGTGGCTGCAGCAAAGGTGCTCTAGTTAACATCTGGCATATTCAGGTCCCCCATCAACAATATCTCCCCTTTCTTTGCCATCCTAAGGATACCTTCTGTCATTTCCTTGTCCATTTCTTCCCCCTGAGATGGGGGTCTGTATACAACCCCTGTGCGGATTGTGGTGCCATTTCCAGTCTCCAGGGTGATCCACAGTGCCTCCTCTCCTCCCTCCTCTCTGTTTACCCTTTTGTTCCATTGCTTTGATCCCCTCCTTACATAGAGAGCTACTCCTCCTCCTCCTCCTCTTCTACCCTCTCTGTCTGTCCTGTAAATTGTGTACCCTGGTATGTTGATATCCCAGTCATGGATCTCTGTGTACCATGTTTCTGTGACTGGCACGATATCCAGGCATCCCTCTTCCATCAAGGCCACCTGTTCAGGGAGCTTGTTACCTAGACTGCGGGCATTGGTAATCATTACCCTCCATTTATTGATGGCCTTACCCTTTTTGCCCCATCACTGTTCTTACTGCCTTTGCCTTTTTTCTCATTTACACTTGCCCTTCTCCCCATCGTTGTCTCTACCATGGTGTTTATCTCACTAACTACCCTGATTTTTTTGGGGGGAGGCTAGGATTTCCCTGTTCCTTTTCTGTGCCTCCCCCTTTGGCTAGTTTAAATGCTTGCCAATGAAGCATTTAAACCTATCACCTAGGATCCTGGTTCCCCTCCAGGACAGATGCAGACTGTCACGCCAGTATAGGACTGCATCCCTCCAGGTGGACCCCCAGTCCCCAATGAAGCCAAAACCCCTTGAGCTCTGCACCAGTTTTTCAACCATTGATTGAATCCTATGGTGCGGAGCACCCTAGCCTCACCCATGCCATAGACAGGCAGCACCTCTGAGAAGGTTACCGTGCATGCTACTTATCTAAGGCCCCTCCCCAACTCCACAAGCTCCTCCTCCACTGTTCTGATCCCTTTCTCAGCCAGGTCATTGAACATAGAATTTGAATTTGATGGCAGATAAGGACATCTTGGCCCACCCAGTCTGCCCATTTCCCTACCTAATGGATAAGCTGCAGATCCTAGTTGACCAACAGCCTACGTTTTCCTACCCCCACCCACTAGAATTGCCTTATGACTGTCCCATGCATTCTTGAAATCCACCACTGTTTTTGACTCCACAACCTCCTCAGGAAGGCTGTTCCATGCATTCACAACCCTATTCATGAAAAAATTCTTCCTTACATTACCTCTGAGGCGTTCCCCCCCCAATCTTCAAATTGTGCCACCTTGTTCTTGTACACCTCTTTTTCTGAAAGATGTTATACTCTTGGACTTTGTTGATTCCTTTGAGGTACTTGAAAGTTTCTATCATGTCTCCCCTCTCCCTCCTTTTCTCGAGGCTATAGATATTAAGCTCCTTAAGTATCTCTTCATACGTCTTCTGGTGCAAACCCTGCACCATCTTAGTTGCCCTCCTCTGGACCCTTCCATCCTGTCTATGTCTTTGCGGAGATTGGGTCTCAGAACTGCCACGAGTACTCAGATGGGGTCTCACCAGCTGTCTGTACAGAGGGATAACAACTTCCTGTTTTCTACTGGTGATGCCTCTCCTATGCACCCCAGTATCCCCCAGCCCTCCTTACTGCCCTCTCACATTGCTTGCCCACCTTTAGGTCTTCAGATATGATTACCCCCAGGCCTCTTTCCATTTTTATTGTTGTTAGTATCTCACCCCCCCCATTGTGTACTCTTCCCCTGCGTTTTTGTTTCCAAGGTGCATTACTTTGCACTTCTTAGCATTGAATCTAAGCTGCCATACATTTGACCATTCCTCCAGCCTTGCCAAGTCCCTCCTCATCCTTTCCACCCCACCTTGTGTATCAACTCTGTTGCAGATCTTTGTGTCATCTGCAAAGAGACATACTTTTCCTTCCAGTCCCTCTGCAATGTCACTTATAAAGACATTAAAGAGGACCGGTCCTAGTACTGAACCCTGTGGTACCCCACTAGTAACCCCCCTTTCTTCAGAGTGGACTCCGTTTACTATTACCCTCTGTGTCCTGTTCTCCAGCCAATTTTTTACCCAGGCTACCAACTTGGGACCCACTCTCAGGCTGGCCAACTTGTATATTAATCTTTTGTGTGGGACTGTGCCAAATGCCTTGCTAAAGTCTAGGTAGGCCATGTCCATAGCCCCTCCTTGATCTACTACCTTGGTCACCCAGTCAAAGAAATCTATTAGATTTGTCTGACATGACCTTCCCACTGTGAATCCATGCTGCCTTGGGTCCTGTGCCCCTCTGGCCTCCAGGTACTCAACAATTCTTTCCTTCAGAAGCTATTCCATCATTTTCCCAATCACTGAGGTTAAACTAACAGGTCTGTAGTTTCCTGCTTCTGCCCTGCTCCCACTTTTGTAAAGTGGAATAACATCTGCCCTCCTCCAGTCCTTGGGAACCACCCCATCCTCCCATGATTTGTTAAAGAGGGTAGTCAGTGGTGTCACTAGTTCTACCCTTAGTTCTTTTAGAATTCTGGATGAATCCCATCAGGCCTTATTGCTTTGTCCACCTTCAGTTTTAAGAGTTATTTCAGAACCCTTTCTTCTGTGAATGGGCTGGTATCAACCCCCGTATCTTGAGTGTTTCTGTTGTTTGGTTTAGGTACCTCCCCCTCTTCCTTTGTAAATACTGAGCAAAAATATTTGTTTAGTATCTCTGCCTTTTCACAGTCACCCTCTGTCCCCCCATTATTAAGCCTTACTGTCCCTCCTTTGGTCTTCCTTCGCTCCCTGATGTACCTATAAAATGTTTTATCCCCTTTCTTAACTGAGTTGGCTATATTTTCCTCGGTTTGGGCCTTTGCTGTTCTGATTGCCTTCCCTGCTTCCTTTTGCTTTAATTGATACAATTTTCTGTCCTGCTCCTTCTGTGATTCCTTGTACTTTCTGAATGCTTTCTTTTTCTCCCTAACCTTCCCTGCCACCTCCTTTGAGAACCTTAGTGGTTTCTTACATCATTTTGTTTATTTGCTTCCCAGAGAGGCTTGTTGCCTCTGTGATGGCAGTTTTGATTATTTCCCATTGTTTTTCCACCCCTCCTTCCAGCCCATTTGCTAGTGCATTCCTTAGGCACTCACCCACTTTGGCAAAGTCAGCCCTCCTGAAGTCCAGTACCTTTGTCTTTGGATGGCTTGACTCTACTGCTGTGTTTATTGTGAACCATACTGTTCAATGGTCACTAGTTCCCAGATGGCTACCCACTTCTAAATCTGTGATCCTCTCGCCATCTCCATTTGAGAGTGCCAGGCCTAAGATTGCTCCCTCTCGAGTGGGTTCCAATATTAGTTGTCTAAGGCATGTCCCCTGTAGGGCATCTAGAATGACCTCACTCTTAGAAGTGGCTGCTGTAAATGTACTCCAATTAACATCTGGCATATTCAGAGCACCCATCAGCAATATCTCCCCTTTTTCTGCCATTCTAAGGATACTTATTATCATTTCCTTGTCCATGTCCTTCCCCTGAGATGGGGGTCTGTATACAACCCCTGTGTGGAATGTGGTATCATTGCCTTTCTGCAAATTGACCCTAATCCAAATTTGTCCCTAAGTGGACAATGACATCCAGCTTCCTTCCCCCTTCCCTGTGCAGCTGCTCCCGTGATCCTGAAGATTCATTCCCTGTCCCTCCAAGCCATGGTGCCAGGCAGGCACCGCACCTCCCTCTCCCTCCTCCCTCCCTCTCCCAGTTCTACCCTCCTAACAATGGAGTCCCCCACCTGGAGTTGTTTCCTTCCCTTGTGGGGTCCCATGCCACCCTCCTGTGGATCTCCTTTGTGAAGGTTCCCAGCATCCTCCTTGGTCTCCACTGCAGGTGCCTCTGTAGAGGAACCACACTGTGCCAGGATGGCATATGAATTGTGGAGAGGTACAACTGGAGAGATGCACCTCTGTTCCACCAGCCTCACCCTTCCTGAGCCCACTGTGGTCCAACCTTTCCTCTTTCTTGGCAACCTCCAAGGCAGCGGCAGTGGCCCTGGTGGTGCCTGGGTGGGAGAGGAAGTCCCCCGAATTCTGGCCAACTCAGCCTGGAGATGTGCAACCTCCTCCCTTGGCCCAGAGAGGTGCCTGCAGATGGGACAACACTGCATTCTCCAGAACATGTCCCAGAAGACTGCTGCTCCACAACCACTGCACTGCACCACTCCCATCATGTCTTATTTGTGACCTCTTAACTGTTGTTTTGTATACTTACTCTTTCCTCTCTCTGTTTATTATTTTTTTTTCTCCCTACTTTCCAACTGCCGTTGTGCCCTTAAAGCTCCTGATCATCCTATTCTGAGACAGAAAGTTCCACTATTCCTCTGTAGTCTCCTTCTTACTTGCTCAGAGTCAGATGTCCAGCAGCTAGGGGGAGATGTAGAGCTACTCTTTTCCTTCTAGGATGGCAAGTCTTTTGTGCCTCTGTGATCACTCCCTTCCTGCTCCTAAACAGAAGTTCCTATGTCAGTCAAATCCTGTGCCTATAAAAGTAGAACTGGCTAAGGATGGGGGAGAGGGTGGGTGGGATCTGAGCTATACCCTGGCAGGAATGTACCGGCTCTGAGCAACTTCCTGAGCTTAGGCTATGAGGCACTCTACCTTGTTTTAGGGCAGGAAGGCCTTCCCCTGTGCCGAATCCAGAACTGACTCATATACTGCAACATTTGGGATGGTATAAGGACCGACTTGGGGAGGTTGACAGTAATGCCCAGGGAGTGGAAGACATACAGTACCTCCCTTCTGAGAGCTGCTGCAACCACTGCTAAGCACTTGGTAAAGACTGACAGTGCAGAGGACAAGCCAAAGGTCAGCACTTTGAACTGATAATATTCACCCTGAAAGGCAAAATGGAGAAATTTCCTGTGAGGAGGAAAGCCTGAATGTGTTAGTTATTTATTTTATTTATTTATTGAAATGTTTCACCAGGAAGGCACACTGAACAACAAGTTGTTCATCTCCCAGTGTGACTGGGGTGGGGGAGGGGGTACTATTGGATGAAGAATCATACAGTTTAACATATCTGAGAAATTAAACATTCAATTACATTTGTAACAAGACATACAGTTAAAAAATATCTTAAGATAATAATATATTCACATTTGTGGCATAGCATACAGCTAAATATATCATATCTGTGGAACATGCATTGAATTACATATCTGAGGAACATAGTGCAGAAATTTCATGTAACCGTGGAGCCAACTCCTTGCAGGAATGGATCGCGGTTAAGAGGTAGATTATTTAGTAATTATTGAATGAATGAGGTGCAGTGGGCGGGCATCAAGAAGGGCAGAGGGGTAGACAGGGAAAACCAGCTGGGGGAAGGAGAGGATAAAGATGAGTGGAACATTACTGGAGAAATATGAGCAAAAAAATATCAGTTTTGAGGGGCAAGTTAACACAGGGCTAGTGCAATCTGGGAGCACCTCAGACAGAACAAAAAGGGCAAATTATTAGCTCAAGTGTACTAATTTCTTTGATTAAGTGCAGGGGGTAGAGAGGGGGCAGGAGAGAGGTGGGGGCAAGGGATAGGGAAGGGAAGGGAAGGATGATTCATAACTGGAAAGGGCCCGTTCGGCATGCGGAGATCGCTGCCAGTGGTGGAATGAGGTGAGGATTTAGAATAAGGCGCAGCAGTAGGCAAGGACAAGTTGGGTAGAGATAGTAGAGGGGATGGTAAAAGGAAGGAGGAGGAGGGGTGGGAGAAACTTGCCTAAGACTAGGCCTCTTCAGGATACAGAGAGGATGGAGGGGAAAGAGGAGGGAAGGAAGAGTAATTTCCCAATGCTGGGCCACTCCAGGATGCAGAGAACCCTGCCAGGGAATAGAATTAGGCAAGGACAAGTTGGGCGGAGGGTATGGGAGGATAGAAGAGGAAAGGAAAAAAGAAGGAGGGAAGGAACAAACTTATATGAGAGTAGACATCACCAGAGTGCTAAGAATCCCAACAGAGGGCAGACTTAGGCGAGGACAAGTTGGGTAGAAAGGAAAGAGGGGGAACTGGAGGGGAGGGAGGAGGCTTGCACAGTGCTAGACCCCTCCAGGATGTTGAGAACCCAGCCATAGGTCAAAACTAAGCAGGGGCAAGTTGATAATGGAAAAAGGTTAGGGGTAGGAATGAGGGGATAAGCAGTGAAGGGAGAGGAGAATGTGCTGAGAAGCAGGCTCGTGGGGGGAGGAAGGTTTAATAGGGGATGTGAGTCATGGAAAGGAGCAGAGGTAAATGTGGCAGGTAAGCATCCTGCATGTCCAGTGAACAGAGCCAGTCCCCTGTCTTGAGGAGGGGCATTAGGTCTAACAAAGTTACCATCCGGAACTTCTTGTACTGAACATACAGACTGAGGACCTTTAGATCTAGAATAGGCCTCAGATCTCTGCTCTTTCTGGGGACCAGGAAAAACTAGGAGTAAAACTCCTTGTTTCTCTGGTGCCTGGGCACTGGCTTGATGGCCTGCTTGTGCAGAAATAACTGCACCTCCTCCCAGAGAACCGACAGGTGAGCCGGGGGGGGGGTAACAGCAGAGCAAAGGTGGGGTTTCTGGAGGCTGCTCAATGAGGTCCAAGGTATGACTCTTTTCTATGATCTGCAGAATCTATGCATCTGAAGTTATGGTTCTCCATTGGTTCAGGTGGAGGGAGAACCGACCTCTGACCACCACCTCTTGATCCAGGACCAGTGGAAGGGGAATGGCAAGGAGTCATGCAAAGGTGGAGCCAGCTGCAGGGGCTGGGCCTTCACATCTGGGGTGCTTGGTTGTTGCTCCAGCACTGGAGGGGGCAGGTAAGGGAGCCTGGGCTCTGCATTTTCCCTGGTGATGGGAAGCTGTGCCAGGTCTATTTTTGTTTATGAAAAGGAGGCCATTTTCTACCCTTTGGTTAGGTATGGTAGAAGGAGTGGTCAGACTTAAGGGCCCAGCCCAAGGCTTGCAGATTATTTATGTGTTCCTGAACATCAGGGCCAAACAGCTTGGTGCCATTCAAGGGGTGTTAAACACTTTTTGCACATCAGCTGCCAACCTAGATACTCTGAGCCAGGAGTACCTTCTGCGGCATATGCCTGTGGCAGATGCCCTGACAACTGCATCCATCATGTCATACAAGGTTCTGAGGAGGTGCTTACTAACATCCTCAGCCACTTGGAAACAGTGTAGCAGCTCCTGCTTTTGAGTACCCCTCAGAAGGGCCTAGATGGCAGACTTGCCCTTCTTCCAACTGGCATTCCAGTATTTTACCATATGTGACAGATAGTTTGCAATCCTCAATTCTAGAGCAGAGGAGGCATAAACCTATTTACCCCAGAGGTCAATTCTATGAGACTCTTTGTCTGGGGGAAGGGAACTAAGGAGCTTAGGTGCCTTAGATATGTCATGGGCTGCCTTAATGACCACTGAGTCAGTCTCAGGCTGGGCAGCATAATAGGGAAGACCCTGAAGGAGTGTGATAAAGTTTGTTTGCCCTGTGTGGCATAGCGGGCACCATGTCTCATCTGTGCCAGGCTGCCGTGGCTGCCTTCTTCAAGGCTAGTAGCACTGGAGGAATGATCTTTGTGGGAGATTCAAGAATGTCCAGGAAATCTACGAGATCTTTTTCTGGTGGCATCCTCTTCCTCAGTGTAGAAGCCCATGGCTAAGGACTGTTGCTACATTACATTAAGAAATGTGATGGCTTTAGATCTGTCAGACAGCAGGATCTCTTCCACTTCTTCCTCAACATCATCAGGAAGAATGAGGTCTGGGTGATACTCCTGCTCAACATTGACCTCTTCAGTATCTGTGTCTGGCATCGCGTGAGCCACTGGCGGCCCACGGGGAGCCTCCCAAAGCCAATGGATAGGCATCGACTACAAAGCTGCCATCAATGACATCAGCAAGGGGGGCCTATTTAAGGAACCCAGCTGCTACACTAGCATGTTAGTGAACTTGATCAGAACTTCATTCTAGTCGATGGTGCTCGTCGATGGAGGGGGGTTCAATGGTACAGGTGTTGATGACTCACCTGCTGTATCCTGTGAACCTAATGAGCCTGTAGCCCTGTAGGGAGAATGGGCAGGTCTCAATAGGAGAGTCATCAACAACAAGCCTGTCATCGATGATGGAGGGGCCGATGACCCGGAGGTCAACAGCTGGCCGCCCTGACAATCAGGTGGAGGTGCTGTTGGTATAGGTCTCGTGGGCACAGAGACCTGGATAGCAGTTCTCCTCACCGGTGCAGCTGCAGCTGACAAAGACCCCCAAGAAGAAGGAGAAGCTGATGGGGAACGAGATCAACGCCAGAGGGAGCAGTCACAGTCTCAGTCTTTTTTGTGACTTTTCCTGGATGACTTGTCTCGGCCTTGGAGTCCCTGGAGCTCGAAGAGCCAGTCGGTGACTGGGAGACCCCAGAGAGCCCCTGTTCTGAATTGGCTAACTTGATCCATTGAGAATTGTTTGAGAGTCTTTTTGTGTTGCCTGAGAGTAGTTTGGTTAAATTTCTGGCAGAGCCCACAGTCTGAAACTTTGTGGTTAGGCCCAAGACGGCAGAGTGTTCATCTGTGGAGGCAATCTTCTTTCCGTAGCAGCAACGATGGAAAAGAGATGTTGAAGGATTAATTCTTGACATAAACAAAAAGAAGGAATCCCTTTTAAAAAAGAGATTTTTGTTTAAAGGTAAGGTTAGAAGGCCGGCCCAGTTGCATGGAGGGCTGAGGCAGCATGCCTTACCTCCTGCCACGCTGGCAATCCGTGTTCACGGTGCAAGTGGGTCGTCAGGGGTCAGCTGGGGAGGGAGAGGATTGAGCATCTGGAAGACAGCTCTCCTCTCCCGGGGAGGGGTTGGGACGGAGTCCGCTGCATGCCTGACCCCTAGCGGAGGCTGAGGGTCGACACCAGTGGCTCACACCTAGGGGGTGGTTACAGGGCAGTTGCCCGACATGTTTCGTGGAGGAGCTCGCGTGGCTCAGTCATTGGTGGCATTGCACATCGCTGTGCCACTCGGGGGGGGGAGAAAAATAGAAAATGGCCCCTTGAATGGATGACTGCCTGGCCTTGTGAGCCCTGCTCCCACGATAGCAGCAGCCCTCGCACCAGATCTGAACCGGTGGGTTGAGGATCCCGTCGCCCCACCATGGGGGGCAAGCCATGGGGAAGCGGGGGACAATGCTAGCAGCGAGATGGAGCTGGGTGCCCTGGCAAGAGGGAGCTCTGTAGGGGACGTGTAGGAGTAGAAAATAGATTAACTGAAAAAAAAGGTAAGGTTAGAAAAGCCAAAGGTGAAAAAAGGCATGAGTACTACAACAAAGTTTCCGCAGGGACACATGTGAGTGAGTCGATGGTGGGAAAGAACTGTGGAGGGAGAAGAGCCATTAACGCCTTTATAGGGCTGATGATTTCGACGGACATAGACGGCATGTGTGGCCCCAGTTATTCTGCTGAAAATCTTCCATATGGCTTCCCCTTCACCGATGGTTAAGATTCCTATGGTGTTACCAGATGATTGAGATACCCTCGAAGAAGGTCAGTCACACCCATCTGTAAATGTTTATTTATAAATTCTACCAAATGTATTTTTTTAAATGAAACTGCCACCCATGACCTGAAGAAAGGCTCTGTGTAGCCTGAACGCTTGTGTTTCATAAATCTCTTGTTGGTTCAGTAAAAAGTATCAAATCACCTACTTTGTTCATCTTTTTGTTTCTTTTTTGTAATTTATAGTTTTTATTAGTTAAAACGTGTTACTGTAATAAGAATTCAAAAGCATAAATGCCCATTGCTCTTTATTCATTTTCACCTGGAATATATCCACAAAATACAATGTATGCAACATCATCATGTGTCTTACTGTCCACCGAACTTTACAGTGTTCTTAGTTACAGCCATAGGTACTACAACACTGGGGGTAAACACATTAGTTATTATGCATTAAGCCTAACTGTGTACAAGTCTACGCATGGGTATGGAGTCTTACAACAGATCTATTAGGGCTGCAAGTTTGGGTCTACCAAATAATCGAACGCCTCCAACTTCCGGTGTTCAGTTTTTTCAGATGGTGGCAATCTTTTGGGGCAAATAGGTGAACTTTTGGTTTGACTGGTTTGACCTGGCCAGAATGGTGTGGACCAGTTGAACCAGTTGAGCCATGAACCACAGTTTGCACCCAAAACAGTTAATTAGGGCACAGTGTGAGTCACAGCTTCACTTTGGAGCCAGACACACTTCACCACCATGTCAGGCAGCAAGAAAGCTCGCTTGCGCACTCGTCGTTGGGTTGTTAGGTAGCTCAGGCAGGGCTGTGATTCATTTAGAAACACAGAAACATAGAAGCTGACTGCAGATAAGGACCACAAGGCCCATCCAGTCTGCCCATTTTTTCTACTTTATGAAAGTGCCATAGGCCTTTACTCTGTCAATGGCCTATCTCTTCATACTCATCTGTATTGCTCCCTTATGCCAATCCCATGCCTGTTTGAAGCCCTATACTGTATTCGTATCACCCTCTTCCTGAGTTAGGCCATTCCATGCATCCACCACCCTTTCTGTGAAAAAGAACTTCCTCACATTACCCGTTAATCAGCCTCCTTCTAATCTCATGCTGTGTCCTCTTGTCCTGCTGTTTTTCTTATATTTAAACATGTTAGAGTCTTTCACCTTGTTAATGCCCTTAAGATGTTTGAATGTTTCGATCATATCACCTCTCTCTCTCTCTCTCCTTTGCTCAAGGGTATACATATTGAGCTCTGTTAATTTGTCCTCATATGTTTTCTTATGCATTTCCTGCACCATTTTGGTTGCCCTTCTCTGGACTGCCTCCATTTTGTTAATGTCCTTGTGCAGGTGTGGCCTCCAGTACTGAACACAGTACTCCAGATGGGGCCTAACCAGTGTCTTGTAACGAGGGATTATTACCTCCCTCTTACGACTTCTAGTTAAATAGCTAGGACATTTTTCAAAACCAATTAAAATCAGCAGAAGTTTGATCCTGCAACGTCAGGGTTGCTGAAGTGGTATATTTAGGAGGAAAAGGAAATAAAATGAAGAGACAGGCTGAGCAGCACCAGTGTTGCAGGTTTGCAGCAGACCTCTGGGACCAGGGCTTGCCTGAGAGGGGAGAGAGAGACTGTACGCTGGACTGGGGAGGAGTGTGCTTGGGGCTGGGCAGTGGGAAGATGGGGCATAAGGCAATCGTCTGCCAGCGCCCATTTGTTGATTAATAAATAATACATCAATCTCACTAGTGCAGCACCCATTTTATTTTCGTTGCAGCCCTAGCATTTTAGCAGGGTATTACGAATACAGATTTTGACTGAAGCCCTTGGTAGAAGCCTGATGTGATTTTTTTTTAAGGGAGTTACTCTTATTTAGTAATTTTACCGGGCAGTAAGTGTGTACCAACTGCAGCAGAGCAGTGCCTGGGCACTGGTAGTTGGCACTTGGGTGGCACCCCGTAAAAATAGTAATTATTCATTCACATTTCTTTTTGTGGCAGTTTCAAACTCTTTGCAATACATTTGTCTAAGTTGCAGACTTGCTTGCAGCAGTTACCGTACTTCTTAATTCTCCTCCTGAGTTGTGAAGCAGCCTTTTGCAGTGTGACCTGGGCAGTGGGCAGGGTAGCAAGTGTGTGCCAGTGTGCAGCCCATGATTGTTGCACCTTGGTGGCATCCCATTACAAAGTAAAAAAAAATAAAAAAAACTCCACATAGAAACATAGAAACATAGATTTTGACTGCAGATAAGGACCGCTTGGCCCACTCAGTCTGCCCATTTCCCTACCTATTGGATAAGCTGCAGATCCTAGTTAACCAGCAGCCTACTTCTTCCTACCCCCACCCCCTAGAATTGCCTTATGACTGTCCCATGCATGCTTGAATTCCACCACTGTTTTGACTGCACAACCTCCTCCGAAGGCCATTCCATGCATCCACAACCCTCTCTGTGAAAAAATACTTCCTTAAATTACCTCTGAGCCGGCCCCCTTCTATCTTCAAATTGTGCCCCCTTGTTCTTGCACACCTCTTTTTGAAAGATGCTGCCCTCTTGGACTTTGCTGATTCCCTTGAGATACTTGAAAGTTTCTATCATGTCCCCCCTCTCTCCTTTCCTCGAGGCTATACATATACAGCTCCTTAAGTCTCTCTTCATATGTCTTCCGGTGCAGGCCCTGCACCATTTTAGTTGCCCTCCTCTGGACAGCCTCCATCCTGTCTATATCCTTGCGGAGATTGGGTCTCCAGAACTGCACGCAGTACTCCAGATGGGGTCTCACCAACTGTCTGTACAGAGGGATAATAACTTCCTGTTTTCTGCTGGTGATGCCTCTCCCTATGCATCCCAGTATCCCTCCAGCCCTCCTTGCTGCCCTCTCACATTGTTTGCCCACCTTTAGGTCATCTGATATGACTACCCCCAGGTCCCTTTCCATTTTTGTTGTTGTTAGTATCTCACCCCCATTGTGTACTCTTCCCCTGGGTTTTTGTTTCCCAGGTGCATTACCTTGCAGTTCTTAGCATTGAATCTAAGCTGCCATACATTTGACCATTCCTCTAACCTTGCCAAGTCCCTTCTCATCCTTTCCACCCCACCTTGTGCATCAACTCTGTTGCAAATCTTTGTGTCATCTGCAAAGAGACATACTTTTGCTTCCAGTCCCTCTGCAATATCACTTATAAAGACATTGAAGAGGACCGGTCCTAATATTGAACCCTGTGGTACCCCACTAGTAACCCCCTTTCTTGGTGGACTCCATTTACTGTTACTCTCTGTGTCCTATTCTCCAGCCAATTCTTTACCCAGGCTGTCATCTTGGGACCCACTCCCAGGCTGGCTAACTTGTATATTAATCTTTGTGTGGGACTGTGTCAAATGCCTTGCTAAAGTCTAGGTAGGCCATGTCCACAGCCCCTCCCTGATCTACTACTTTGGCCACCCAGTCAAAGAAATCTATCAATTTGTCTGGCATGACCTTCCGCTGTGAATTCATGCTGCCTTGGATCCTGAGCCCCTCTGGCCTCTAGATACTCAACAATTCTTTCCTTCAGAAGTGATTCCATCATTTTCCCTACCACTGAGGTTAAACTAACAGGTCTGTAGTTTTCTGCTTCTGCCTTGCTCCCACTTTTGTGAGGGAATCACATCTGCCCTTCTCCAGTCCTCGGTGCCACCCCATCCTCCCATGATTTGTTAAAGAGGGCAGTCAGTGGTGTCACTAGTTCTACCCTTAGTTCTTTTAGAATTCTGGGTTAGAATCCCATCAGGCCCCATTACTTTGTCCACCTTCAGTTTTAAGAGTTCTTTCAGAACCCTTTCTTCTGTAAATGGGCTGGTATCAACTTCTGTATCCAGAGTGTTTCTACTGTTTGTTTAGGTACCTCCCCACTTCCTTTGTAAATACTGAGCAAAAATATTTGTTTAGTATCTCTGCCTTTCACAGTCACCCTCTGCCCACCCTCCCTCCTCTTTATTAAGCCTCACTAGCCCTCCCTTGGTCTTTCTTCGGCTCCCTGATGTACCTATAAAGGTTTTATCCCCTTCTTAACAGAGTTGGCTATCTTTTCCTCGGTTTGGGCCTTTGCTGTTCTGACTGCCTTCCCAGCTTCCTTTTGCTTTAACTGATACAGTTCCCTGTCCTGCTCCTTCTGTGATTCCTTGTACTTCCTGAATGCTTTCTTTTTCTCTTGAACCTTCATTGCCACTTCCTTTGCGAACCATAGTGGTTTCTTACATCGTTTCATTTTGTTAATTTGCTTCACACAATGGCTTGCTACCTCTGTGATGGCAGTTTTGATTATTCCCCATTGTTCTTTCACCCCTCCTTCCTGCCCATTTGCTAGTGCATCTTCTAGCACTCACCATTTTGGCAAAGTCAGCCCTCCTAAAGTCCAGTACTTTTGCCTTTGTATGGCTTGACTCTATTGCTGTGTTTATTGTGAACCATACTGTTCGATGGTCACTAGTTCCCAGATGGCTACCCACTTCTACATCTGTGATCTTCTCTTCATCTCCATTTGAGAGAACCAGGTCTAAGATTGCTCCCTCTCGAGTGGGCTCCAATACTAGTTGTCTAAGGCATGCCCCTTGTAGGGCATCTAGAATAGCCCCACTCTTTGAAGTGGCTGCTGCAACTGCATTCCAGTTAACATCTGGCATATTCAGATTACCCATCAGCAATATCTCCCCTTTTTCTGCCATTCTAAGTATTCTTTCTATCATTTCCTTGTCCATTTCCTCCCCCTGAGAAGGGGGTCTGTATACAACCCCTGTGCGTATTGTGGTGCCATTGCCTGTCTCCAAATTTACCCACAGTGCTTCTTCTCCTCCCTGTTTTCCCTTTTGTTCTGTTGCCTTGATTCCGTCCCTTATGTAAAGAGCTACTCCTCCTCCTCTTTTACCCTCCCTGTCCCTCCTGTAGATAGTGTATCCTGGTATGTTTATGTCCCAGGCATGGTTTTGTGTGTACCATGTTTCTGTGACTGCCACGATATCCAGATGTTCCTCCTCCATCAAGGCCACTAATTCAGGAAGCTTGTTACTCAGACTACAGGCATTGGTACTCATTGCTCTCCATTTTTTGATGGCTTTACCTTCTTTTGCAGCATCCCCCACTGACCTGTCTACCTCGGTCTTTTTACTGAACTTCCTTCCTTCTCTTCTTCCACAGTCCTGAAGCAGCCTGTATGTGTGTGTTGTCCTGAGTAATGCTGCCGCAGTGTGATATGGGCAGTGGGCAGCAACTGTGTGCAAGCTGGCAGCATGCCAGCGCCTGGCCCTGATAACTGGCACCTTGGTGGCATCCAATGAACCACTTTTTAAAAAATATTTTTTTTCTTTTTGCGGCAGTTTTCAAATTGAAAGTCTTAGTCTTCATGTTAGCCCAGGTTGCTGCAATTCCTTCCTTCTGAGTCCTAATGCAGTCAGTGTGTGGGTCATCCTGAGCTGTGCTGTCACAGTACAATCTGGGCAGAGGGCAGCAAGTGTGTGTCAGTTGGTAGTGAGCCAGTGCCTGCCCTCTGGTAATCCTTGGTGGCACCCCATTGATAAAACTTAAAAAAAAATCATCCAAAATTAAATAAAATACAGTCTTGCTCTTTATCAGAGGAGGAAGTAGGCTGTTGGTTAACTAGGATCTGCAGCTTATCCAATAGAAAGAGAAATGGGCAGACTGGGTGGGCCAAGCAGTCCTTATCTGCCATCAAAGTCTATGTTTCTATGTGTCTGTGTCTATTACCCAAGTGGCTGAGTCCTGTAGCAAGCATTAGGAAATGGAGCAAGAGAGAGGCCAAGGATATGGTGCTGTAGGATCTTCCAGTCATAGCAAATTAAAACAAAAGCATTATCTACTTAGTTATAGACCCTCTGCCTCAGTACGAACTACAAGAGTAGAGGAAGATGACAGCAGTGCTCGAACAGTCCATAAGGTATCACACATTGTAGGAACACTTGCAGTGGCACTGCAAGGATTGCAATACATGCAATCATTATAGAAAAAGAAATAATACAGTAGTGTATCAGGCAGTGACACAGGAAGAGGAGGCGGCGGTGCAAAGTGATTTGGTGGAGTCTGGAGACACAGCTACAGACTGTGATTATATACCCGATAGAAGTGATAGCAGCAACTGCAGTTCTGGGTAAGAGGAGACGGAACAGGTGGGAGTTCATTTTGGGGTAAGTGCACATAAGAGATCAAAAGAACAAAAGTGGCTGTTAAAAAGGTAAACTCTGGCCAGAGCCGATACAGCTGCAGCTGAGGTATTTGGGGTAAAAAGACTTTCTTCAAGTACATAAGAGTGATCAGATGATAAGTAGAGCAAATAGGATATTAAATTGTATTCTAAAACATATCGAGAGCAGAAGCAGAGAGGTGTTGATGCCACTGTATGGGTCACTGGTGAGAACACAACTTGAATATTGCTCTCAAGTGTGGGCGCTGTATGGGGGAGAAATCAACAGAGTAGAAAAAGTGCAGAGAAGAGCTACTAGAGCAATAAGAGGCTCAGAATCTATATCATATGAGGAGAGGATGAGGAAATTAAATCTTTACTCATTAGCATATAGATGTTGGAGAGGGGCTATGATATTAGTATATAAAGCATTTCAGGATCATAAGCTTAGACTAGACCTAGTGCTTGAAGTAAAACAAAAGTACAGTACTAGAAATCATAACCTACAGATAGATCTACAAAGGTGGAAACTACTAAAGTGGAAATATTGGTTTAATCAAAGGGTAGCACCCCATTGGAATGCACTTCCAAAAGTAGTAGTAGACAGTCCTTCATTAGAAAGTTTCAAAGAAAGACTGGACACCTATAGTCAAAATAAAATCTATGCGTACTAATTATATAAGTTTTATGTATAATGGGTATATAGCAAGCACATGGACGAAAGACCAAACGATGCTTTGTATTTACCATGATACTATGATAAGCGAGAAAAGGAAAGCAATGGGAGTAATAGTGAGGAAAAGGAGGACAGAAGGAAACTGCGTAGAGGAAGATCAAGAAAAAAAGACATCCTAAACAGTTACTTCTGCATAGTCTTTATGGGTGGATGGGGGAGGTGAAGTAGACAACTCCACTTTCAGAGAAAAGAGTCCTGAAGGGACTTGTAGCTCTGAAAATGGACAAGGCTATGGGACTAGAGAGGAAATGCCTATGGGTACTAAAGGAACTCAGACAGGTACATGCTGCACTGCTGATGGCCCTGTTCAACAGCTCACTGGAAACAGGCATGGTTCCAGAAGACTGAAGGACAGCAGATGTGTTCCTTAACAGCAGCAGCAGAAAGGAGGCTAGTGATCATAGGTCAGTCAGTCTCACACTGGGGTCAAAAAATTAATGGCCTGTTAAAGGAAAGGTTAGTAGAGTATCTTGAATCCAATGGATTACAAGACCAAAGGCAGAATGGCTTTCTTGGTGGGGGTGAGGGGTGGGGGCCATGCCAGATGAATCTGATTTATTTATTAAATTGTATGACCAGGGAAAGAGAGCGAGGGGGGGAGGACAGTGGATGTGGCCTAGCTGGACTTTAGCAAGGCCTTCAACACTGTGTCACAAGTGGTAAACTTGGTAAGAAACTGGTTAATGGATAGGCAACAGAGGGTGATGGTTAATAGCACTCACTCTAATGAGGGGAGAGTGACCAGTGGGGTGCCACAAGGCATAGTACTGGGACCAGTCCTCTTCAAAGTCTTTGTGAGTAACATAGCAGAAGAACTAGAAGGGAAGGCATGCATTTTTGCAAAGGACACCAAAATCTGTAATAGAGTATGTCATAGGGTGGGTCTACAGGCAGACAAATAACGTACACAGAAGCAGCTATTCAGGTGCAACCCACTGTTTGCTTTGTGGGATGTTTATTACTTCATAAACAATCTTCAGCACCAAAACGTAAAAAATAAATACAGAAAACAAAAGAAACAAATAATAAACAATCAGTGGCAATTCCAAAGACTTTTCTTCACTCACAGACTGGAACTTCCCTCCAGTTAGGTCAGGAAGAACTGACCCTATCTGCATAACAACTGGGAGAGGTAGGGTTTATATACCCGCCTCCTTGGTCAGGTGACCCAGCGTTCCTTTTTACAAAGTAAATTTGGTTAATAACCTCCCAAAATAATAATTGGCATACCTTTCTTTTATACAATTGTACAAAACTCCTACTTGGGTCTCTATACAATATAATCACTGTTTAAGAGCTTTTAAACAACAATCAGGCTTCTAACACTTGATTGACAGATTGTCCCTTTTAAAAATGGGTCACTAGGGGTCGCTGATCCCCAGGGCAGACTTTAGGGTTTTGAGGGCCCTCAGCAGAATTAGTGAAGTCATGGGGCCTCTCTACTTGGTCCACCTTTAGCCCATGTCTTTTTACTGTAGCTCATAAGTGCAAGACTTTATTTGTGGTGATATTATAGGCAGGGAAAATGGCAGACTAGGTGGGTCAAGTAGTAGTTATCTGCTGGCAAATTTTATATTTCTTTGTTTCTATGTATAGCTTTAGTATAACCAGTAGTATTTAAAAAAAAATTTAGGAGGACACAGCAGTGTCATTTCTTGGGGCTGTTCTTCCCATCCCATCCATTGCTGCCTGTCCACCTCATATTGACTGGATCATCGCTTGTTGAGGTATTTTATGACATAACCAGAAGGATCTGCACAGTCCTTTACTGATGTTTTAAAAATATATTAAGATAAAAAAATGTTTAAAAATGAATAAGGTAAACTTCTCTGGTTGGGGGTCCCCATGAGCAGGGGCTCCCAGCAACCGCAGGGTTCACTGGTGCCTAAAACCGGCTATGCTGATCCCCTATAGTAATCCTCAGTGTCTTGCCAGAGCTCCCAGCAAACAGACCTCCCCTTTTATTTTCTAGAAGCAGACCACAAAACATTGGATAACAGAGCAATACCTATTTGAGATAACATCTATTCTGTATTATTCTGAAAGTTTTATTGCTTTTAAATGCTTAGCTAACCCCACCTCTATTAAACAAGGCACATAAAAACATTTTTGCATTTTTATAAATAGGAGCTGTGTTTTTAAGAATGCTTACAAAGAGCAGGGGCTTGTTTTTTCCTGACAAGCCATCTGATAAACTTTCAGATACACAGTACAACTTGCTGCAGTCCTTTCCTGGCATTCAGAGGAACAGAGCAACATTTGGTTTCTTTTTGGGGAGAAGTACTATAACAACCAGAATTCTTCAAATCAATCTCTCTCCCTTATAAAAGGAGTGCAAAGAGCAGTTTCTTAGGACACAGAGTCAAGCCGTCGGCTGAAATCAACAAAAGCCGACGGATGACTTTTTAACTGCTGTACTTAAAGGTGCTCTCCTATCTCTTGGGAGAGTGTTTTACTTGAAAAAAGAAAAGCTACAGAGCTTAGTCTCTTCAATAGAGACTCATTTCTGACCAGAAGAAGAAGTTTTTAAAATTTTACCAAAAAGCAGGCTGTGGTCGCCTATCCGAGGGGCTTTGCAAGCGCAGAAGTCACTCAGCGCTATACTAGCGCTGGCTTTGCAATTCCAGCTGAAAACACTCAAGAGGAGGTTTTTCAGCCATATAAAGGCTTTTCCTCAGCCTACCTTTGGAGTACAGCTTAGGAGCAGCTTACATATCTCATTCAGGGTATTTTTGTTTGTATTACCTAAGCAGCATAATGTGATGATTGTGTAACAGAGTTTCTTTCTAGAATTTCCACCACTACTGCTCCCAGGAAACTCAGGGAGACTTAAGCAGACAAGGGACCTGGAAATTTAGAGAAATTAATCAACAGGGATAAGAAAGGTGAAAGAAGGGGTTATCGTAAGGAGGTGGCCTGCCCCCATACAGAAAATAGGGACAGTGAAAAGAAGAGAAAGAAAGTGGTTGCAACCAGAGTTTAAAGAAAGTAAAGAAAGGTCCCAAGTCTCAGTGGCAGGGACAGACCCCGTCATAGGGTGGATACTCAGGAAGGGGTGGACAGAATGCATAGGGACCTTGGGAAACTCGAAGAGTGATCAAGGGCATGGTAGATGGGGTTCAATGGCAAAAAGTGCAAAATTATGTACCTGGGACATAGGAACCCAGGACCTGATTATAAAATGGGGGGATACTGACAGTTTCTAAGCAGGAAAGGGACCCTGGGTTTATTATATCTGATGACCTTAAAGTGACTGAGCAGTGAGTAGGGCAAGTAGGACGCTGGGATGCATAGGGAGAGGTATCACTAGCAGGGGGAGGGAGGTGGTCTTACCACTGTTTCACTTGTTGGTGAGACCTCTCTTGGAGTATTCTGTCCAGTTTTGAAGGCCACACTTCAGAAAGCACATAGGCAGGGTGGAAGCAGTCTAGAGAAGGGCAACTAAAATGATGCAAGTAACACAGAAACATAAAAATTGTCAGTAGATAAGTAACGCCAGTCCCATCCAGTCTGCCCATAAGCTGATGCAAGGGTTGCATCAAAAGCCTTTGGAGGAGAGACTGAAGGTTCTCAACATGTCCACCCTAGAGGAGAAGAGGGGCATGACAGAGACCTACAAGTAACTTGTTGGAGTGAACAAGCTGCAGAAGGGGAGTATCTTTCAAATGAGAAAGAGCACAGGACCAGAGGGCATGCAATGAAGCTGGAAGTCCTATTACACTGAAAGAATGCTGGATGCCTGGAACAGACTGCCAGCAAAAGTGGTGAAGGTGAAAACAGAAAGGGGCTTCAAGCTTGCATGGGATAGACACAGGACAATATTATCAAATAAGCAGGGAGAAGGGAAGGTTGCTGGACACCAGTTAGGATTTGCAGAGACATACTAGGCAGGGACCATCTGGGCAAACTGGTTGGGCCAAGCAGTCCCTTTCTGACAACAAATTCTATGTTTCTACATTACTAAGCAGTGCATGACAGCAGTCATTCAGTTGATAGGTTAGAAATGGGTCAACAGTTCTTGACACTGGTGGTATAAGCAGACTTTAAATGAAGGACAAGAACTGCAAATTTCCACAAATTGAATACAGTCTCAGTCTCAAACAACAGGCTTAGCTCGTCAATAAAAGTAAATGTGCCAAACTTCATAACATGCCTCTAATGCTGTAACATGTTTTATGATAGTCCTCATACTTGGCTGCCTAATGGCAATGTAATGAATTATAATTTAAAGTAAAGCTTTGTAGGGCTGTCTCCAAGGTGCTCAGCAATGAGTGACCACTCTGGCATGCTGCTGAACCAGGATCTGGCGCTAAGCCCAGGACATCAAAAATCAGAGGCTGGCAGGAAGGCTCACAACATCCACACAGATGCTGTCCTCTTGGAGAGGGTGGGTTAGTGAGGCCATACTTCTAGTGACAATTAGTGGTGGCCCAGTGGATGTGCCTTTGGTGGCATGAGTGACCATACCCCTTCCTGGCAACCATCCCCAGGGTGGCCGTGTACCTGTACGCTCAGTTCTGGATGGTTGAAAGGCTCCTAAAAAAGGGTGTTAAAAATCCCCTCTGATAGGTGCAGGGTGATGGGTCTGGCCAATAGCTTCCAACACTCACTGGTGCTACAAAAGGCTGAACCAGTCCCCGATGCTGGTGCACTTGGAATGCTTTTCTCTCTCTCCTACTAGGAAGCAACTGTTCTGAAAGAAGAAGAAAGCCCAGCAGTAGGGGACAAACCACATTCATCAGGAGTTGCGGGGTTTATAGGGGATGGAGGATCGCCACCACAATTAGGAATCCCCCTCGAGCAGGAATAAGTGAAGAAGCCAGAACCAGATGGTAAGGTGCAACAGAGGAAATAAAGAGAGCAGTTATAAAAAAATGTAACTTTTGTAAAGGTTTTGTTTAATGAGCTGGCAGTATTTATTTGTTTATTTATTTAAAAGCTTCACCAGGAAAGGCATACTGACCTATTGCTCGTTTCCAGATGGTTCGGGGGGGGGAGCGATGGGTTACATAACAAAATGTCTTGACAATAAGGTAAAAATAAACAAAGGGTGGCATGACAAAAGTACATCTGCAGCATCATATAAACACTTTAAATACAATTCATTTCAACCATTCAATTCAAGGTGGCATTTACAAGAGTACATTTGCCATGTAGCATAGACAATTCAAACACAGGTCAAGAGCAGAGCAGGAGCAAAGTGCATTGGATGATTTGTTGGGGTGCAGAATAAAACAAATTAGAAATACGGAGTCAGAATTTGGGAGTTTGTAGAGGGGGTTGGGGAGAATATGGGGGAAAGCCAAAGAAAGTCACAGATAGGGGAGATGAGGTTACAGACTAACGTGGAGAGGGCTCGAGAGGAGGAGGCATTGAGAATGGTTAGAGGGAGGATCAAGCCAACTTTATTTTAAAAATGCTGTTCCAAGAAAACCACAGCGCTTTATAGAATATATTAAAACAAACCAACAGAATATAACATAAACAGGATGCAACTGACAAACAATCCATAGTTTGGGGAATCAGTGCCTGAAAGCAGCTTGGCCAGCAGAGGTAGAGGTAGAGGTAGAGGTGGAGGGTACAGCCGGTCACGGTGTCGCTAGGGAGGGGGAGGAGGGGAAGAGAGAGAGATATGAGTGCAAAGCAGCAGAAAGAATGGAAAAGTGTATCCAGTCTAGCTAATAAAGTGACAGGGGCGGCACTGTAGACCACAACGTCATAGTCAAAGACTGGAAGAATCATACTATAGAGGATGGCAAGGCGTGACAGTAATGGGGTGCAGTCACAGTATCTGAACAAGGCACTGAGCTTGGGGTCCAATTTTTTGAGTATAGCATCGATGTGATCAGAGAAGTTGAGGAGCTGGTCGAGCCAGACCCCAAGGTATCTCAAGGAGGTGACATATTACAGTGGGGATCCATCTAAGTTATGAACATACGAACATATGAATGTGCCAGCAGAAACAGACCACCCGGTCTATCTAAGTCTGCTCGAGTGTGCAGCCAACACCCCTAGTTTGCAGCTGCCCCAACCCCCCTCCCTTTTGTCATCCCACTGCCACCCCCCACCCTCACGCTCCCCTGTTCCCTGTCCCATGCCCTTTTGAAGCTGTTCACAGATTTACATAATACCACCCATTCTGGTAGGGCATTCCACTTTGCTACCACCCTCTCTGTGAAATAGTGTCTCCTCATTTCCTTCCTAAATCTTCCCCCCTCCATTCTTAGCCCATGCCCCCTGGTGAACCATCCCCTTCCTAACTTAAAGAACCCATCTGCCCCATCCTTATTGATTCCCCTCAGATACTTGAATGTCTCTATCATGTACCCCCTGTCCCTTCTATCCTCCAGGGTGTACATATTGAGGGTCTCCCAGCCTGCTGTCATAGTCTCTCCCCTCCATTCCACACATCATCTTTGTTGCCCTCCTCTGCACCCCCTCCAGCAGCCTGATATCACGCTTTAGGTATGACCTCCAAAACTGCACACAGTACTCTAAGTGTGGCCTTACCAGTGATCTGTAGAGGGGTAAGATCACCTCACTTCGCCTGGATGAAAACCCCCTTTCTATGCACCCCAGCATTTTGTTCACTTTTGCAGCCACTCTCCTGCACTGGGCAGTGTTGTTCATTGTCCCTGTTATCATTACCCCAAGGTCTTTCTCCTCCTCAGTGATCCCCAGCTTAACCCGCCCCCCAGCCAGTATTCTCTCATTGGGTTCTTCACCCCAAGGTGCATAACCTAACACTTCTTTGCATTGAACCCCAGCTGCCACCTCTCTGACCACTCCTCTAGCTTGCCTAGGTCCTCCTGCAGCTGCTTCCACCCCTCCTCTCCATCCACCACTGCTCCAATCTTGGTGTCGTCAGCAAGCAGACTTACCTTGCTCACCACCTCATGTCCAATGTCTGATATGAAGAGCCCAAACAATACTGGCCCCAACACAGAGCCCTGTGGCACCCCACTTGTCACTGGCCTTGGAGTTTAGAGCTCCCCTCTCACCACCACCCATTGCAGCCTCCCATTCAGCCAGCCTGTAATCCAGTTCATCATTTTTGCCCCTACTCCTACGCCAGTTAGCTTCCCCCCAAGCCGCCCGTGCAGCACCGAATCGAAGGCCTTGCTGAAGTCCAAGTAAAGAACATCCACCGCATGACACTTATCCAGTTCACCTGTCACCCAGTCATAATATTGTATCAGGATGGTTTGACAAGACTTCCCTGAAACAAACCCACACTGCCTCACATCCTGGAGGCCATTGTCCTTCAGGTAAGACACCAGTCTTTCCTTTAGTATCATTTCCATGAGTTTGCACACTATGGACGTGAGACTTACCGGACGATAATTACCAGGTTCATCCCTTGGCCTGCTCTTGTGTAATGGCATTACATGTGCCATCCTCCAGTCCAGTGGCACACATCCCGACTCCAGTGAGGTGCTGTATAGATCCGCCAGTGGCTCCGCCAACACCTCCGCCATCTCCCTCAGCACCCTGGGGTGGATACCATCCGGCCCTGGTGCCTTGTCTACCTTCAGTGCCCTTAGTTCCTCTAGGACTCTACTTGCCTCAATTCTTTCATCTGTCACTGCCTCTCCTGCTGTTCCCACCCTCCCAGCCCATGTTGGTAGTGGTCCCCCCTTTTCTTTCATTAACATGGAACAAAAGCATTCATTCAGTGATTTGACCTGGTCCTCCCCCTTTTCTGTCCACTCCCCACCCCTTTTTATCCTCACTATGGTCTCCTTGCACTTTCTTTTCTCCCTGCTGTATCTGAAGAAGTCTTTCTCCCCCTCATTAATTCCCTGTGCTAATCTCAGCTCCCTCTGGGCCGTGGCTTCTCTCACTTTTCTGGTCACCTCCCTGGACCATCTTGCATATTCCTCCTTGTCAACTTCCTTCCCTGTCCTCCTAAACCTCTGGTGAGCCACTCATTTTGCCCTCACCACCTCCTCAACCTCGCTGTTTGACCAGCATGGTTTTCTTGCTCTGCTTCTCTTACTCTGTGTCTTGGTGCAGGCTTCTGTTGCCTCTTAATGCCCTGTTTAATAATATCCCATTTTAGCTCCACGTCCGTCTCATGCCTTATGCCCTCTAGTTTCTCTTTCAGTACTTCCTTCATCCTCCCAAATTCCACCCCCCTGAAGTTTACCACCCAAGTAACTGATTTCTCTGGCTCCCCACACATCGTGATATTAAACCACACCGTTTGGTGATCGCTGTCAGATAGTGGGTCCTCTACCTTTATTTCCCTCACTGCCTCCCCATTCGACAATACCAGATCTAAAGTGTTCTTTAGCCAAGTAGATACAGTAACCAATTGTGTCAGGAGACCCTCCTGGATTGCATCCAGGAGCACTTGCTCCCTAGCACTGGAGGTGACCGGAATGCTCCAGTCATTGTGGAAAGAGGGAAGGGATGGGAGCCTAGAGAGTCTCTGCCTCATAACAAAGGACATGGCATTCCAGAATAGCTGGCTGGAGCATAGCCAGAGCTGAACTTTATCAAAGTGGGGCTGTATTCTGGACACCACATCAGCAGTGGTGGGGCCAGAGGTAAACAGGACCATGCCATCTTCATACATGTGTATGCCTGCAGATGAGAAGGCTGAAGGACAGTCACAGGAAATAACAGTGGTCCGAGAACTGAGCTTTGAGAGACTTTTGTGTTTATAATGAGGGAGAGGGTGTTACCAATTTTAACAGACTGGGCCCTGCCCTCAAGGTACGACTGGAATCAATATGTGGCCACTCCTGACAGTCCAACAACCAAGAGTTTAGAAAGGAGGAGATGGGAGACAGTGTTGAATGCCTTAGCCAGGTTGACAAAGATGATGAAGGCGATGAGGCACTGATCCATTCCTGTTAGAATGGAACTGGTGAGCTGAGGGGTGGAGGTGGATGTGGAGTGGTACTTCTGAAAGCCCAATTGGAAGGGAGTGAAAAACAAAGAGGAGTCACAGAAGGCAAAGATTTGGGAGAGCACAATGCATTCTTGTAGTTTGGCAAGGATAGACAGGAGAGAGATGGGGCAGTAATCTCCAAGAGCTGACGAGTAACCTTCTGTAGGGAGGGGAACAAAAGTAGCATGCTTCCAGCCAAAGGGGACAGAAGCCCGAGAGGAGGAGAGGTTTAGGAGATCTGCAAGGGATGACGAGATAGCAGGTGCTGAGAGATAAAGAAGTTTGCTGTCCAGACCATCAGGACTTTTACCTTTAGCCAAGTCTAAGGTAAGGAAGGCATCAAGGACAGCAGAGGGGGCACAGGGGAGAAGAGAGGAGGGGGAGGGAGGAGAGAATAGAAGAGGTGCAGGAGGTGAAGAAGGAGTTAAATTCAGATGCAAGTGAGAGGGGATCAGAGAAGGAGGAGTCACCATCTTAGAGGACAGGGGAAGGAGGCTGAGTTGGTGGGGAGAATAGACCATGGACCACCTTCCAATACTTGGACAGGTGATTGATGTTCTTCTCAAATGTATTGGCGAAATAGTCAGCCTTAGCAAGCCTGACAGCCTTAGTGCAGGCATTTCAGAGGTAGCAATACCTCTCTAAGTCAGCGGTAGTGTGGGTATGTTTGTGCTTCCTCCAGGCTAGGTCACGGGCACATAAATAGGCTAGTAGCTCTGCCATGACCAAGGAGAGATGGACCCTCCTTACCCTGGTGCAGCAGAGGGGGGCATGGAGGATCCAGATTTCCAGGGAATTGTCAATGGTGGCTGCCAAGGAGATTGGAGACCAATCTGTGCTGTGCAGGTCATTGAGAAGTCAAGGGATCTGAACAACCGAATTAGTAGTTTTTTAATATATGGATAGCCATTTTAATACTATACTAAAGCATACAAAAAAAAAAATCACAGCAATACTATCATCCCCAAAGTGATAATACACCATTCCAAAGTGCTAATAGTACTGTTTAGAACCCTTAATACTATCGTTCAAATCTCTGAACAATACTATTATCACCAAAGCTGAACAGCACAAGCGCAGGTTTCCCCAAACCATTCTATGGTTGCTATGCACCAGAGTATGACACCAACCATCAATCAAATATCAAAATTGAAACCGCGGCTCATGATTGGCCGCTTTCTGTCTGTGGGTGGGCAGAACACTTTAAAAAACATGGCGTCCGTCTTTCGTTTAGCAAAAGTGTTTCATGTCAACATTTGCCTGTTTTTTTTTCTTTCCCTTTTAATTCTTCCAGTGAAATTATCTAGTTGATCCTGCATTCCCCAAAGCATACAAAGGTAGGTCTGCCCACCAAACAACAAATTTAAAACAAAGTTCAGTTATGTGGCATGATTGCTTGCTTACAGAGTGAGGGTGAAAGAGTGACATAGTGCGGTGGTCGGCCAGGACCAATAGAGTCCTTCTCTACAGCGTTCGACAGCCTGATGCAACAAAATAAAAAAAATGGATCCATATATTAAAAAAAATAACAAATAGTTAAGTGTCCATATCAGGAGATTCCATCTCGAGTCTGGGACATGGGGACCTCTTGAGTCAGCTCTTGAGGTCACCATGTCCCCAGAACCTCTCGATGGAATTACTCCTTTGTAATGGACACTTACCTGTCTATTATTCTATTTTTGGGAGGGGTTTTGGGGCAGTGAACTTTACAAATGCAATAGGTTAAGTGACGATCACTTAAGGCAGCAGGGAGGTTGCCGGCCTTAATGATACAACGGGGATGGGAGGTGAGGGCCCAGTCGATGAGAGAGGGGTTGAGGGTTTTGTAATTTAGCCAGGTGGGTGCATTAATTAACTGGGTTGGGCTCAGAGAGGCAATGTCACTGAGAGCCTAGAGGTTAGAGGAATGAGCTGTAAATAAGCTTGCCACATCGATCAGACCTAGATTTGATTACCAAAATCTCAATTTGCATACTGTGTGAACCTACGCAAGTCACTTAACCCTCCCAGTGGTCCTGGGTTACCCCTGTAAAGAGGCTTTGTGCCCTGCAAAGTGAGCCTTAGATGGTTCCCAAAGAATAATAAAACAAAAGTATAATTCACTACTGTGTACAAGAATAAATTTAAGGACAGGAACATCCAGCACTGAAGAATTCATGTAGTAAGTTAAAGGAGCAGCTCCCCTAGCCTACCTAAATGGAGTTCCTGTAATTTAAACCCCAGCTGATATGTTCCCTCAGATTGTAGATTATACTGTGAGGTACACTGTAAAATGGCACACTTAAAAATGGTCAGTAGAGTGTAGGTGAATTAAGAAGGTGACATATTCAAACTCTGGGAAGGAAGAAGCACAAGCCTTCTCCTATGGCTGCTGGTTGAACTTCCTGTGTAAACAGTATTCACGTTTTGATACAAAGGATCTATATGTTAGCTACTATTGTTGTGACTGTAACAGATCCTCCCGCTAAAAGCCCCAAAACCCCAGTTTTGATAACCAGCCAATCAAGTATTACTACTACTACTACTACTACAACAGAGGCCACTCTCCATTCATTCGAACAGCAAACACAAAAAGGTGAAGATGCTCGAACCACTGAGGGATAGGTCCCTTTTTTACAGGTACCTTTTTGACCATTGAAACTGGGGTTTAGGGGTTTTGGGGGACAAAGAGATGAGTTTATTAGCAAGAGGGTTGTGAATGTTGGGGGGGTTTAATTCATGGTTTGGAGGGATGGAGGGAACTTGCTTTTGCAGGTGGGGGGTTGATTTACTTTATTCCCAACTTCCCCAGGTAAAAGGTGGGCTTATTATTTAAGTTTAAACCATGTGCTCTGGTGAGAGAGGATGGATGTAACCCGGGGAAGGTGTTTTTCCTTTTGTTAAATACAGATGAAAGGGTTTACACAGCCTTTGACACC
The DNA here is from genome assembly GCA_016271365.2 of Neoceratodus forsteri. Classification (NCBI taxonomy): domain Eukaryota; kingdom Metazoa; phylum Chordata; order Ceratodontiformes; family Ceratodontidae; genus Neoceratodus; species Neoceratodus forsteri. The sequence goes on from CM057452.1 coordinate 736,266,916, forward strand.
ATTAGGGAAAACACTTGAAAAAAGTAAGATTTATATTCAGCTCCATCCTATTTTCTTTACTGCTTCATATACTTTCCGTAATTCATTCCTTTTTTCTTTATTATTGGAAACAGTTGTATAAAAACAAGATCCCTGTCCCCTAGACTATATTTACTCTGGCTGCTTCTCTATCAGACATCACAATCCCCTCTTAATGACATCATAAATGATCTCCATGACAACATATTTTGATGTCATAAACAATTATTATGTTGAGTGTAGGCAGGCAGCCAGAGCTAAAAGGGCAGAGATACTGTATTCATACAAATACCCTTAGTAATAAGGAAACAAGGGTGAGTACTACAGAATAAAAAAACGAAATATAAGCTACATTTAGGCCCGAATGTTACATTGTTTTCTTTTTTTTCCATATTCTGTTTGTGCTCCTATCCTCCGTGCCCCCTTCCGACTGTCCCTCCCAGCCCCGACATCCTGGAATTACCAGGGCTTACCTTTCTGCCCGGCCTGGGACTGGAGCCTGTGGAGAGTTGGGCTTCATCCTGCTACTGGCGGATTGATTTTCTCTTCCATTTTCTCCCTGTTCCCTGTTGCTGGGGCCAACACGCCAGACATGCGTGTGTGGAGATGCTCACACATCCGCGGAAGTCCCACAGCATGCACCCCTTCTGTACACCCTACAGACCCACACTTCCCCCAGGCCTCCACCTGGGGGCAGTCATCGACAGGAGCACAACCCCTCACCTCCCGGAAGAGGAGAGCTGTTCTCCAGATGCTCAATCCTATCCTTCTCCGCCGACCCCAATGGCCCGGACTTGTTCCCAATCCTGGGTCACCAGTGTGGTGGGAGGTGTGGCGTCCAGCACCTCGACCCTCAGCACCACCAGGCTGGAGAGAATGTTACATTTTTTCAGCGTTGTCTCAACTGTGTCAGGAGCTCTTTAAGAGACAACTCAGCACAGTTCTTTTCACCCAAGAAAATATTAAGCGGAGTGTCACTTCACCAGCACCCTTGCTGGTGAAGTGCCACTACATGTAGACTACGTTGAACAAAGTAGGCACTTTGCTGGCTGGAGAACTATACGAAGTTGCACTTTGCGAAGTCAGGCAACTTTATGAAGAATTTCATGAAGCCAAGTCTTCCGGCCTCGCACACCTCTCTTTGGGATGTTCCATGGTGTTTAAGTAATGATCCTTAACGTCAATGTTTTTCTGATTTACTTATTTATTAAGAGAGCTCTACTAGGAAAGGACAACTGAGCTATAACAGCTAGTTTTCAGCAGTGTCATGGGGGGAAGGGAGTACATGAGAAGACAAAACAACAGCAACAGTACCGGTTCGGTAACAATGTACAACAATATAAAAGGAATAGGCAAAAGCACTAAATATTAGAATATACAAATGGTATACAAAAACATTAACATTAGAATATACAATATACAGTTTATCTTTACTAGGACTAATATCTTTACTAGATTACATAGCCCAAACAAATGTGAGCTGTGAGAGCTGACCAGACAGCAAGACTGGAGCAGGCAGCAGAAGCAGTGTGTACAAATGAGAACCAAAAGACATACCTGTATATAAAACAGCCATACAGTTTGTGACCAGTTAGAAGCAGCATGACTGCATGTGGATAAGACAAGACATACAGAAAGGTGAGCTAAGGCAAAGAATTAAGTAGAGTGGCAGACATGAATGGTGTGCATATGGAGAAGGAACTTCAAGGAGGAAGTGGAAGAGCACGGGTCAAACGAGTGCTATCCAGCATCAAGCAACACAGCTGGAAGGAGCATACCATCATCACTTATGTTGAGATGAACCATATAGGGTGCACAAGTCTTGCAGACATAAGAAGGTAATACACAGAACTAGAGAAAGGTATCCAGCATGATCTATTCAGTGATTCTCCCATTCTTGTGGGACAGTAAGGAGGAGCAGCAGCAGACCATTAGGCAGGCAAATGGGCGACTGTGTAGATTATTGGACCACCGCTGTACCTACATTATTAGCATAGCGTACCAACATACAAGTTTTTTTATTAGTTTATATGAGTTGGGGGACATCACCTTCACATCCCCCGTGTAAAAAAGACAAGGGGGTGTGGTGGGTGGAGCCCCCCAACTCAAATAACTGAATAAAAAATATGCCGCAAATGAGATTTTTTAGCAAGTTACTGACTAATAGAAAATATGTATCCTGGACTACTGATGGAAGGTTTACCTATGCCGCAGCAACATTCCTGACAGCAACAGGCAATGCTGAGTGTCTGCATTGTACTGTTGGGGATGTGTGTGTGTTTTATTTGGCGGGCTGTGCTGCCCGAACCCCCTATGTGGGGGACTCTGGCCCCACACAGCCCAGTTACTAAGTATACAACTCCAAGTCAGAGTTGTTTCAGAGAGGGGGTGAATCACCAGGAGATGCACCACTGGTATTAGCGGGGCCCATCACAGCAACCCATGTTTTCAGATGAATTCTGTCACTGTGATGGTCTTCAATGTGGCAGTATCGCTCTACGGTCGGTACACACTGACGGAAATGGTATTTTTTTTATTAGTTTGAGTTGGAGAGCTTTGCCCCCCCCCGTGTTTAAAAGTCAAAGGGGGTGTGGGAGCAGAGCCCCCCCCTATTCAAACAAACTGACAAAACTTAAATCAATAGCAAACATGCTGGGAAAGTAGCCCAGCACAGCTATGATACATTGCAACAAGCACACAGAGAAACCATGCTGTATGCAATATGCTTTTGTGCTACACTACAAGCAGTAGTCCAATAAGCTACACAATCACCAGCAAATTCTTGACCATGGGTCTGCCTGGTGCAAGAGGGATGGTTTTCTTTTTCTCTCCAACTGGAGGGCCTTTTGAAGCAAGGAATGGCCGTTTCCCCAGCGGGGGCTCAACTTGTCCCGGGAAGACGTGGGAGTATGAGCAAGGAGACTTGACAGGGCAGTCAGGAGTGGTGTTAAACTAGAAACAGATTGAAGGGGCTGGTCCAGGGGGTGGCCAAGAGCAGGAGGCCAATGCAGGGGATCACCCAGGGAAGGACTGCAGGGCTTGGGAGCACCAAGAGAGAAGACCTCCAGGGAAGGGTAAGAAAGCTAATAGGAAGCCCACCTGGTTCAGCAGGGATGTAAAGCAGTTGATTCAAAATAAATAGGATGTCTAAAACTGGCAGAAAGGGACACTGAACCTTCAAGCAAGAAAGGAGTACAGAGCAGCACTGAGGTACTGCAAGACTGAAAACAATAAGTTAGCCAAGGAGGGGATGAAGGCAGGGCAGCCGCAGGAGCAACAAACAGAAAGAAAAGGCTACACTGAGGCATGGGGGCTCACTGACCAGCTAAGTAACACACTGAAAACAGAAAAATCAGGACACCCACCACAACCAGTTGAAAGACTGCACTTCAGAAGCCAGGAACAATGTCCAGTGCAAAGTTTATTCATGCAGCAAACAAGCAGTACAGAACTGTAAAGCAGAACCTTGGTAGTCAGGCACCTGACATGTTTCACTTAGTGAAAAAGCGAAACTGTTTTAGGTGCTAGACTACAAGGGTCCTGCTTTTACGTTTCGCACTGCTGGCTAGATGCATGAATAAACTTTGCACTGAACACTGTTTCTAGCTGTAGGAGCTGCGAAAAACACCAAAATCTTTTTCCACTACATACACAGGAGGAGGAAGGTGAAAGAGGGGATCAGAACAGTGAACACATGGAAGGGGATAAAGAACCTATGAGACAGACAGGCTGCTATTGCAGAGAAGCTAAATGAATATTTTGCAGCATTCGGCAAAGGGATGGGAGGGGATGTGCTAACTGGGAGACACCATGGCATTAACAGTAGCCAAGATCCAGCTTGCAGATATCACACCTAGTAGTTGCTACCTGAAGAAGTTCAAGCCCAGTAAATTACAAAGAGCAGACGGGATACACTCCAGAAACATGCTGCAGCTAAAGAAACAAATAGCAGGCACTTGAAGTAGTCTTTCTTAAGTCTGTCCAGACAGGACATGAAGACAGTACAGGTTTCAGGTAAGCCTGGACAAAGTTTCTTTACCAAAAGAATCATTGGGTCCTCTGAATAGTAGAGTCATGTGTGTGGCAAAGCACTATAAATTGTGTCAAGTCTGCACAGCATAATTCTTGGTCCCTCCTTATTTATGAAGTCTGAATGGCAGTCAGACTCGACGAGCCTTAAATTACAGTACATATCTGTGTTACAGGTGTGATGCCAGAGAACTGCTTAATTTCCTTATAAAATACAGGAATCCCTTTAAATATCGGAGCTCTGTAGTCCTTTCCTCCCTTAAATTACTACTTTGTTTTATTACTAATTCGCTATACACCCCCCCCCCTCCAAGGGATACGATGAACAATGCAGCTGGTAACCTGGCACTGAGAGTACTAGCCGAGGTACCAGAAAGGCCCTGTATGGCGATAGATGCCACAGACTCGCTTTCTTACCTCCAGATTCAAAGACTGCTGAGTTCCCTGCAGATGTTTAGCAGTGTGTTCTGCAGCACAGATTAACAACTTTCTCCAAGGCTAACTGAAAGCAGGACATCACATTGCCATATCCCAACACAGACTATTCCATTTCCAGCAGCACAGCACAGAACAAAACAATAGTAGTACGGTGCCTCACAGACTCCACACTGTTCTGTAAGCATCTTTCTGTGCCCTCTTACATACACTTTGTTTTGGTTCAAAGGTCAACCGGAGAGACAGAAACCTCTGTAACCATGATTACCACACAGAATTCGAAAGAAAGACTTTCTTTTGAGTTCTGTGAGGTACCATATCGCCGATTCTACCGAACTAGAAGGAAACATAGAATTATAATTCTATGGAAAGAAAGGCTTGCTTTCTAGTTCTCTAGCTGATGCTTCCAGATAGGGCTATGTTTCTTTAGAAAGCGAACACGTCTTTCTGTGCCCTTTGACATACATTTTGTTTTGGTTCAAAGGTCATCTGGAGAGACAGAAACCTCCGTAACCATGGGTGCCATATCACTGAGTCTATCAAATTAGAAGGAAACTTAGAATTATAATCCTATGGAAGGAATGGCTTGCTTTCAAGTTCTGTGGCTGACACTTCCAGATAGGTTGTAATATTTCAACAAGTTCTGACAGTTTTTGAACATTGTCAGTCTCTCAGAAAAAAAAAAACAGTTGTAGTAGTTGTGCCAGAAAAATACTAGAAAATTATAGGCCTTTTTTTTTTTTTTTTTTACTGATTTGCTGTTGCTGGCTAGTGGGAGGTCAGGTCATGGTAGCTGCAATCAGACTAAAAGCATCATGTGTGGAGAAAAATGCAAATGCACATGTGCAGCGGTGGTGGTTGGGGGGATTTCATGATCAAGACACTGGAGTTGGGCACCCCCAGTGTCACTGTTATGTTTCTGGGGGTGCTAAGAGGGAGGGTTGGATGGGGGGGTTATGTATTTCAGCGATCATGGACCGCCAAAAATAAAATAAAAATAGTGCGAGTATGCAAAGGCAGCTCTGCGTGTTCCAGTGTGTTGTTGGTTCAGACGAAATGTGGGTGTCTTTTTTTTGTCAAAGAAAGAGGACTGCAGGGCTCCACATACTGCAGCCCTAAAAAGGAAGGCCACAAAACAACAAAGGGAAACAACAACAAACATGCAAAATGACAGCAGATAAAGAAGACACAGGCAAAGCTGCTGGCTCAGGACACATGGTAGAGGAAGAAGAACCATTCCCTGACCCTGGAGAACTAGTGGAGGAGGCTGATGATGTTGCAGGCAGCTCACAGTGGCCCGCCCATTAAGCAACAGATGAGAGTGCCAGGAGGAAAGACAAAAACGGTGATGTCTGTGGTATGGGATTTCTTTAGAGTGGACAAAGAATCATGGACACATGTAGTGTGTCTCTTATGCAAAGACAGACTGAGTCAGGGTAAGGAAGGAACAAGGCTGGAAATATCTACCATGAAAAGGCATTCGCTGAAGTCCCACAGATTTCAGTATGAGAAGGCATTCCAATGCACGGCATCAGCTGCACCACCAGGCAGTGAAGCTAACGATGATGATAATAATGATGATAGCCACAGGAAGAGCATTAGGGACCAAACAGAAAGGAAGAGGAAGAAAGTCTTTCAAGTGGTAGCAGATGCAAATCTCAAACATCTTTCATTCATCAGTTCTTTAGCCCATTGAGTACCACACCTCTGTGGGCCACAAATCCCCAGCCACTTTCCCCCAACAGTTAGCCAAAGTAGGAGCCAACTGTCACATACAGGGGGAAAAAAAGGCACTCAACTTTCAGTGGTCCAGTCGGTGGAAATGGACCAGAAATATAAAGCCAACAGTCCAGAGGCAAAAAAGTTAACAAAAGCGACTGTGGAAATGCAGCCACTAACTTGCTGCCATTCTCCTTTGTGAGCAACAATGGTTTTCTATCACTAATGCAAATTGCAGTGCCAAGGTATCAAGTGCCCAGCTGTACCTACTTTTCCATAGTGGCTCTTCCTAATTTGCATCAGTGTCTACAAGATTATGTGACATGTCTTGAAAGCATCATTTGTTCCAGCCATTCCCATCACCACTGACATATGTTCCAGTGGTGATGCTATAGATTTACATGGCAGTGACTGCCCATTGGATTAGTTTCCCCTCTTTGTTCTCCTCCTCTTCCTCCTTCTCCTCCACCAGATTAGGTGCCAGCAGCAGCAATAGCAGTAGCTGCCAGTCACCAGGGCCCCCAATCTCCACAAGGCAGCTTTATGTATTGCTGGCTTTGACAATGACCATTGTTTAGAAAACTTCTTACACTTCCTTCAACAAATGTTTGATAAGTGGCTGCCACCACATTCATTAACATCAGGTTTTACAGCAATAATGCAAAGAACATTGTAACTGCAGCTAATGATGGTGATTATACACATTCTATGTTTTGTTTACTATATAAATCTGGTAGTTTAAAGATTAAGATAAGTGGCAACCATAACACGAGGGGGCACAGTCCTAAACTGGGGGGATGTTTAGAAGGAAGATTATGAAGCACTTCTTCATGGACAGAGTGGTGAACACTTGGAATCTGCTGTCAGAAGAGGTGGTATTTTTGAAGACAGTGGGAAGCTTCAAGAGAAGCTGGGATAGGCATAGGGAAAAGGTAAGGATCATGGGTAGGGAGGATGGAAAGGATGGGAGAAGTGGGGAGGGGAGACGGAGTCAGTAGCTCAAGCTGTGGACCCTGCAGTATGAGCAGCCTAGACAGACCAAATGACCTTTTTCAGCTGGCTTCTTTGTATGTTCGTATGCATGTTCGTATGAGGAAGGCACCACTGTGCAGACACATGTAGGTCTGGTCAAAAGTTTGTTGCTATTTTAACCATTCTGTAAGGGCACAAAAGCTGTTATTAAATATACAGCAATGTAACCACCTTCCAGTCCACCACCTAAAACAAGATATGGCAACAGTATGGAATTCCACCTATTACATAGTGGAACGGCTGCTATAACAACTGAAGGCTATCCACTAGTATGCCACTGAGCATGGTATTGGCAAGGGAAACATAAACATCAACCTAAATCGGTGGTGCCTGATGAAGACCCTCTGCACCATGCTGAAACCCTACAAGGAGGCCGCGCAAGGGAGGTTAAGTGCTAATGCAACTGATCTAAGCCAGGTACTCCCCCAACTGACCTCATTAACCTGCAACTTCTTTGTATGAAGTAAGTAATAAGCCACAATGGGGTGTGTGTTAGACAGTTTTAATGCAGGGCTAGGGGAAGTAGTGAGGCACAGGGCCGCAGGCTGACTGTGTCCAGCCCCCTAACCCTGCTTTAGAACTGTCTAACCCACACACCAAAAACTGTCTTATTTTACTTATAAAATGTATCTTCATATTTTATATGCCTAAAAAAAATTAAAATAGGTTAAAATAATAAAAAAATAATATGATTGCCTACATTTTACATAAAATAGTTCCTCCACCTGCATAAGGTTGAGGTGTTTTCTTTTTAGCGTAGGCGTCTTGTTTTTTTTTATCTTTTTTTTAATCCAATTATTTAACAAGGAGTTGGCACACTAAGCTGAAAGCTTATTTACAGGTGCAACCTGGGAGCACAGGGAAGTTAAGTGACTTGCTCAGGGTCACACAGTATGCAAGTGGGGGCTGTAGGATTCAAACCCAGGTCTCCAGATTTGCAGCTCAGAGCCTTAAACCACTGCACTATAGTTGTAGTTTTTGAGCTGTCCCAGGTCCAGTGCTGTTACGGCTGTTTACACACACACACACACCCCCCCCTCATATTAATGTTTTTACTGTTATTTTATTCCAAAGCTTGTCCGGTCACAGGAGAGAAACCAGAAGTGGGAACAGAGAGGCTGTGCTGATGAGAGTGGTCGGGCTGGCGGCTGAATGGGTTGAGCAAGATTAGAGAAAGACAGAGTTTTACTTGTACTTTATATGTGAGTGCTACATTCATTTAAAAAAAAGAAATAAATATGAAACTCACAGTAGGCATAGCACACGGAGCTAGATAGAGTTGGGGAGGCAGCAACGGTCACCATAGCCACAGTCAGAATGGTCTCACACTGTTTATGTTTGAAAAGTGAAGTGAGGGAATGAGACTGGAAGTCAGAGAGCCTTGTGTGTTTGTATTTAAAGATACTTAAACTGTACTTTTTTACATTTGTGATATAGGATTTCAGAGATCGGGTAATAGGGATTTGATAGAAGTAAACCGAGTGGCAGTCTCACTGACAGGGAAAAAAATGGCAGCTGTTACTGTTTAAATTCTAACAAGGCTCAGGGATATCTTGATTTGTTATGTCCAGGTATTCAGGACTAGTTTTAGCCCTGCTTTAGACATTTCCAACATGTGGCTAACGACCAATGAGATTAGTCAAAATCCCTTTCCCATTTTATAAAACTCAATATGAGGAAAAGGAAGATATCACTACTCTCCATGTACAAAAAAGGATAAGATAACATTTTTGGAATGACACACACATTTCAAAAATGTGTGCAGTCTCTTGGCCCCTCAGTTCGAAGACAAATTTTAGACATTCTTTGATGCACTAGAATGTGGTAAGATCAGCAGTCCTGTAAAGCTGGGCTTATCCATCTGATCTTTGTACATCTCTATACACATGGCACAAAACAGGAACAGGAACACAAATAGAACAGAAGAAGAACACTCATCATCATCATCCTTTGTTGCACTCACATTGACAGGCCAGGTGGAGGATAGGGAACCAGGAGGATTACAATGAGTTTCCACTGCTGCTACTGAACGTCACAGTAGTCACTCATTTTTGTTTCCAAGTGAATATGCTACTACCTATGCTGTTGCTCCTCCCCCCCCCTCAGAAATACAGCCACTGATGACAAGTTATTCTCAGAACAACTGTCTGATTATGGCTTGATGAAAAAAAGCTTGACAAGTCAGTTTCTGACACAGTGGTGGCTGACATACTGGCAAACAAAATGGTTCAGGACTAGCTGAATAAGAACATGCCACTAGCAAAAGGAAATATGCCTCTATTGTACTGGTACCAAAAAAGACCATGTGTCCCTCTTTGACATTGGTAGCTGTTGAACATCTCAGTTGCCCACCTGCAAGTATATATGCAGAGAGGATTTTCAGTGCTGCAGGCACTGTTGTCAGCAACAGAATATGCATTTGACCCAAAATGTAGAGATGCTTACTTTTTAAAAAATTAACCTGCTCCTTTTACCAAAGCCCTTTTTGCCACAGTTTATGGATGATTAATCTCCTACACTACAAGCTGGACTAAAGACAGAGAAGGAGGATGAGATGGATGGGGAAGACATCTGTATCAATTCATTGTTTTGGAACCAGCAGCCTACTACTACACTATTGTCATACTCAGTCTTCTTCAGATTAATGTTTTAGGAATTTTTGGTATGCCTACGTAGGCTGAATAAATAATTTTGGGAGCAACATTGACCATAAAACCAGTGTGTACAACACTTATCCATGGCATAACATGAAGCCTTGTCCATGAGTGCCACTGTCCAAATGGGCACAATTTTTGAAACCAGTAGCCCACACTGTGGGATGCTGCACTGTGGTCTTCCCTCAGTCTTCTTCAGATTAATGTTTGGTGAATTTTGGGCAGGCCTACACTGGTTGGATAAATAATATTGAGGGCAACATTGCCCATGAAACCAGTATGTACAGCATTAATCCATAACATAATGGAAAGTCTTGTCCATGTGTGGTACTGTCCCACTGGGTACTTTTTCTGGAAACAGTATCCCACACTGTGGGATGCTGCACTGTTGTCGAGAACAGCAAGAGGAAGGAGCTGCTGTTAGAACTTTACTACTTTACTGGACTAAAGAACTAGACCTCTACTACTGGGAACTTCAATTTAGGGTAAAATCAAACAAAAAAAGAGTCAGTGTGTTTGTCTAAGTTAAGTAAAGGAGTTATCTATGCAGTTAGCTAGGTGAAGAAACAAACTGTGAATTGGGGGAGTGGCTTAGGCAGAAGGAAGCTAGGTGTTTGCATTTAAAAACTGACCTAGATAGCTTTTGGCAGAGAACTGCAACAGGAAGAAGCTGCTGTTAGAACTTTACTGGGACTATATTGCCCTCCTTCCCTCCCTTCCACCCTTAGCTGGTTCTACTTTTATAGGCACAGGATTTGACTGACAACAGGAACTTCCTGTTTGGGAGCAGGAAGGGAGTGGTCACAGAGGCACCAAAGACTCACCATCCTAGAAGGAAAAGAGTAGTTCTCCATCCCCCCCCCCCAGCTGCTGGAGGTCTGACTGAGCAAGGAAGAAGGAGATTACTGAAGAATATAGGAATTTCCTGTCCCAGAACAGGAAGATCAGGAGCTTTAAGGGGCACAGAGGTAGTAGGAAAGTAGGGAAAAAAATTAAATGAAAAAAAAAAGAATAAACAGAGAGAGGAAGTATACAAAACAACAGTTAAGGGCTACAAATAAGACATAATGGGAGTGGTGCATGCAGTGACTGTGGAGCAGCAGTCTTCTGGGAGACTTTCTGGAGGATGCAGTGTTGTCCCATCTGCAGGCACCTCTCTGGGCTGAGGGAGAAGGTTGCTCATCTCCAGGCTGAGTTGGCCAGGATTCGGGGGACCTCCTTTCCCACCCAGGGACCAGCAGGGCCACCGCTGCTGCCTCAGAGGTTGCCAAGAAAGAGGATCGGTTGGACCACAGTGGTTTCAGGGAGGGTGAGGGTGGTGGAACAGAGGTGCATCCCTCTAGTTGTACTTCTCCACAATTCATATGCCATTCTGGCAGAGTGCAGTTCCTCTATGGAGGCACACGCAGTGGAGACCAAGGAGGATGCTGGGAACCTCCACAAAGGAGACCCACAGGAGGGTGGCATGGGAATTCACAGGAGAAGGAAACAACTCCTGGTGGGGGACTCCATTGTTAGGAGGCTAGAACTAGGGGAGGGAGGGGAGAGAGAGGTAAGGTGCCTGCCAGGTGCCATGGCTTGGAAGGACATGGAGCAAATCTTCAGGATCATGGGAGCAGCTGCATGGAGGAGGGAGCTGGATGTCATTGTCCACCTAGGGACAAATGATATGGCTGGGAAAGGGATCAGAGCAGTGCAGGAGGAGTTTGTAGAGATGGGAAGGGGCCTTAGACAAGTAGCACACACGGCATCCTTCTTGGAGGTGCTGCCTGTCTATGGCATGGGTGAGGCTAGGGTGCTCCACACCATTGGACTCAATCAGTGTTTGAAAAACTGGTGCAGAGCTCAGGGTTTTGGCTTCATTGGGGACTGGAGTCTAGCTGGAGTGATGCAGGCCTATACTGGCGTGATGGTCTGCATCTGTCCTGGAGAGGAACCAGGATCATAGGTGATAGGTTTAAATGCTTCATTGGCAAGCATTTAGACTAGCCAAGGGGGAGGCACTGAAAAGGAGAAGGGAAATCCTAGCTCCTCCCCCCCAAAAAATTGAGGTAGTTAATGAGGTAAACACCAAGACAGAGAAGTCGATAGGGAAAAGGGCAAGGGCAAATGGAGAAAAAGACAAAGGCAGTAAGGACAGGGATGGTGCAAAAAGGAGTAAGGCCATCAAAAAATGGAGGGTAATGAGTACCAATGCCTGTAGTCTAGGTAACAAGCTCCCTAAACTGGTGGCCTTGATGGAAGAGGGATGCCTAGATATCATGGCAGTCACAAACACATGGTACACAGAGAACCATGGCTGCGATGTCAACATACCAGGGTATACAATTTATAGGAGGGACAGGGAGTGTAGAAGAGGAGGAGGAGGAGTATATCTATATAAGGGAAGGGATCAAAGCAACAGAACTAAAGTGTAAATAGGGAGGAGAGGAGGCACTGTAGGTCACCCTGGAGACTGGAAATGGCACCACAATCCGCACAGGGGTTGTATACAGACCCCCGTCTCAGGGGGAGGAAATGGACAAGGAAATGGTAGAAGGCATCCTTAGGATGGCAGAGAAAGGGGAGATATTGTTGATGGGGGACCTGAATATGCCAGATGTTAACTGGAGCACCTTTGCTGCAGCCACATCCAAGAGCAGGGCCATTCTTGATGCCCTACAGGGGGCATGCCTCAGACAACTAGTGTTGGAACACACTTGGGAGGGAGCAATCTTAGACCTGGTACTGTCAAATGGGGATGGAGAGAGGATCTCAGATCTAGAAGTGGGTAGACATCTGGGAACAAGTGACCACCAAACATGTGGTTAACGATAAATTCAGCTGCAGAGTCATGCCATACAAAAGTTAAGGTACTGGACTTCAGGAGGGATGATTTTGTCAAAATGGGAGAGTGCCTCAGAAAAGCACTAGCAAACAGGCAAGAAGGAGAGGTGGAGCAACAATGGGGGAAACATCAGAACTGCCATCACAGAGGCAACAAGCCTTTGTGTGAAGCAAATAAACAGTTCTCAAAAGAGGTGGCGGAGAAGGTTAGGGAGAAAATTATAGTATTCAGGAAGTATAAGGAAACACAGAAAAAGCAGGACAGAGAATTGTACCAGTTAAAGCAGAAGGAAGTGGGGAAGGCAGTCAGAATAGCAAACGCCCAAACTGAGGAAAAGGTAGCCAACTCAGTTAAGAAAGGGGATAAAACCTTTTATAGGTACATTAGGTAGTGAAGAAAGACAAAGGAAGGGATACTGGGGCTGAATAAAGAGGAGGGTTGGTGGGCAGAGAGCGACAGTGAAAATGCAGGGATACTGAACAAATATGTCTGCTCAGTATTCACAAAAGAAGAGGAGGGGGAGGTGCCTAATCCAGTTAATAGAAGCACGCTAAATCGGGGGGTCAATATCAGTCCTTTCACAGAAAAAAAGGTTCTGAAAGAACTCCTAAAACTGAAGATGGACAAAGCAATGGGGCCTGATGGGATGCAACCCAGAATTCTAAAAGAACTAAGGGTAGAACTAGTAACACCACTGACTACCCTTTTTAACAAATCATGGAAGGATGGTGTTGTACTTGAGGACTGCAGAAGGGTGGATGTGATTCCCTTAAATAACTAGCTTGGGATGAACTCCATTCAAAATAAAATATTTCCAGCCAAAAAACTGCTTTTCATTTCTTTTATTCCACACCAAAAGGTCCGGGCAACAGTTTTGTGGCCACCACCACTTCCTCAAGCTCCAGTATACAGTGTTGTTCTTCTTGTTTAAACCTCCTTCAGTTTTGCACAGCATTTTTCAATCTCTATTTTTTTGTTTTTCTTTTCCAGTTTTTAACTTGTTCACAGTCTACTTCAACATGGCTCCTCTCTTATGGTGCCTTTAAAGTCACCTCCCCTGCCTTTCTTCTTGGCTGTGCTTTCTTGTAATGCTCTCACTCTGATATTCACAACTTCTTTTCTTTTTCTGACCTAGCTTCTCTGTGCTTGTTTCATGTTGCCCTTGCTCTAGCACTTGTGGTTAAACTATTCTCTTGGTATTTCAACAATGTTCTGAGGATCTGGCCAACTTCCTGGTTAGGCAACTACAGACCTGTCAGTTTGACCTCAGTGGTAGAGAACATGATGGAATCACTTCTGAAGGAAAGAATTGTTGAGTACCTAGAGGCCAGTGGGGCACAGGACCCAAGGCACCATGGATTCACAGCAGGAAGGTCATGTCAGATGACTTTAATAGATTTCTTTGACTGGGTGACCAAAGTAGTAGACCGGGGAGGGGCTATGGACATGGCCTACCTAGACTTTAGCAAGGCATTTGACACAGTCCCACACAAAAGATTAATAAACAAGCTAGCGAGCCTGGGAGTGGGTCCCATGGTAGTGGCCAGGATGCAGAGGTAATAGTAAATGGAGTCCACAGTGAAGAAAGGGGGGTTACTAGTGGGGTACTGCAGGGCTCAGTACTGGGTCCAGTCCTTTTTAATGTCTTTATAAGTGACATTGCAGAGGGACTGGAAGGAAAATTATGTCTCTTTGCAGACAACACAAAGATCTGCAACAGGGTTGATACACAAGGTGGGGTGGAAAGGATGAGAAGGGACTTGGTTAGGTTGGAGGAATGGTCAAATGTATGGCAGCTTGGATTCACTGCAAAGAAGTGCAAAGTAATGCACCTTGGAAACAAAAACCCAGGGGAAGTGTATACAATGGGAGGTGAGATACTGACAACAACAAAAATGGAAAGGGACCTGGGGGTAGTTATATCAGGTGACCTAGAGATGGGCAAACAATGTGAGAAGGCAGTAAGGAGGGCTGGGGGTATATTGGGATGCATAGGAAGAGGCTTCACCAGTAGGAAACAAGTTGTTATCCCTCTGTTCAGATAGTTGGTGAAATCCCATCTGGAGTACCGTGTGCAGTTCTGGAGACCCCATCTCCGCAAGGACATAGACAGGGTAGAAGATGTCCAGAGGAGAGCAACCAAAATGGTGCAGGGTCTGCACCAGAAGCCATATGAAGAGAGACTAAAGGAGCTTAATACGTATACCTCGAGGAAGGAGGGAGAGGGGGATATGATAGAAACGTTCAAGTACCTCAAGGGAATCAACAAAGTCCAAGAGGGTAGTATCTTTCAGAAAAAGAGATGTGCAAGAACAAGGGGGCACAATTTGAAGATAGAGGGGGGATGGCTCAGAGGTAATGTGAGGAAGTATTTTTTCATGGAGATGGTTGTGGATGCATGAACAGCCTTCCTGAGGAGGTTGTGGAGTCAAGAACAGTGGGGAACTTCAAGAATGCATGGGACAAATATAAGGCAATTCTAGTGGGGGGGGGGTAGGAGGAAGTAATCTGTTGGTTAACTAGAATCTGCAGGTTATGCATTAGGTAGGGAAATTGGCAGACTAGGTGGGCCAAGCAGTCATTATCTGCCATCAAATTCTATATTTCTATGTCGCTCAGTCTTATTCAGATTAATGTTTGGTGAATTTCTGGCAGGCCTATGCAGGCGAAATAAAGAATTGTGGAAGCAATGCTGCCCATGAAACAAGTGTGTACAGCACTTATCCATTCATAAAGGAAAGTCTTGTCCATGTGTGGCACTGTCCCAATGGACACTCAAGTTTTGGAACTAGTAGCCTACACTGTGGGATTCTGCACTGACATTTTGTGGACATAAATAGGACTTACAACTATAACCATTTTATCTTTTTTTTTCTCCCCCAATTGTTTAACCAGGAGAGACATACTAAGCTGAAAGCTTGTTTACAGGTGCGACCTAGGAGCACAGGGAAGTTAAGTGACTTGCTCAGGGTCACACAGTTTGCAAGTGGGGGCTGTGGGATTCAAACCCAGGTCTCCAGATTTGCAGCTCAGAGCCTTAAATCACTGTGCTATACTGCCTCCCTATCTGAGCATTGTTAGCCATAAACTCTTGTTTATTGCTAATGGCATTGTCCACTTTTTGGCACTGACTGAACAGATATGATTTTTGGAACTAGAACCCCTCAGTGTGGTTCACTGCATCATACTGCTGTTTGGGGTACTTCATCAGCTCAGTACATTATGTTATTTCATTTTATCCCATTTCTTAATGATTTTATATGGTCAAATCAGCACAAACTATTCTCTGGTTAGGAGAACTTTGCTAAACTTTACACAGTTCGGCAGTCAAAGTTTGCACGGTTGAACATTGGAAGGTTCACAAAGCCATTAGATCTATAGATGACGTGTCACAGCTAGTGGCTGTTTTTTACTTCCAGTTACTTTAATAACACTTTAATCAAATTTGATTTGACAGAGAGCTATCAACTTACAGATGATCATTGAAAGCTTGAATCAAACTATTAGTTATTTATTAGATTCACTGCCTTCTCTTTCATTATACTAACTGATGCCCTTCACAACTGGACATTAAGTGGAAAAACAGAGGCTGTTGGGAGTGCAAGAAGACATTGGCAGTGTGGTGTGTTATGATTGCACAAGAAATGTCTAATTTTCATTTGAAAATTCCTAGGGGCAGAAGGCCCATGAATGTCCCAAAAGTGCAGGTAAGTAAGCATTATTTTGTTGAACCTTGCTTGTCAAACATAAATATCGAATCTGAAAAACCTGGTTCTGTACCTCCATTTCTGTTCCTGCATCTCGGCAATAAGAGAACAGTATTACATTGAAATACAGCTCACCTGTTTAAAACTTTTGTACAAGAACTTATTAGTCTAACATTTCAGGCTTACAAAAGTGTTCAATGCAGCCTGTGATCTGGGCTCAGAATTTGCCCTTCTTGTTGGTGTGCGCTTGCCTGCATCCCCAGGGTTGGTGAATTGGCAAGCTTGCCCTCCACATATGATGCACAGGCAAGCAGTAGAAAGTGATCTGTGCACAATGCACATACTACAAAATTGCTCCTGTACTCCAACAAATTGCTTTCAGCAACATCATACTGCTTATGATAGGTGTGGGAAAAACTGGATGACAATCATACTGCAGTGGTTGCTTTCCATTTGCTGTGCGCAGTACCCAGTCTCGAACCTTCACTCTACTATTGATCACAAGCAAACTTCTGGGGATGGTTCTGGAAGCTCCTGATGCCCGGGTATTTATTCAGTATGCTCTTTTAATCACAAGTCCATCACACTCTTCAGACAACCCAAGAATCACTGGCAGCCACTGAAGCACACAATCTCTGGTGCATTCCTGTTCGACTCCTTCTGGGACACCAACAATCCAGATGTTTCTTTTTTTCCCTGATAATTGCTCATTATCTAGCACTTCCAAGTGATATTTCAAATTGGTGTTTTCCTTGATCAGTTTATTGCTGGATGAGAGTGCTTGGGCTGATCTTCCCTCCACCACTTTTTAGGTGTCTACTGCAACAGTAATTTTACAGAAAAAAAAGAAAGGATGGTTGTGGGCTCTTTAATGCCAAAATAACTTATAAGGCATCCAAATAGTATCGAGTTAATTGGTGCTCCTTCCAGCGTTAGTATCAGAAAAAATATATTTCAAAAAGCTTCTACATCTGTAAGAAGTGCACTCAAATTTAGCACAACAGCAAATGCTTGTTTGCCATAAATTATTTATTCATATCAAAAACACACCACTCTAAAAAAATGCTTCAAAACACCTAACTATAATACCCAAATTGTGGTGTTCACAGCGTGAAGTGCCCTTGTGATTCAGTTCATTGCTCTAAATGTAAATCATCAGGCAAGCTCACAAAACAGTTACAATATAATCGTTTTACTTAACAGACTTTTGTAAGCTTCACAGGTCCCCACCGTTGTTTCTTGGCTCAATTGCCTAATCCTGTTCGCGGACTGGACCAGGTCGCTTCACCAAACAAGCCGAAAGGAAGATGCTAGCAACATGTTCTTGTTCTTACTTGGTGCTATTGCTCCTTCATGCTGCTTGCATCTCAATTGACTACCTACGTGGACCAACCATGATAGAAAGTGCTTAAGTAATTTTACAGTTTCAGTGCTCCCATTCTTTGCAGTATTGTTTCGGTTTTGGTGTCCATTGCTCTCACACTGCCAAGACATTATCCAATGGGGGTGCAGTACCTTTAGCCATAGTCTCCACCATGCCTGAGCACCCCATGGCTGCTGTGTTCGTTGCCTCCATCTTTTAGTGTCATCTCGCCCCTCCGTTATTTGGATACACCATGTTCAAATTGTAGAAGGCCTCACTGTTAGGAATCTAATAATGCTTTAAGTTCCAATCGCAATCAGGATTAAAATCTTTATTTTACAAATGTAATCCATCTGCAATGCAGAGCTCTCTCAAAAAGTTGATTTCCTTTAGCTGATTCTCTAGCAACCCCACACACTGTCTTTAATTCAGTAAGGCAGCTCCCATATAAAGCTACAATTAGAAAGTCCTTGATTAATTATAAATGCAATGATGTACCAGTCACTTAGTTTGACTTGTAACCTTGTCCTGTGAAACCTGTGATTACTAAACAAAAATTCTGTGCTTTTCTGTTTTTTGGGGAACCTGATGCTTGTTGTGGAGTGACCCCCCCCCCAAACCAGGAGTGAGTTCAATAAAAATAAATATTATCAAAGTTAGTTCTGCTGCCTTGTTGTGTGGGCAGAGCTCCGCAGACATATTGGCATCACATCACTTTGTAAAAACACCATGGAAGCACATGACCGGACTACTGCCTAGTGTGCTTCTACAGTGCTTAGGCACAGTTCCAGTCATTGTGTTTATGCAGCCCTTCCCACTGTGGGCCACATAAGCACACCCCCTTCTCAGGGCATTACTTCTTCCACAATTGTGGAAGTGACAGCCGTCGTTATTAAGCAACAGAGGCTGCTGCTTCAGGAGACTTGTAATACATTTTTTAAAGTTCTTTGTATTGCCAAACAAGTGACAGGAGCCTTAAGATCATCTCTTGTTTTATCTGTTTCAAATAATCTGCCTAAAACATCCTTCTTGTAGAACTAGAGCTGTTCAACTATATGTAACAAAGTAGAGAAAGCCCCCTGAAACTGACAAGAAAGAAATGTGTTCTCTCTATCTCTCTCTCCCCCACTCACTCCTGACTTTACAATAAAAAGTGCCCGTAAGTTGTCCAAAACAAAAGGCAGCATAAAGAAAATTAAAGAAATAAATAAATGCCCAAAGGAAATTTTTCTTTAATAGTGCAGCCTTTGTATGGCTCCTACAAGGCAAAAGGAACCCCTTTTGTAACCAGGGAATAGTGAGGAGAGAGTTGCTCAGTAACATATCAGAAAAGACTCGGTGTCTCTCTTGCTCACCTTTTTTTTTTTGTTTAAGTCCTGAGTTGTCTCCCGAAGCTCATGCTGCAGCCTGTAATCAAATTGCATTAAACAAGAGAGTCTGCTGTTTCAGGAGACTCGTAAGACATTATTTAATGTTCTAAAGAACATAAAAGAAACAAATAAATGCCCAAAAGAAAATTTTCTTCAATAATGCAGCCTTCTTATGGCTCCTACAAGACAAAAGGAACCCTTTTTATAACCAGGGAGTAGCGTAGAGAGAGAGACGCTCAGAAACACATTAGAAGAGATGTGGTCACTCACTCCTATTTTTTTTGTTTAAAGATCATGTGCAAAGCCCATTTTTGGAAAATCTGCTTTGTTCTGTTTCCATACATTAGTGCATTCAGGTAAACTATATGATTATTTTAATAAACATTAGTTTCTGAACATATTTTCAGAATATGTTTTCACTTTTCATGCATGCACCATTGATGCTCACTCAGTTCTCATAAAGAACCCACTATTGAAATGAACCATGACACCAATTTGGAGGAGTGGGATTTTTCCAATCTTGTGCATGGTATTATGGCAGTGGATAGCATTTACTCTTGATAAAGCATCAGGCTACATTATTTTTTTTTCTTTTATTCAAACCTTGAATGTCAGTCAGAAGATGACTATGAGGGCTCTGACAATATTAATTCAGGGTCTGCTATTGTTTCTTACTTGTTTGAGCCTATCATTGCAGCAGGTGAAATATCCGAAGCTGACTCAGAGAGTGAAAGTGACAGCGATGACAGCAATCTCATTGGTGCAAAATTGAATACAGACTTATGAGTAAAATAAGCTACATTTACTGTGCATATGTATCCTAAACATCCAAATATTAGACAAATATAAAAAAATGCAGTGTTTGTATTAGAAAGCACTGACAGCTGTCATACAGATAATCTAAGATCACCCGAGATTCGAACAGAGGACAGCATTAGGGACAGTTGCATTTCTCTGAGCTCCAGTGCACCCTTATCCCTCCCACTGCTGATAAAGCCCAAACTAGTTACATCCACCTAACATTTAATGTATTTAAAAAAATTAAATATTTAGTCATTGAAGAAACAGCCTGATTGAAGCGCAAGAGTTAATATTTTGACAGCAAATGCTCATCACGCTACATTAGCCTGTATTTTACTAGTCAAGTAATTATTGAGTACTGATCCACCAATATTTCTCTTCAACTCCTACATTCAGATCAGATACATAAGACTTTTAAGAAACATGGGGACAAACAGAGAAGTGGAAATAGGAGGGCGGAGAAGGCTCTTTTTATTGACTTTTCTTTGGACCGTGGTTTTGTTCTTCCATCCATTTCAAGGTAAAATGTTAATAAAAAATGCTTTAACAATGTGTCTGTGTCATGTTTCTTATTTGCAAAGTGAGCTTTTGATTAAGTTAGTGAATTAACTTCATTGTTATCACGTTTTTACTGCTGTTTCATATCAGCTGTAACACAGTAATGAGCTCAATTGAAAACTGTCACTGTTTCAAGGAGTCCTGTGCTACCTTGCTGCTTGATTTTCTGGTTGTGAAAGCACACCTCTCCTGTGAACCCTCAGCCTTAGCTGTCAGATGAGAGAGCTGTGTGGCATGACATGCAGTTTTACCTTTTATCAGTTCCTGGTTTGAAATGTAATAAACATCTTTTTTTTTTTACTGTGATTCTACATATTAATTTCTCACAGACTATAGTGATGGTAAAATCTAAATCGACTTTTCTGTGTGAAGCTGTTCTGTGTGACAGAGAACTTAATCATTTCATTCAGCAAAGTGAAGACTCTGGTTTCTTTAGCTTTCATGACAGTATACTTTCACCAGTTCCCATTTTAAAATGTAATAAAATATCTGTTTAACTGTGATTACACATTTTCTCACAGTTTAGTAAAGGAACATTTAAGTATTTCATTAGTCTACACATATTTCACTTGGTATATTGAAATGTGTGCATCAAATAACCTAGGCATCTTTCCTGTGTGAAGCTGATTTCTGTGATGGAGAGCTGAGCTGGATCAACTCATTCAGCCAATGGTTAGACTTCGGTTTCTTGAGGTTTCACAGTACGTGTAGTGTCATATCTAAGCAATTGCGTGACAGTGTACTTTATCACCATTTCAACATGTCTTGTTTTTGGGGAAGGGGCTTCCAGTAATCCTTATCCAGCATGATTTAAAATGGTGCTGGTGGTCAGTGAACACTATAAAACAAGTTATAACTCTGTAATATACTGTTTGTTTAAAGTATAGAATGTACACTGTTATGAAATCTCTTAGATCTGACATGTGAAACTTCAATAAACCGGAGTCTACGCATTGGCTGAATGAACTGATTCAGTTCTGTGTCACAGAGAACAGCTTCACATAGAAAAAGTGCCTAGGGTATTTGATGCGCACATTTCAATATACCAAGTAAAATGTGTCTACATTAATTACATAATTCAATTTTCCTATACTTAGAGACTGTGAGAAAATGCATAATTGCAGTTAAACAGATGTTACATTTTAAAATGGGAACTGTTGAGAGTACACTATCATGAAACCTAAAGAACTGGAGTCTATATAACGACTGAAGGCAATGACTCAGTTTTCTGTAATCACACAGATTTTACTATAATTATAGTCTGTGGTAACATGTAGAATCACAGAAATGAAAGATCTTTATTATATTTCAAACCAGGAACTGATATGAGGTTAAACCACATGACATGTCATACAGCTCTCTCTCATCTGATAGCTAAGGCTGATAGCTCACAGGATAGGCTGTGACGTGTGTTCTCGCAGCCAGAAAACTGAGCAAGGAGCTACCAGCAGGACTGTCTGAAACAGCGACAGTTTTCATAGAGCACATTACTATGTTATGGCTGTATTTAACAGCAGTAAAAGTGTGGTAAAAATGAAGTTAATGCACTAACTTAATCAAAAGCTCACCTAACAAATAAAAAACATGACACAGTCACATTGTTAAAGCATGTTTTATTACATTTCACCTTGAAATGGATGGAAGACAACAAAACCAAAGTCCAAAGAAAAGTCAATAAAAAGAGTCTCCCCCCACTCCACTTCTCTGTTGGTCCCTTTGTTTCTTAAAAGTCTTATGTATCTGACCTGAATGCAGAAGTTGAAGAGAAATGTTGGTGGATCAGTACTCAATAATCATTTGACATGGAGGCAGTATAGCGCAGTGGTTTAAGGCTCTGAGCTGCAAACCTGGAGATCTGGGTTTGAATTCCACAGCCCCCACTTGCATATTGTGTGACCCTGAGCAAGTCACTTAACTTCCTTGTGCTCCCAGGTCACACCTGTAAACAAGCATGTAAAATTACTGTGTTACAGCTGGTATACTGGCCTCCACTGTTCTAGCATCACTGCTGATGATAACTCAGTCTAGGATGTTGTGGTTGGAAGTCTTAAGATTTAGATTGGTGGAAGTGGTTATGATCTGCGCAAGGTTAAGCTGTTTTAGCAGGTCGCCACTGCCACATACAGTAGGAGTTCCTGGCTCCAGTTTATGTTGTAATCCCCAGCAGTTATAGTGTCTCTCGTTACAAAGCACTGGCCACTGCCCTGTGCTGAGGTCTCAAACATTTACTTGTACTCTGTATTTAAGAGACTGTTGATCTCCACATTAGTTTAAAAGGATTAACATTGTTGTGGGTGTTGACAATATCCCTTTAAAGAAGACATAAAAATGTAAAATAAAAATGTACTACTGTAACCCCCTTGTTACCCGGTATTACTAGAATCCCAGTAAGACCTAGTGGTAGGCAGGGAAGGCAGCTTGTGAAACTCCAGTTAAATGGCTTTCACATTGTCTCACTCTGTTCTCAGTCTCAGCTGAGACTGAGGGATGACATCACCATAGAACTATCGCAGCTGCATGAGCCACAATGGAATCTGCAGCAGGGAGTTGGAATAGAATGTTGGGAGGTTTGAGCAGTAGTCTGTAGGTCAGTTGGAGTTGGGAGCTTGCTGAGAGAGCAGCACAGCAGCTCTGTGTAGGCTCGTAGAGCCTCAGCCCTGACATAGGGCTACAATCTGAGAAAAAGGTGTGTGTTTCCACCTTAAGAGAGACACGGAAGATAGTTTGAAGTGGTGGAGACCGCTGATTCGGGTCTCAGTTACCCCTTCCTCTGGGGATGGGGTCAGGAAAGGGTTTTCTGCATTTTCCAGAGGCAACCCTCTGGTTCTGCTACTAGTGGAGAAGCTGCCTATTTGTTCCAGAGTTTTTGGGAAACAAGAAGATTTGTGAATCGCCTGTGGGGCACCTGCAACCGGAGGGTGAGTTTCTGCTCTTTCTAAAGAGCCTATGTTTTTCACCCTGGGACTTGTGTGATAGTGGGGATTGGACTACTGAAATAGAGGGAGGCCTAGAGTAATAGGCTTAGCCAAAAAGTAAAAGTATGTTTAAATCCAGCACTTATGGGAAGTTAAGACATGTAGAGATGATGTGACATACGTCTGCCCAGTAATCTACATTGCCAAGCTTTCAGTAAAAGAGTTGTTTAGTTTCCAGAGAAATGGCCGGGTATGGATTGTGGGAGCTGGAGGTGGGAGACCCCCCCATCTTTAGTGACCAGGTCCACCTCTATGGATTTGCTCTGTGGATTTCTACTTTGCTTCTTGCACTTGGCCAGTGATGAGGGAAGTACCCAGACGTGGGATTGGAAGGAAAATTCCCTCTAGGAGTCGAAGGCTCTAAGGTGGTTTGGGGAACCACAGCAGGAAAATTGGTTCATTTCCCAAAATGGACTGTGGATCAAGTGGCTGGTGGGGGAGCCAGAACAGTGGGGAAAACCCAAGTAGTGTACAAGTCGGGCTGTGTACCCAAAGCTGCGTGCAAGTCCGGGCTGTGTGCCTGGTGGGTTCAGAGCCTGAGGGCTGGAAATAGTGAAGAAGTGTTCTGCTGTTGTCTCTAATCTGCATTACCAGGAATGTAGCCCCGTGGGGATCCAACTATGCTTTGTTTGTTCAGCTTGGATGTGAATAAAAGCCACACTGTAGAATCCCATTCCTGGTTCTGGACATTACAGTTATTGCTTTCTTGTGTTCGGATTTACTTGGGTGCTCCTGTGCAGAGTAGCCAAACCTAGGCCCCCTGTGCTGAGTAACCTCATCCTCCCCGAACCCAGTCCCCAACAGGTACTGCTGTCAGCTTCAACAGCATGCCACCTGTCATTTTGCAAAAAGGCAGGGGTGAGGGGTTACAAAAATGGAGGCACCACTTTGGATTTTAATTCTGGGAGGAAGGTGCTCTGGCAAGTGGCTAGCATTTTGGCTACCTGGTAGTGGGTAGACCAAAAGCTGAAGCAAGTAACTAGTGTGTTGCTGTGTGCTGTGGATCTTATGCTGCTGTTTAAAATGCCAACTGTTTACCAAGGAGCAATAAAGCTAAAGAGTGTGCCCTTGTCCTGCATCAAATTGTTTACAGCGTTTTTGCCTGCTTTGTAAAATGAACTGTGGTAAAGAAAAGTGTGGAAGACTAGGGGCAGCAACAGGAAAATTGTGTCCTGGACGTTGGAAATGCTTTTTGAATGAACTGAGAGACTTGCAGGTGTAAATGGCTATGTTAAATGGCTGAAATGGCTCCCCATCGGAGTCAGTTGAGAGAAAAAAAAGTTGCATTCTGCAGTTTAAATTTGCCTGCTCGACGATCGCCGTGAGGAGAAGAGCACTCGCGAGGAAGAAGAGGCTCATTTGCATGGCGTAGTGTGATTGGTGAGGTTGCAATCAGTCCTGCCCCTCAGCCAGCTCTACAGTGACTGCCCCAGCATTCGAGAGGGAGTGTGAGTAGAGTGCGTGTACTGGCTAGTGGAGGAGCGTCGGGGAGATTTAAAAGTGCTGAAAACGTTTAAAAATAGACCTGTTTTGTTCAAAATCGGGCTCAGCCCACTTATCGATCGTCTGAATTGCAAGTGTGGTGGTCGAGGAGACGATCGGCAGGACTGCCCGCCAGTTTCTGTTCTGAGGCCTCCAAGAACTGGCTGCAGGCCGTTTTTCCCCATTGCAGCAAACTGCTACTGATAACAGTAAGTACTAACATTGAAACTGCTCAAACAGTGATTTTCTGCCAAATGCCATATAAATATGTGTGCAGCAGTGTAGTTGCTTTGCAAGTAACGACTGTGTCAAGTCCTGCCAGCAAGTGCAAGTCTGTTAAGCCATTGACTGTGTGCATAGTAATGAGTTCAGCCTCAGTTTCAAGTTGAAAGCCAGAGAGAGACTGTGAGTTGTAGCCAAATGTGCAGCACTAGTTTTACAGGCAATCCTGTGCTTAAAAACCTGAAGCTTTAAGGGACTGTGAGTCAAAGAAATGTTTCCAGCATGTAAAAAGTCTGTGGAAAATCATGTAAATGTGTTTAGAACAAGAACAGTGCAAGTTTGTGCAGTTTGAGCAAAAGTTATCAGTAGTGTGTGTAAATCGGGTGCGCAGTGGCTTGACCCAATTTCTGAATGTTGATGCACAGGAGTGCTGCCGCCGCCATTACAGGGTGGGTAGTAATGTAAACACAGCAGCAGCACAGGAGCCATTTTAAAATTAAAGAGACTGTTCAGTAAAGTGGGACTTTCAGTTACAGTGAAGTTTTGTTTGTTTTTCTGCAGTTATGGCCTCAGGACCAGCTCGCTATCCAGAGCATGCCCGGGTTGCAGTAACAGCAGCAGTAAATAGACTGAGGGATATTGAAAAGTGGTGCTATGGAGAACAACTGCCTCCTCATGTGGCGATTCCTGGTTTTCCAGTGCATGTGTGTCAAATATGCTTAAGAGCTGGAAGGGATGTCTTCATGATTCCTCACTGTGCTGGATGCCTAGAAAAATATGGCTTGTATAAAGCGCCTCAAATTCATTTAGCTCCCACATGGACAAAGGTTCAGGAATCTGCAGTTGGCAGCACACAGCACCAGGTGGAGCCTGTGGAAGAAGGCCCCTCGGGGGAGTGTGGCACAAAGCTAGAGGGTGCAGAGTTAGAGACTGAACCAGAAGTTGAAGCTTCGGATGCTGGATCCCAGAAGGAAAGTTCGGATAATGCATCAGTAGACCCCTGGAGGGGGGGCCTAGCCCAAGTCTCTTAGGAGAAGATGAGATGCGGGAGGCCTTTGAGTGGGAGGTGTTGACCTCTGTGCCTAGTGATGACTGGATAGTCTCAGGAGTGAGGACGACTGCTCACTCCTGGGCTCAGATCCTCAGTGAAGAGGAAGATGAGGGGGAACCTATGTGGCCTTGTGAAAAAGGAATGGGTACACAGCCTCAAGATCTTGCCTCAGAGGAATGCATGGAAGAGAGCGGTGATGCCACTGCCCTGGCTTTGCAAGAGGAAGAAGTCAGGGATCCGTTTCTAATTTCTTTAAGGATGCGTAGCTGGCAGAACCAGGACTGGCCACCCCCAAGCCAGGCCAGCAGTCTCAGATTGACCAAAGCTAGTAAAGAGGAGAGACTGGTTCGTAGAAAGGCAAATGAGATCTATGGTATGACCTTTCCTACCTTTCCTCAGAAAGTCTGGGAGGAGATTGAGAAGAGCAGGAAATCCTGGATCTGGGCCGAAGCAATGAAAGGTGTGCATCCTGGGGCCAACAAGCATGTGAAGAACAGACTGTTTCACGAGAAATGTACCCAGTGGAAGAGAGGCAGGACACTGTTTATGGACAGAGTGCAAATAGTGGACGGAGAGGGACATGAAATCTCCCACTGTGTGAATTATGTGCACCCAGACGGGGTAATAATTCAAACTCCTGACCCCCGGTACTATTGGCCTCAGTGCAAGGACCTCCCAGCAAATGTGCCCGTGCCTACAAAATGGAAAGCCGAGCAGTGGTAGTCAATACTGCCATACCAGACTGTGAAGTGCCTTTACTGATCCGCCAGTATGGACATCCAGAACTCAGGTGCCCCACATTCATCAGTTCTACAGCGTACTGACCTTTCCAGAATCCATCGACTGGCCCACCAGATGACTTCAGATCCAGAGAGGACACCAGCCCAGCTGTATCCTGAGCCATCGCCTAGTAATCGGATGACGTCGGACCAGCTGTTTTCTTTTTGTTCCTGTTCTAAGGTTCCATCTCCAGAGATGACATCAGCCCAGCCATTCCCAGATGTGCCCTCCTGTAGTTCCCGGAAGTTGTCCGCCCAGCTGTATTGGAAGAAATGCTGCCAGGGAGAGTCTTTGTCAGAGGTGCAGGTCAGTTCAGAATTTCCATACTACAAGGGGCTGGTAAGTCCGAACTTTTCTATCTTTATAACATTGCAGTACACACCCTACACTAGCAGACTTCAAAATGTGAACTGTCCTCAAAGACTCTCCCCTTCTGGACTTTGGCCTGTTAGAACTGTGCTTCACCGGGCTCCAGCCCAGGAGAGACTCTTTATTGGACTAGCCTTCGGGCATTGTGGTCACTAGTTGGGACTTTTAGGGCACTCTATCCCCCCAAATGTGTATTATAAATAATGTCATTGTTTTCTAATGTATATACTGTTTTTCTACCTTTTCTAAAAAAATCTTTTTGGGATTCTTCAGTGTTTTGATTGTAGGGGTTTAGGTAGACTGTGTATGCAGATTAGGAGTGTGTGTTGTCTTTCTTTTTCTTGCAGGTGTTCCTGGAGAAGATAGAAGAGAAGAGAAGACAAGAAGAGGAGGAGGGGCTCATCGGAGTTTCTCATTAGTACTTTAGTGTGTAGTGATTTAAAGTACTGTGGTGTTGTTATTGTTGTTGGTACTGTATTAACCGTTTTCCTTCCACAGGTGTGGATGTGGGGCTAGGGAGGAGGCAGTAAAATGATATAGTACTGTGGTATTATTCTTGGTGTGTGGTTGCAGGTTGCCCAAGGTTGGGGAGGTCCCCGGGTTGTTTTTGTTTTTGGGTATTAAGTTAAAGGCAGATCGGTTTTCCCTAGAGGGTTAGGGGGGTTAGACAGGCTGTGGTCCTGAATGGCCATAGGGACCGCAGTGCTGATCTATTAGGGCTATGCTTTGAACAGTTCTACCAGAGCCACTAGGCATCCATAGTAAGTGGATAGAGTAGAGGCTGATATGTCAGCTAAAGGCCTCTAGGCCCTTAGTGTTGCCTGCCTGTGCTTGCACATGGTAGGAAGGGGCCTGATCACCCCCCTCCGCAGGTAGCACATAAGGTGGGATGGCCTAAAGCCGGGTAAACAATGACTGCGGCCAGTCATTTTCCTGGTCAAGGGCGAGTGTAACCCCCTTGTTACCCGGGGTTACTAGAATCCCAGTAAGACCTAGTGGTAGGCAGGGAAGGCAGCTTGTGAAACTCCAGTTAAATGGATTTCACACTGTCTCACTCTGTTCTCAGTCTCAGCTGAGACTGAGAGATGACATAACCATAGAACTGTCGCAGCTGCATGAGCCACAATGGAATCTGCAGCAGGGAGCTGGAATAGAATGTTGGGAGATTTGAACAGTAGTCTGTAGGTCAGCTGGAGTTGGGAGCTTGCTGAGAGAGAGCAGCACAGCAGCTCTGTGTAGGTTCTTGGAGCCTCAGCCCTGACATAGGGCTACAATCTGAGAAAAAGGTGTGTGTTTCCACCTTAAGAGAGACATGGAAGATGGTTTGAAGTGGTGGAGACTGCTGATTCGAGTCTCAGTTACCCTTCCCTCTTTGGATGGGGGCAGGAAAGGGTTTCCTGCATATTCCAGGGGCAACCCCCTGGCATACCTCTCAACCTCCTGCCTCATAAATCAGGGACAAGGCTTAAAAAAATCAGGGACAAAGGACCAAAATCAGGGACACATTTTCAAAATTAGTGATATCCACTCAGGAAGCTGGTAAAATAAAGGGCTTCATGTAAAATGCAATTTCTAAGTTTGAGCAAGTCTGTAACTTTAATGTTTGACATTAATTTGTGCTTACAATCTCCACAGTTCAGTCACGTAAACACAAATTTTAGGAGGGACAGAATAAAATTTTGAGTTAAAATCAGGGACGTCCCTGAAAATCGGGGACAGTTGAAAGGTATGCCCCCTGGTTCTGCTACTAGTGGAGAAGCTGCCTATTTGTTCCAGAGTTTTTGGGAAACAAGAAGATTTGTGAATCACCTGTGGGGCACCTGCAACCAGAGGGTGAGTTTCTGCTCTTTCTAAAGGGCCTATGTTTTTCACCCTGGGACTTGTGTGACAGTGGGGATTGGACTACTGAAATAGAGGGAGGCCTAGAGTAATAGGCTTAGCCAAAAAGTAAAAGTATGTTCAAGTCCAGCACTTATGGGAAGTTAAGACATGTAGAGGTGATGTGACATACATCTGCCCAGTAATCTACATTGCCAAGCTTTCAGTAAAAGAGTTGTTTAGTTTCCAGAGAAATGGCCGGGTATGGATTGTGGGAGCTGGAGGTGGGAGACCCCCCCATCTTTAGTGACCAGGTCCACCTCTATGGATTTGCTCTGTGGATTTCTACTTTGCCTCACGCACTTGGCCAGTGATGAGGGAAGTACCCAGACATGGGATTGGAAGGAAAATTCCCTCTAGGAGTCGAAGGCTCTAAGGTGGTTTGGGGAGCCACAACAGGAAAATTGGTTAATTTCCCAAAATGGACCGCAGATCAAGTGGCCAGCGGGGGAGCCAGGCCAGTGGGGAAAACCCAAGTAGTGTACAAGTCGGGCTGTGTACCCAAAGCTGTGTGCAAGTCCAGGCTGTGTGCCTGGTGGGTTCAGAGCCTGAGGGCTGGAAATAGTGAAGAAGTGTTCTGCTGTTGTCTCTAATCTGCATTACCAGGAATGTAACCCCGTGGGGGTCCATCTATGCTTTGTTTGTTCAGCTTGAATGTGAATAAAAGCCACACTGTAGAATCCCATTCCTGGTTCTGGACATTACAGTTATTGCTTCCTGTGTTCGGATTTACTTGGGTGCCCCTGTGCAGAGTAGCCAAACCTAGGCACCCTGTGCCGAGTAACCTCATCTTCCCCGAACCCAGTCCCCACCAGGTACTGCTGTCAGCTTCAACAGCATGCCACCTGTCATTTTGCAAAAAGGCAGGGGTGAGGGGTTACAAAAATGGAGGCACCGCTTTGGATTTTAATTCTGGAAGGAAGGTGCTCTGTAAGTGGCTAGCATTTTGGCTATCTGGCAATGGGTGCCCAAAAAGCTGAAGCAAGTAACTAGTGTGTGTTGTGTGCTGTGGATCTTATGCTGCTGTTTAAAATGCCAACTGTTTACCAAGGAGCAATAAAGCTAAAGAGTGTGCCCTTGTCCTGCATCAAATTGTTTACAGCGTTTTTGCCTGCTTTGTAAAATGAACTGTGGTAAAGAAAAGTGTGGAAGTGTAGGGGTAGCAACAGGAAAATTGTGCCCTGGACATTGGAAATGCTTTAAAATAAACTGTGGTAAAGAAAAGTGTGGAAGACTAGGGGTAGCAACAGGAAAATTGTGCCCTGGACGTTGGAAATGCTTTTTGAATGAACTGAGAGACTTGCAGGTGTAAATGGCTATGTTAAATGGCTGAAATGGGTTCCCGCCGTAGAGTCAGTTGAGAAAAAAAAAAATTGCATTCTGCAGTTTAAATTTGCCTGCTCGACGATCGCCGTGAGGAGAAGAGCACTTGCGAGGAAGAAGAGGCTCATTTGCATGGTGTAGTGTGATTGGTGAGGTTGCAATCAGTCCTGCCCCTCAGCCAGCTCTACAGTGACTGCCCCAGCATTCGAGAGGGAATGTGAGTGGAGTGCGTGTACTGGCTAGTGGAGGAGCATCGCAGAGTTTTAAAAGTGCTGAAAATGTTTAAAAATAGACCTGTTTTGTTCAAAATCGGGCTCAACCCACTTATCAATCGTCTGAATTGCAAGTGTGGTGGTCGAGGAGACGATCGGCAGGACTGCCCGCCAGTTTCTGTTCTGAGGCCTTCAAGAACTGGCTGTAGGCCGTTTTTCCCCATTGCAGCAAACTGCTACTGATAACAGTAAGTACTAACATTGAAACTGCTCAAACAGTGATTTTCTGCCAAATGCCATATAAATATGTGTGCAGCAGTATAGTCGCTTTGCAAGTAACGACTGTGTCAAGTCCTGCCAGCAAGTGCAAGTCTGTTAAGCCATTGACTGTGTGCATAGTAATGAGTTCAGCCTCAGTTTCAAGTTGAAAGCCAGAGAGAGACTGTGAGTTGTAGCCAAATGTGCAGCACTAGTTTTACAGGCAATCCTGTGCTTAAAAACCTGAAGCTTTAAGGGACTGTGAGTCAAAGAAATGTTTCCAGCATGTAAAAAGTCTGTGGAAAATCATGTAAATGTGTTTAGAACAAGAACAGTGCAAGTTTGTGCAGTTTGAGCAAAAGTTATCAGTAGTGTGTATAAATTGGGTGCACAGTGGCTTGACCCAATTTCTGAATGTTGATGCACAGGAGTGCTGCCGCCGCCATTACAGGGTGGGGTAGTAATGTAAACACAGCAGCAGCACAGGAGCCATTTTAAAACTAAAGAGACTGTTCAGTAAAGTGGGACTTTCAGTTACAGTGAAGTTTTGTTTGTTTTTCTGCAGTTATGGCCTCAGGACCAGTTCGCTATCCAGATCATGCCCAGGTTGCAGTAACAGCAGCAGTAAATAGACTGAAGGATATTGAAAAGTGGTGCAATGGAGAACAACTGACTCCTCATGTGGCGATTCCTGGTTTTCCAGTGCATGTGTGTCAAATATGCTTAAGAGATGAAAGGGATGTCTTCATGATTCCTCACTGTGCTGGATGCCTAGAAAAATATGGCTTGTATAAAGCGCCTCAAATTCATTTAGCTCCCACATGGACAAAGGTTCAGGAATCTGCAGTTGGCAGCACACAGCACCAGGTGGAGCCTGTGGAAGAAGGCCCCTCGGGGGAGTGTGGCACAAAGCTAGAGGGTGCAGAGTTAGAGACAGAACCAGAAGTTGAAGCTTCCGATGCTGGATCCCAGAAGAAAAGTTCAGATAAAGCATCAGTAGACCCCTGGAGGGGGGGCCTAGCCCAAGTCTCTTAGGAGAAAATGAGATGCGGGAGGCCTTTGAGTGGGAAGTGTCGACCTCTGTGCCTAGTGATGACTGGATAGTCTCAGGAGTGAGGACGACTGCTCACTCCTGGGCTCAGATCCTCAGTGAAGGGGAAGATGAGAGGGAACCTATGTGGCCTTGTGAAAAAGGAATGGGTACACAGCCTCAAGATCTTGCCTCAGAGGAATGCATGGAAGAGAGTGGTGATGCCACTGCCCTGGCTTCGCAAGAGGAAGAAGTCTGGGATCCATTTTTAATTTCATTAAGGATGCGAAGCTGGCAGAACCAGGACTGGCCACCCCCAAGCCAGGCCAGCAGTCTCAGATTGACCAAAGCTAGTAAAGAGGAGAGACTGGTTCGTAGAAAGGAAATGAGATCTATGGTATGACCTTTCCTACCTTTCCTCAGAAAGTCTGGGAGGAGATTGAGAAGAGCAGGAAATCCTGGATCTGGGCCGAAGCAATGAAAGGTGTGCATCCTGGGGCCAACAAGCATGTGAAGAACAGACTGTTTCACGAGAAATATACCCAGTGGAAGAGAGGCAGGACACTGTTTATGGATAGAGTGTGAATAGTGGACGGAGAGGGACATGAAATCTCCCACTGTGTGAATTATGTGCACCCAGATGGGGTAGTAATTCAAGCTCCTGACCCCTGGCACTATTGGCCTCAGTGCAAGGACCTCCCAGCAAATGTGCCCGTGCCTACAAAATGGAAAGCCGAGCAGTGGTAGTCAATACTGCCATACCAGACTGTGAAGTGCCTTTATTGATCCGCCAATATGGACATCCAGGACTCAGGTGCCCCACATTCATCAGTTCTACGGTGTACTGGCCTTTCCAGAATCCATCGGCTGGCCCACCAGATGACTTCAGATCCAGAGAGGACACCAGCCCAGCTGTATCCTAAGCCATCGCCTAGTAATCGGATGACGTCGGACCAGCTGTTTTATTTTTGTTCCTGTTCTAAGGTTCCATCTCCAGAGATGACATCAGCCCAGCCGTTCCCAGATGTGCCCTCCTGTAGTTCCCAGAAGTTGTCCGCCCAGCTGTATTGGAAGAAATGCTGCCAGGGAGAGTCTTCATCAGAGGTGCAGGTCGGTTCAGAATTTCCATACTACAAGGGGCTGGTAAGTCCGAACTTTTCTATCTTTATGACATTGCAGTACACACCCTACACTAGCAGACTTCAAAATGTGTGAACTGTCCTCAAAGACTCTCCCCTTCTGGACTTTGGTCTGTTAGAACTGTGCTTCACCGGGCTCCAGCCCAGGAGAGACTCTTTATTGGACTAGCCTTCGGGCATTGTGGTCACTAGTTGGGACTTTTAGGGCACTCTATCCCCCCAAATGTGTATTGTAAATAATGTCATTGTTTTCTAATGTATATACTGTTTTCCTACCTTTTCTAAAAAAATCTTTTTGGGATTCTTCAGTGTTTTGATGGTAGGGGTTTAGGTAGACTGTGTATGCAGATTAGGAGTGTGTGTTGTCTTTCTTTTTCTTGCAGGTGTTCCTGGAGAAGATAGAAGAGAAGACAAGAAGAGGAGGATGGGCTCATCGGAGTTTCTCATTAGTACTTTAGTGTGTAGTGATTTAAAGTACTGTGGTGTTGTTATTGTTGTTGGTACTGTATTAACCATTTTCCTTCCACAGGTGTGGTTGTGGGGGTAGGGAGGAGGCAGTAAAATGATATAGTACTGTGGTATTATTCTTGGTGTGTGGTTGCAGGTTGCCCAAGGTTGGGGAGGTCTCCAGGTTGTTTTTGTTTTTGGGTATTAAGTTAAAGGCAGATAGGTTTTCACTAGAGGGTTAGGGGGGTTAGACAGGCTGTGGTCCTGAATGGCCATAGGGACCGCAGTGCTGATCTATTAGGGCTATGCTTTGAACAGTTCTACCAGAGCCACTAGGCATCCATAGTAAGTGGATAGAGTAGAGGCTGATATGTCAGCTAAAGGCCTCTAGGCCCTTAGTGTTGCCTGCCTGTGCTTGCACATGGTAGGAGGGGGCCTGATCACCCCCCTCCACAGGTAGCACATAAGGTGGGATGGCCTAGAGCCGGGTAAACAATGACTGTGGCCAGTCATTTTCCTGGTCAAGGGCGAGTGTAACCCCCTTGTTACCCGGGGTTACTAGAATCCCAGTAAGACCTAGTGGTAGGCAGGGAAGGCAGCTTGTGAAACTCCAGTTAAATGGATTTCACACTGTCTCACTCTGTCCTCAGTCTCAGCTGAGACTGAGAGATGACATCACCATAGAACTGTCGCAGCTGCATGAGCCACAATGGAATCTGCAGCAGGGAGCTGAAATAGAATGTTGGGCGGTTTGAACAGTAGTCTGTAGGTCAGTTGGAGTTGGGAGCTTGCTAAGAGAGCAGCACAGCAGCTCTGTGTAGGCTCTTGGAGCCTCAGCCCTGACATAGGGCTACAATCTGAGAAAAAGGTGTGTGTTTCCACCTTAAGAGAGACATGGAAGATGGTTTGAAGTGGTGGAGACCGCTGATTCGAGTCTCAGTTACCCCTCCCTCTTTGGATGGGGGCAGGAAAGGGTTTCCTGCATATTCCAGGGGCAACCCCCTGTTTCTGCTACTAGTGGAGAAGCTGCCTATTTGTTCCAGAGTTTTTGGGAAACAAGAAGATTTGTGAATCGCCTATGGGGCACCTGCAACCAGAGGGTGAGTTTCTGCTCTTTCTAAAGGGCCTATGTTTTTCACCCTGGGACTTGTGTGATAGTGGGGATTGGACTACTGAAATAGAGGGAGGCCTAGAGTAATAGGCTTAGCCAAAAAGTAAAAGTATGTTCAAATCCAGCACTTATGGGAAGTTAAGACATGTAGAGGTGATGTGACATACGTCTGCCCAGTAATCTACATTGCCAAGCTTTCAGTAAAAGAGTTGTTTAGTTTCCAGAGAAATGGCCGGGTATGGATTGTGGGAGCTGGAGGTGGGAGACCCCCCCATCTTTAGTGACCAGGTCCACCTCTATGGATTTGCTCTGTGGATTTCTACTTTGCCTCATGCACTTGGCCAGTGATGAGGGAAGTACCCAGACGTGGATTGGAAGGAAAATTCCCTCTAGGAGTCGAAGGCTCTAAGGTGGTTTGGGGAGCCACAACAGGAAAATTGGTTCATTTCCCAACATGGACCGTGGATCAAGTGGCCGGCGAGGGAGCTGGACCAGTGGGGAAAACCCAAGTAGTGTACAAGTTGGGCTGTGTACCCAACGCTGTGTGTAAGTCCGGGCTGTGTGCCTAGTGGGTTCAGAGCCTGAGGGCTGGAAATAGTGAAGAAGTGTTCTGCTGTTGTCTCTAATCTGCATTACCAGGAATGTAGCCCCGTGGGGCTCCATCTATGCTTTGTTTGTTCAGCTTGGATGTGAATAAAAGCCACACTGTAGAATCCCATTCCTGGTTCTGGACATTACAGTTATTGCTTCCTGTGTTCGGATTTACTGGGGTGCCCCTGTGCAGAGTAGCCAAACCTAGGCCCCCTGTGCTGAGTAACCTCATCCTCCCCGAACCCAGTCCCCACCAGGTACTGCTGTCAGCTTCAACAGCATGCCACCTGTTGTTTTGCAAAAAGGCAGGGGTGAGGGGTTACACTACACTGCAAAAAGATTGATCCATAATAAAATGCTATAGAATTTGGGATGACTTCTTTATACAAGTGTTTGCATGTTAATGTGGAGTAGTGTGTCCAAACGTTTCTTGGATGTGAGCCACTTTTAAATTTGTTACAAAGACACATGACCAGACTGCAGTCCGGTGTGCTTCCACAGTGCTCTGGCACAGTTTCCAGCGGTGCTATTTAAGTGGTCCTTCCCCTCCATGGGCTGCATAAACACACACCCTTCCAGATGCACTACTTCTTCTTTTGGCAACTGTGAAAGTGATGTCCACCGTGTGCAAATATGGCACTGCTGTCTTAAACTGCACATGTGCGTGTATCGTTCATGCATATATTTGTCATCACTGTCATCTTGTGCATGGCTGACTCTGGGGCAAACTGTGCATGCGCGACTATCGTGCATGTGCAGTGCTGTTATGACCACACTCATACTTATGGCAATCTCTGGTGCAGCAAAAGCTCCACATATTGTTTTCAACACTCTCACAGCTAAGAGCAGCCATATTGGCTCTGACCAGAGTTTGTTTCTTCTGGCAATAGCAGCCTGCACTGCTTGCAAGACCATTTCTGATTGGAGAAGTCCTTCTCAATGCTTTTCCCTGCCTGGGTGTTCCAGCCAAATCTTCTTCCTTCCCCTGCTGGGAATGGGCCACATATGAGATACTAAACAGAACTCTTAGCTCTGATGGTCTGGAATCAGAGTAAGAGAGACTGCGTGTAAATACCACCACCACGGAAAACTCAGATTTTCAGGGAATTTGATTTTTTCACAAATGTGATTACTGCCTGACATGTAAACATGGCCAGTGAGTTGTACTCTGATAAACATGTCAGCTGCAGTGAAATTAACTAATCAACTGCAGGAATCTTTGCTCCCATTGTGTATAAGGGGTATTGAACAGGGCGACTCAAAACATGAAATTTATCTTCATGCATGAGCATGGCAGTACCATAACACACAAGTGGCAGAGCCATGAGAGAGTTATGAAGGTCCTGTCCCTCAGAAGTGATGAAAAAGTACATATTTTGAGTCTGACCATGTCAAGAAAATAAAAAAATAAATAAGTAAATAAATATTCACACAACACCAGTTGACTGTTAATAGCTTTCAAACCAGCTGTTTGAATAAAGATTTAACTGTTTCTCTTTGATTTCACCCTCGCTCCTCTACTGGACAGTCAGAACAGTCTGCCTTCTCCTATCACCTTCCCTCACTCTGGAACCTCCTCCTCCTCTCTTCGATACATCTGTCACCATCCCCAACTTCCCTTTAGCAGGCAACCTCCTCCCCTCTTCCATCCATCTCTCACCCTCTCCAACTTCCCTTAAGCAGCAGCTTAAACTCATGCCCTCCGCTTCCTGCATCTGTTAACTCTCCACCTGACCTGATCCCCCCCCCAAGTTCAAGCCCCACTTCCTGTGGTCGATGTTATTTCTCATAATTTTCTTTGCACTGATTCTTTCATTTGTTCATTGCATCTATGAAATGTTTAGTGTGTCAGTTCCAGACACCCACCGCATATGTTGTGCTTTCTTGTCATGGTTGCACGATTTTTCTTTTGCACTTTATTTGATTTGTGTTGCTCAATTCTATTGTTATCATTTAACTGTATTCTTACCTTCATCCCCGGGTCACACCTGGAAACAATCCTTGGCTCAGTGTGCCTTTTCCGGTTACCAAATTTTAAATCAACCAATCAAACAGGCTACACCTCAGTAGGGAGGGTCTGAGGGTATTCAGGGACAAACTGGGGGAATACATAACCACTACATCTAATTTAAACTACTGGGGGGGCAGTAGGTGTGCAGGCCCACAGACTCTGAGATGAGGAGGTCAGTGAACCTCCCCCACAGTGATGGAAGAGGTCTGGAAGGAGGAGGTGGAAGGGAGAGAACACAGCATAGAGTGGAGGGGGTGAGTAACACATAACAAGGGTACATGGAGGAGTGCACAAAGGGGATAAATGTGAATTGAAGAATAGAGAGAAGAGAAGAGAAGGACGGTCAGATTCTAGGTGGAGGGTGGTGTCTCTGAATGCATTTAGTCTTAGAAACAAGATGGACGACCTGCAGGCATTATTAACAAACAGGAGGGTGGACACAGCTGTAGTAACTGAGACTTGGGCAACATCTCACCATGACAAGACCACCCAATCAGGATGAGGAGAAGGACAGGAAACTGAGCTCACAAATATTGGAAGCTGCGGGGAAAGGAGAGGTGGTTATTGTGGGGGACTTCAACCTGCCCAAGGTGGACTGGAGCATAGCATCCACAACATGTGCTATGAGTCAGGTGATCCTGGAAGGACTGCAGAGTGGGTTCCAGGCTCAGGGCATCACAGAACCAACAAGAGCTGAGGCATTTCTTGATCTGTTGCTCACAAATGGGGAGCATATACAGGAAATAATGGTCAGGGAGCCACTGGGTGGAAGTGACCATTGCACAATGTGGTTCCAGTTGGATATGGGCAGAGAAAGCATTCTGACTAAGACCAAAATCTTGGGTTTCAGGAGGGTGGACTTCAAGAAATTGGGCAAAGTGCTAAGGAGCCACCTGGTGGGCATCAGAGCAGATATGGGGTAGACCAAGGGTGGTTCATCATTAAGGAAGGGATACTGGTTGCCTCAGATGAGTGCATTAGACTCAGGGGAAAGAAAACAAGGGCTAGTGTACCCAGCTGGTTCAGTTCTGGGGTTGCTCAGGCAGTAAGAGAAAAGAGGTTGGCCACAGAAAATTCAGGAAGACCAAGGGAGAGGTGGATACGGAAAATTACCAAAGATAGGCTAGTGAGGCAAGTAAGGAAGTCTGGCAAGCAAAGGCACAGAAGGAGCTGCAGGTAGCTGAAGGAATTAAGAAGGGGGGAGAAGGCTTTCTTTTGCTACATAAGTGAGAAAAGGGACAAGAAGGAGGGAATTGTTAGGCTTAAGAAAGGGGAGAAGTGGGTGGAAGATAATGGGGGAAAAGCAGTGATACTAAATGAATACTTCTATTCTGTCTTCACCAGGGAGAAGGATGGACAAGTGCCTTCAGGAGGGAAAAGAGGAGTGAGGTGAGGGGAACACAGATGTAGTGATAGAGGAGGATAGAGTGAGAGGGTGGCTGCTGGAATTGAAGGTGGACAAATCACCAGGCCTGGACAGAGTACATCCAAGTGTACTAAAGGAACTGGCTGAGGAGCTGGCAGGGCCACTGACAGACCTATTTAATAGTTCACTAGAGTCAGGCATGGTACCGCAGGACTGGAGAACAGCACATGTAGTGCCCCTCCACAAAAGTGGTCCCAAGGATGACCCAGGGAATTACAGACCAGTCAATCTGACCTCTATTGTGGGCAAGCTCATGGAGACTATACTAAAGGAAAGGTTGGTGGAATATCTAGAGAAGCATGGTCTCCAGGATGCGAGGCAGCATGGGTTCATGGAGGGGGAGATCATATCAAATTAATCTGATTGACTTATTTGACTGTATCGCTAAGACAGTAGACAGGGGCCAAGTGATAGACATCCTGTATCTTGATTTCAATAAGGCCTTTTACTCTGTGCCCCATAAAAGGTTGATCAGGAAGTTGGTGGATCTTGGGGTTGAGGAAAAGATGGCCAGATGGATGTAAAAGTGGCTGAGGGGCAGAATCCAGAGGGTGGTTGTGGGGGAGAGTTATCTGGCATCAGAGAGGTAACTAGTGGGGTCCCACAGGGCTCGGTGCTGGGGCCAGTGTTGTTCAGTGTTTTTATGAATGACATTGGGGATGGCGTTCAGGACAAATGTGTCTATTCATGGATGTCACCAAGTTCTGTGGGACAGTGGACACAGCTGAAAGGATATAGGACCTACAGGATGATCTGGAAAAGCTAGGGAGGTGGTCCAGGATCTGGCAGCTTGGCTTTATTGCCAAGAAATGTAAAGGTATGCATATTGGAGCCAAGAATCCCAGGACAGAGTACTACCTGGGTGGAGTCCGAATATCTGCATCAAAGGAGGAGAAGAACCTGGGAGTGATGATCACTAGTGACCTGAAGCACTCCACGCAGTGCAAAAAAGCAGCAGCAAAGGCAAATAAGATGCTGGGATGCACATCGGGGTCAGTAGTAGGAGAGAGGAGGTTATACTGCCCTTGTACAGGTTCCTGGTAAGGCCTCATCTAGAGTATGGAGTTTAGTACTGGTGCCCACACCTCAAAAAGGACATTAACCTGCTGGAGAAGGTCCAGAGGAGGGCTACAAAGATGATAGTGGGTCAGCAGGGTAAGGCCTATGAAGAGAGGTTGAGGGCACTGAACATGCAATCCCTGGAAGTCAGGGGAGAGAGAGAGAGAGAGAGAACATGACTGGGACCTTTAAGTACTTGAAAGGGACAAATAAGGTGGGTAAGGAGAGTCTCTTTAAGCTGACATGGGGGCACAGTCTTAAGCTGGAGAGTGGGAGGTTTAGGGGGAGGAAGGAAAGCACTTTTTCACAGAGAGGGTGGTGGACACTTAAAATGCACTGCCAGAAGAGGTGATCTTGTTGAAGACAGTGGGCAGCTTTAAGAGAGACTAGGATAGGCATAGGGGAAGGTAAGGATCATGGGTAGAGAGGATAGGAGGAGTGGGGAGGGAGGGCAGAGACAGTAGCTCAAGCTGTGGACCCTGCAATATGAGTAGACTAGATTTATTTATTTATTTATTAGCTTTTGGTAACCGGGTAAGTGCACTAGGCAACAGACCTGCCTATTTTCAGGTACGACCCGGGAGAGCACAGGACATTGGTTACAATATGCAGAAATGCACAGACATAATATAGGTGTACAGAAGCAAAACAAGATATACATTCGGTAGTACAGTAACAGTTACATAAGGGTACATTTTAGGCATAGATCATAGTAAGGATGTAAAAAAAAGCAATAAGGGTAACCATAAGACAGCTGAGGAACAGTAAAGACATCAAGGTTCATAGCCACCTAGACAAATTGCATGGGAGAACATTAGTGTAGTACTCAGGTTCAGACCTGACA
Organism: Neoceratodus forsteri; assembly: GCA_016271365.2. Classification (NCBI taxonomy): domain Eukaryota; kingdom Metazoa; phylum Chordata; order Ceratodontiformes; family Ceratodontidae; genus Neoceratodus; species Neoceratodus forsteri. The sequence goes on from CM057452.1 coordinate 736,307,637, forward strand.
GCCTGCAGTGGGACAAAGCAAATTAAGAGCATTTGCATTGGCCAGAGGCTAGGAGGTGGGTGAACAGCGAGTTTTTGAATTCTCGATGGGAGGATGACGTTTTCACCATAAGGGGAGTGAGTTCAGAATTTGGGAGCAAAATGGTCAAATGCCTGTTCACCCATTTTGTCATGCAAGGTCTAGTGGAGAGCATGGGGACAGAGGAAGACCTGAGGGTACGGTGTGTGAGGCAGGAGTCAGGGAGGTTGGCAAGATAGACAGGGCAGGGAGATCTAGACAGGGAGTCGATAAAGCAGCCCAGGAGTAGGCTCGAATATCCTTAGGTGACAGCCAATTTAAGCCAGCGTAGGAGACAATGATGGGTAAGACGTGGGGCAGTTAAGGCAAATCTACAGATGTTGTTGTAGACAGTGTCCCATTTGTGGAGTGTAGCAGAGTTTGCAGCAAAAGAGGAGGGGCAGAGCATATTGGAGCTGGGGTAAGAATACCTCTCGCAACAGAAAGTCTAGCTGGAAGGAGTGAGGAGTGGCGACGTATAAGCTCCGCCAATTTTAGCATTGACGGCACGGCACACCATATTGACATGTTGAGACAGGTCAAGTGTGGATCCAAAGTGACCCCAAGGTACTTGAAGGACTCAGTGTTTGAGATGAGGGAGCCATCAAGGCATTGAACCCAGAGCCTGTTCGCAGGGGCAGACAGTTTCTTAGAGGATCCGAATAGCATAGCACAGGTTTTTCTAGGTTCAGGACTTGGTGGTTGCTAGAGAGCCAGGTCTGCAGGAATTGGAAGTCATTAGTGAGAGGAGTTGATGGCAGCAACCGATTTTGACCCAGAGTAGAGAACAAGGTCATCTGCGTATAAGAGTGCAGCTATGCCGGACATGGTGGGAATATCATTTAGGAAGAGGGAAAAGAGTAGAGGTCCAAGAGTGATCCGGGGAACTTCACGGGAGATGTTTAGGGGAGGAAAAGGCCTTGTGAAATGCTACCGCCTGAGTCCGATTGTCAAGATAGCTATGGAACCAGGAGAGGCTTGGTCAGATGCTCCAATGGATTGGAGCTTTAGCATGAGAGGATGGTGTACCATGTCGTAAGGCTTTAGACAGGTCGATAAAGACGGCCCCAGTGAGTAGGGCCACGGTTCATATTATTTCTGATGTCATTTGTAAGTTGTGTAAGTGCAGAGGTGGTACTGTGACCGGGCCGAAACCATGTTAGGAGGTTTGAAGATTAAACATGTCAAGGTGAGCAGCAAGCTGGCGGTGGACTATTTTTTCAAGCAGCTTACTGAGAGTGGGCAGAAGAGATATAGGGCGGTAGTTGGACATGAGTTTGACATCGCCTTTTGTGTATAGGGATGGTTCTGGCAGTTTTCCAGGTGGATGGGACAGTAGACGCATTAATCGAGAGGTTAAAAGCCAGGTGATAGGTCTGGTCAGCCAGGTGCATACTGCTGCAAGTATGCAGGATGGATGCCCTCAGGCCCTTGACCCCCGCTGCGCGGAAGGGAGTTAAGTAGCTTAACTCAAGGTATGTGGTTGGAGCCAGAATGAAAGGGAGGGTGGGAGGGCGAGGGAGGAGAAGAGGACAGTCAGGTTGAGGGCTAGTTAGAGTAGCAACTGGTGGAGAAGAAAAAAGGGCATTGAAGGCGTTGGCAATGGTGTCATGGTTGGTGCAGTGAACACCTTGAATGTTCATGTCAGCTGGATTCTGTGGCTTGTCATTGCCGAGAATGTCCTTAATTTTGGACCAGTACCTGCGCGGATTTGTAGAGGATGTTATTAGTAGGTTCCTATAGTAGGTGCTTTTGGCAATACGAATTTGTCTTTTGCAGTTGTTATGTAATGCACGATAGTCTTCAAAGTCTGCACGGAGGTGGGAGATCTTCCACCTGGACCAAAGTTTGTCCCTAGATTTGAGAAGTTGAAGCAGGGGGCGTGTTAGCCACTTGGTTACTTTCCCTGCCATCCATGTGTGGTGACCGGGATGTGAAGGTTTTGAGAGAGAGGAGGACGGAGTTGAAATATTCTGTGGCTATGTTAATGTCCTCTGTTTGGTAGAGAGGGACCAGTCAACCTGGTTAAGGTCAGTTAAGAAGTCTCATGACTTAGGAGGGAGAGATTAGAAAGGTTACAGTTTTAGCAGAGGGAGAATGACAGTGTTCCAGACACAGTAGATAGGATAGTGGTCACTAATTGTGTCAGGTAGCACACGGCTGAGGCAACATATTCCTTCCTGTTAGTAAGTATCCAGTCAAGGAGGGTGGCACAGTTGTCCCCATGTGAGACCCTTGTGGGTTCATGTATGAGCTGGGATAGATTTGCCTTGCTAGCTAAGGAGGATAGGTTAGCTGAGTTTTTCTCGGACCAGTCAAGGTTAAAATCACCAAGGCAGATAATGTCATTCTTGCCTGTAACTGAAGGCAGAAACCCTAGGAGTTCAGTGATGCCTTGTGTAGCATTTTTTGGGGGGATATAAGTACAAAAAATATGGAGTTTCTTTACACCCCCAAGAAGCAGTAGGGAGTGTAGGATTTCACAGTTTGGTAGGGGGTCCTGCAGAAGGGTAATGTTTAGGTGAGTTTTGAAGTAGGGCAGGCCACTCCTTGTAGTGCCAGGACGGTCAATACGAGCATGTTGTATCCAGGAAACTGGCACTGAGAGTCAAGCACTGTGGGCTTAGCCAGGTTTCTGTGATGGCGAGGACGTCCGGGACGTTAGTATAGATCCAAGCCTGGAGGTCAGGGAGGTTGGCCATAAGGCTCCTAGCATTCAGGTGGGCGAAAGTTAGTCCATCGGTTTTAGGGAGAGTAGTGGCCGGGGGAAGGTTATGACGGGACGCAGAGATGGACCAGGGTTGATCTCAATGTCGCCGGATAGTATAAGAGATAGGGTTAGTAACCATAGCGGGGTGATGAGGTATGCCCTGATAGAGATGCAGGGTGGTGGCTTCAGATGAAGGTGAAGGTATCTGACCATTGGGCAAATACGCTTGCTGATGAGAGCAGAGGGGGGTAGAGGTAGTGGAGTGGCAGTAGCAAGCACGTTGGAGTAGTAGAAGTCAAACTGAGTATAAGTATTGGCAAGCTGTTGATGTGTTCAAGCAGTAAAGCTCAAAGAGGATAGGAAGGCAAAGTATTCCCATGAGGAGCGCTAGGAGGGGAGGAGGGGACATTTTTGACTAGAGAAAGGAGTGAGGTAGAGAGGAAAGAGACAACAGAGGGCGCCTTTAATACAAATCACCAAGTGAAAACAGCTACTAGAGAGCAGTAAAATGTGACAAGTGAGGTACTGGGAGCAAATTGCTCAAACTTAATCAGGCTCCCTCTAGTGGCAAAACAATATAAGGAGCTAATGGAGAAGTTGGGTGTTAAAAAAAAAAAAATTACCTGGTGTGTCTCGTGTGCAGTGACTCTAAGCTTTTAAATACAGTTACAGGCAAATGCAAATAGTTTTAGCTGGTTCGTTTTAAAAGTTTCAAAATCAGGCACAAAAGTAACAGTTCTGCTCCGTTTGAGCCTGGGCAGCAAATCGAGGTGCTACTCTGGCCGGGATTCATGCGCTGAGCAGGGGAGCTTGTGACCATTTCAGAAAAGGCCCAGATGGCTAAACGATGGTGGCAACAGCCTGGATCAAGGTAGAAATTACCTGGTGTGTCTCGGTCTGGGCTTCATGGGCAGGAGGGCTTCAGAGCAGGCCCGCTGACCCGCGTCTCCTCAGGGAGGGGTGGTCTCGCGGAGACTGAAGAGAGAGGGATTAAATGCAGCACAGGCAAAAGATTAACTTGCAGGGGGCGGCTGGTAGTGGTGTGGGAGAAGAGCAATGGGCTATGGGCTTAGGTACTATTGTGATTCAAAAAAGAAGGTGATTACTAGCAGGGCAAACTGAAATTCTGCACACTGGAAATGCACTTTAGAAGTTAAACAGTCCCCAAATGAGTTTTTCACAGGGGGGTATTTCAGTTACAACTGGAAATGCACTTTACAAATTAACAAACAGTCCCCAGTGAGATTTGCACAGGGGGATTTCAGATAGAACACAGGCCCTGGGCTTGCAGTGACTCTAAGCTTTTAAATACAGTTACAGGCAAATGCAAATAGTTTTAGCTGGTTCATTTTAAAGTTTCAAAATCAGGCACAAAAGTAACAGTTCTGTGCTTTGAGCCTGGGCAGCAACTCGGTGCTACTCTGGCGGGATTCATCGCGCTGAGCAGGGGAGCTTGGCCGTTTCAGAAAGAGCGCCAGATGGCTGTGATGGTGGCAGCAGCCTGGATCAAGGTAGAAATTACCTGGTGTGTCTGGGTTCGGGCTTCTGTGGGCAGGGGAGGCTTCAGAGCAGGCCCTCGCGACCTCTGGTCTCCTCAGGGAGGGGTGGTCTCTGGTGTGTCTCGGATTCGGGGCTTCTGTGGGCAGGGAGAGCTTCAGATCAGGCCCTCGCGACCTCCGGTCTCCTCAGGGGAGGGGGGTGGTCTCTGGTGTGTCTTGGGTTCGGAGCTTCTGCGGGCAGGGAAGGCTTCAGAGCAGGCCCTCGTGACCTCCGGTCTCCTCAGGGGAGAGGGGTGGTCTCTGGTGTGTCTCGGGTTCGAGGCTTCTTGGCAGGGAGGGCTTCAGAGCAGGCCCTCACAACCTCCGGTCTCCTCAGGGAGGGGTGGTCTCTGTGTGTCTCGGTCTGGGGCTTCTGCTGGCAGGGAGGGCTTCAGAGCAGGCCTCGAGACCTCTGGTCTCCTCAGGGAGGGTGGTCTCTGTGTGTCTCGGGTTGGGGCTTCTGCGGGCAGGGAGGGCTTCAGAGCAGGCCCTCGTGACCTCCGGTCTCCTCAGGAGGGGTGGTCTCTGTGTGTCTCGGGTTCAAGCTTCTGCGGCAGGGAGGCTTCAGAGCAGGCCCTCACGACCTCCGGCCCCTCAGGGAGGGGTGGTTTCTGGTGTGTCTCGGTTTGGGGCTTCTGCAGGGCAGGGAGGGCTTCAGAGCAGGCCTCGCGACCTCTGGTCTCCTGAGGAGGGGGTGGTTTCTGGTGTGTCTGGGTTCGGGGCTTCTGCGGGCAGGGAGGGCTTCAGAGCAGGCCCTCACGACCTCCGGTCTCCTCAGGGGAGGGGGGTGGTCTCTGGTGTGTCTCGGGTTCGGGGCTTCTGGGCAGGGAGGGCTTCAGAGCAGGCCCTCATGACCTCTGGTCTCCTCAGGGAGGGGTGGTCTCTGGTGTGTCTCGGGTTCGGGGCTTCTATGGGCAGGGAGGGCTTCAGAGCAGGCCCTCGCGACCTCCGGTCTCCTCAGGAGAGGGGTGGTCTCTGGTGTGTCTCGGGTTCGGAGCTTCTGCGGGCAGGGAGGGCTTCAGAGCAGGCCCTCGTGACCTCCGGTCTCCTCAGGGGAGGGGGTGGTCTCTGGTGTGTCTCGGGTTCGGGGCTTCTGCGGGCAGGGAGGGCTTCAGAGCAGGCCCTCGCGACCTCCGGTCTCCTCAGGGGAGGGGGGTGGTCTCTGGTGTGTCTCGGGTTCGGGGCTTCTCGGGCAGGGAGGGCTTCAGAGCAGGCCCTCGCGACCTTCGGTCTCCTCAGGGGAGAGGGGTGGTATCTGGTGTGTCTCGGGTTCGGAGCTTCTGCGGGCAGGGAGGGCTTCAGAGCAGGCCCTCACAACCTCTGGTCTCCTCAGGGAGGGTGGTCTCTGGTGTGTCTCGGGTTCGGGGCTTCTGCGGGCAGGGAGGGCTTCAGAGCAGGCCCTCGCGACCTCTGGTCTCCTCAGGGGAGGGTGGTGGTCTCTGGTGTGTCTCGGATTCGGGGCTTCTGCGGGCAGGGAGGGCTTCAGAGCAGGCCCTTGCGACCTCCGGTCTCCTCAGGGGAGGGGGGTGGTCTCTGTGGGTAGACCCAATGGCCTTCTTCTGCTGGCTTCTTTGTATGTTCAATCAATCAATAAATTTCAACTGCTGCCTTCGGTGCTGCACATGGCCATTGTGATGTCATCAGCACTGCTAAAGCTGCTTTCTAATTGGTTCAGTATTCCACTGTAATGAACTGCTAGGTACTGCCCTCTTGATTCCCCTAACCAGAAAAATAACAAACAACTGTGAGGAGTCCATTTCCACCAAATATCCAGTTCTATGCAACCCAGGTAGGAATGATGACCAACTCAGCAACTTTTGAAGTAAATATTGCTTTCACTGAAGTTTAAGTTCCCAGAACTGCTTGAATTTTCAGTTTCACCAGTCAACCTGGCTTTCTTGAGGCAAAAGTAAAATAAATTATAATGTCAACATTCATTTTTACATTCGCTTACGTGCATGCACAAGGAACGTCTTGCAACAGTATGCCTTTTGGAGGTGTGTGACCCTCCTCCCCAGTGCAGTGCTCAGTGTAGCGGGTGCGACCCTAGAGGACCAATACATGCTGAACTGTGTATGACAGCAGTTCAGCTGTGTTGATCTTTACTTCTAAGAAAAGATCTGCTGCAATCAATGGTGGTAGCGGGTATGCAATTAGCATACACTTCAGCCGAACTGCTGTCATGCACAGCTCAGCATCAAAGCCCTCCCACTTTCTCCCTCTGCTAATGTCGTCCCCCTCCCTGTTCTCCCCGGCTCTCACATTGTGTGCTGAGGGTGCTCCACTGCTTCCATGCACCCCTCAGCACAAGTGTGCTGAGGGGGTGATGAAAGTCGAGGGGTGCCTAATCCTCGGCTCATGCACCCCTCACCACACTGTGTGGGCTAGTGAGGTGCCCAACTCGCCGGCTTCAGCCCCCCCCAAAAAACAACCAGTTGACACGCTGGGAGCCCACCCCAGTGTGTTCATGCTCCCCCACTCACACACACTTGGTGACTGGCAGGGGTGCCCAGTGCCCGCCAGCTCCAGTCCCCCTCCCAACAAACACATAGGTAGCACGCTGGGAGCCCACCCCAGCGTGCCACCAGCATCCGTTTTTTTTACCCTTGCCCCCACCCACCAACCCGCAGCCACCCTCTGCACTCCCACCTCCCCACATCCCCCCTCACCTAGGTGGCATGCTGGGAGCCCACCCCAGCATACCAAAAGCCTCCATTTGTTTGTTTTTTTAAGTCCTGTAAAACAAGAAAACGGTCCCTCGGTGAGTCCTTGGCACCCCCCCCACCAACCCGTGCCCACCATCTGCGCACCCACCTCCCCACACTCCCCTCACCCCATACTTACCTCCGGAGCTTGGCGTGATGATCTTTGGTGGACTAGGAACATGTGTGCACTCTTCAAAGCTGACCACGAACTGAAGAAATGCCGGTAAGCTGTATAATGGCATAAATAGGGTTTTTTCAACTTTGGTGTATATCTCAGCCATTTTGGGGAATTTTGGCACCAACTTTTCAATAAGGGGTTATTGTGACCCCTCCTCATGAATTAAGTCACTGCCATGGTGTTATTCAGCCCCGAAAGCTCATTTCATGGTCACTGCGCGGAATCACCTTTTGGGACCGATTAATGAAATGACAGTGTTCATCTTCATGAAGAGGGCTCTCAAAAAGCCCATGCTGCAAATGTGGTGAAAAAATTCCCAAAAAATCACTGTTTTATGAGCGTGCATTGTGCAGTTTCCATGCACACTCGTAAGTTTGCGAATTTGTAATATTTTCACACCAGATTTTCAACACAGGCATATTTCCACACCTCCTTATGAACAGTGCAGCTGTCATTTTTCACATACTGCCCGAAATGCGCTTTCAATCGCGAAAATAGCGCAGGTTGCTGGAAATCAGTGTTCACTACAGAGTAAGACAATCACAGTGACACTGTTCATGAGCAGAGGTCCTAACATGCCTATGTTGAAAATTTGGTAGCAAAAGTCCATAAAATGGCTGTGTTTCGAGCATACGTTGCACAGTTTCTACACACACTCGTAAGTTTGTGAATTTGTAATATTTCCACTCCAGATTTTCAACATTGCCATTTTCCCACATCTGCTTATGACCAGTACAGCTGTCATTTTTCACATCCTGGCTGAAATGTGTTTTCGCACTTCCAGCGTACAATAGCACGGCCGCTGTGTGAAATCCTGTACAGTACAGCATAAGAAAACCACAGTGACACTGTTCGTGAGCAGACATCCTAAAATACCTATGTTGAAAATTCAGTGCAAAATTCCAAAACATGACTGTTTTACGAGCTTGGCTTGTGCAGTTTCCATGTGCACTCGTAACTTTGTGAATTTGTCATATTTTCACTCCATATTTTCAAAATTTGCATTTTCCCACACCTCCTTATGAACAGTACAGCTGTCATTTTGAATATGCTGGCTGAAATGTGTTTTCATACTTCCAGCTCAGAATAGCACGATTGCTGTGGGAAATCAGTGTTTGGTGCACAGTAAGAAAATCATAGTGACAGTGTTCATGACCAGAGGTGACAAAATGCCTATTTTAAAAATTTGGTGAAATAATTCCACTGAATGACTGTGTTACAAGTGCGGGTTGTGCAGTTACCACACAGGCTGATACCCTTGAGCACACCCAGGGTGTTAGGATTCCTAAGACAGACACTTAAGAAGCATGAGGGTGAAATGTTGATCCAATGCAAGAGGAGTTGCAGAGAGGTTCTCTACTGGGATATGGATGCTAAAGGGACATGGATACAACTGGGGGGGGGGTCTGCATAAATGCCAAACACCAATGCAAATACCTGCAAGCGAACGTTTGGCATTGAGAAATGCTTGTTTATATGAAATTCAAAATTGCAGGGTGGTCAGCCCATAAAAGAGAGACATAGCTTGTCATAGTATGCATACCTGACTCTATTATAAGCAACTGCAATCAGGAATAAACAATTCAATTACTACACACTGAATATAGAAATAAGACAGTGTAGCACAAATAGAGAACACCCTATGGCAAGGACAAAAGGCAAACTATTACGGTCGTAAAAAGATTTCTTATCATTTTATTTCAAAGAAAATGTGCAACAGCTGTTCAACCCTATTGCTGTAGTGTATGCATCACACCATGCCAGCTACCACTAGTGATAACACAGACAAACTGCTAAAAAGGGGGATAAGACCTTTTATAGGTACATTAGGGAGCGAAGAAAGACCAAAGGAGGGATACTGAGGCTTAATAAAGGGGAGGGAATGTGGGTAGAGGGGGACAGTGAAAAAGCAGGGATACTGAATGAATATTTCTGCTCAGTATTCACAAAGGAAGAGGAGGGGGAGGTACCTAAACCAAACAAGAGAAACACTCTGAAGACGGGGGTCGATACCAGTCCATTTACAGAAGAAAGGGTTCTGAAAGAACTAACAAAATTGAAGGTGGACAAAGCAATGGGACCTGATGTGATTCACTCAAGAATTCTAAAAGAACTAAGGGTAGAACTAGTGACACTGCTGACTACTCTCTTTAACAAATCATGGGAGGATGGGGTGGTACCTGAGGACTGGAGGAGGGCAGATGTGACTCCTCTTCACAAAAGTGGGAGCAGGACAGAGGCAGGAAACTACAGACCAGTTAGTTTGACCTCAGTGGTAGGGAAAATGATGGAATCACTTCTGAAGGAAAGAATTGTTGAGTACCTAGAGGCCAGTGGGGCACAGGACCCAAGGCAGCATGGATTCATGATGGGAAGGTCATGTCAGACGAATCTAATATATTTATTTGACTGGGTGACCAAAGTAGTAGACCAGGGAGGGGCTGTGGACATGGCCTACCTAGATTTTAGCAAGGCATTTGATACAGTCCCACACAAAAGATTAATACACAAGTTAGCCACCCTTGGAGTGGGCCCCAAGGTGGTAGCCTGGATAAAAAATTGGCTAGACAACAAGAAGCAAAGGGTAGTAGCAAATGGAGTACACAGTGAAGAAAGGAGGGTTACTAGCGGGGTACCGCAGGGTTCAGTACTGGGACCGGTCCTTTTTAATGTCTTTATAAGTGACATTGCTGAGGAACTGGAAGGAAAAGTATGTCTCTTTGCAGACGACACAAAGATCTGCAACAGGGTTGATACACAAGATGGAGTGGAAAGGATGAGAAGGGACTTGGCAAGGTTGGAGGAATGGTCAAATGTATGGCAGCTCAGATTCAATGCAAAGAAGTACAAGGTAATGCACATGGGAAACAAAAACCCAGGGAAGAGTACACAATGGGGGGTGAGATACTGACAACAGTAAAAATGGAAAGGGACCTGGGGTAATTATATCAGATGACCCAAAGGTGGGCAAGCTGGGAGGAGAAGGCAGTAAGGAAGGCTGGAGGGATACTGGGATGCATAGGAAGAGGCATCAATAGTAGAAAACAGGAAGTTGTTATCCCTCTGTACAGACAGTTGGTGAGACCCCATCTGAGTACTGTGTGCAGTTCTGAGACCCCATCTCCCAAAGACATAGACAGAGTGGAGGCTGTCAGAGGAGGGAGACCAAAATGGTGCAGGGTCTGCACCAGAAGACGTCTGAAGAAAGTCTAAAGGAGCTTAATATGTAACCCTTGAGGAAAGAAGGAGAGAGGGACATGATAGAAACTTTCAAGTACCCTCAAGGAATCAACAAAGTCCAAGAGGGTAGCATCTTTCAGAAAAGAGATGTGCAAGAACAAGGGGCACAATTTGAATATAGAGGGGAACGCCCAGAGGTAATGTGAGGAAGTATTTTTCATGGAGAGGGTTGTGGATGCATGGAACAGCCTCCCTGAGGAGGTCGTGGAGTCAAGAACAGTGGGGAAATTCAAGAATGCATGGGACAGACATAAGGCAGTCCTAGTGGGGGGTAGGAGGAAGTAAGCTATTGGTTAACTAGGATCTGCAGCTTATCTGTTAGGTAGGAAAATGGGAAGACTAGGTGGGCCAAGCGGTCCTTATCTGCCATCAAATTCTATGTTTCTATGTAAACATTTCACTTGAGCGACCTCAAACTTCATCAGAGTGATGGTGCTCAGTTATAACACGTCATTTATAGTCAGTGGTTATCATAGCAAACTAATATCATGAACACAAACATAGTGTATCTAAAACATACCAGTATAATTTAATGTATATATACACACACAACATTTTAAAACTGTACAACTTAACCTCATGAAAGAGGTCAGGCACTACACTTCATTCTATTTGTTACAGCTTAATCTGGTATTAACAGCAAACAGTGATATGTTCATACTCCACCTCTTATAACAAAACCAGGGGCTGTCTATTTTTTGGTTTGTATAAATTAGTCATGATCACAACCTACATATAATCGCATATTGACCTCTATAATACATGAAACAACAAATATACTTGGTAATCGTATGGTGACTAAAGACAGAAGAGAAATATTTTTAAAAAATCGTATTTATTTACAAACCACTTTAAGGATACCACACTGGGAACGTAATGTAGAATATGAAAATATTCATCTCCAGTTGTGGACCTAGAAAGATTATGAGTTAAACAAATCACTGTTTTCTGCTAATACCAGGTTAGGTTGTAATAAACACAATGAAGTATGGTGCCTGAGCTCATTCATGAGGTTAAGTTGCAGGGTTTTAAAATGCTGTGTATATACAGGAAATTGCACTGGTATGTTTTAGATACACTACGTCTGTGTTCACGATATTGGTTGCTAGGGTAACCATGCGCTATAAATGTCTTAGAAAATGGGCTTTTTATTTCCTGGCATCTGATTGGCTAGTACCCTTGCCAGGGAGATACATTAACTTTCAGTAGATGCCCAGGAAATAAAAAGTACCAGCCTATACTGCCCCTTTAACCATTCAAGAATCATTGTGCCCACTCTGCTTACCCATTGGCTTAAAGCACCCCCAGGAAATTTCAAATTGCCGCCATTGCTTTGTAGCTTAGTTAGCAAGTGAGCAGACCCCACTCCCCTCACCTCCTACAGCAAAAGTGCTTGCAGTCACCTAGTGAAAGAAAATGTATGGCAATATCCTTCTGTGCCCTGGTTACCTGTCCTGCACTGATGTGTTTCATTTTGCAGCCAGTCTGTTTACACATTTAAAATGTGGTAGCAGGTCGCATGCTCACCGGTACCACAAGTCACCCTGCTCACTGTATCAGAAACCACATTTCCCAAAAAATAAAGTAAGCAGTGTTTTCAAGAGAAAATATAAAACAGCATCAATATAGCACTTTTAGATCTCCCCCCTGATCACTGGCATGCTAACCTTGCCTTGTGTTATATATAAATTGCCATACCCAACGGCATAGACTTGAAATGTAAACATTTCCTGACTGCACGATACTGCTTATATTGTTCCCGATGTCCTCCTCCTGCATTGTCAGTCCTCTTCACGTAAGAAATTATATTTTCCCACAGCGCCGGCTCTGCAAACTGTTAAATGTGGCCATAACTGTCAACCAGTCAGACATCCCTTTCTGTAAAGGAATATCCCTTCAAGTGAAAAAAAAACAAAAAAAAACCAAAACAATCTTCTAGTCATGACCGGCATAATGTGATGCATACACTGTAGGCAATTAGGTCAAACAGCTTTTGCACATTTTCTTTGAAATAAAATGGTAAGAAATCTTTTTACTACTGTAGCTTGCCTTTGTCACTCTGTGTCTGTGCTACGCTGTTTTGTTCTGACATTTACTTAGAGCACCATGGCTAAATCCTGATACTTGCCCACTTTTGGTATACCTCTGCTTGGATATAGAATTAAAATATTTAGCCACCATAACACTTCAGTTGTTCATTAATATTCACATATTGGTCACAAGGATTTATTTGTTACTGGTACGTACATATATATTTCAAGTATTCAGTTAATATATCTTCTTAAGATATCATCTGTGCCATACCTGTACCAAATTCACAAGACAGCATGATATATTGTGAGACGGGGGTAAGATATCAATTTTAGTACAATATACATTAGCATTTTTTCATTAAGATAAAAATACTATCAAAGGCACAGAACCCTAGTTAGCTAGATATTTTTATCTTGCTAGTAGGGTATGTCATCTCTTTTATCTTGCTAGTGGGATACATCACTTTGTACCCATACTGAACATAGTACCTGACACTCTGATGACTCTCGCTGCAGCCATGGTTTTAGCAATCATAATGTAAATTGTATAAACTGGATATCAGATGGGTGGCTCTTAGATGTCATTTTTATCTTTATTCATGGTCAGTGACTGCTTGAACCTTCACTCGTGGCTTCACCACTCATCAGAGTCAAGAGGTCACTGACCACTTATGAAAATAAAAATGATACCTGCTAGCCACCCATCATATATTTATACAACATGTGTGTACTGATAAATAGCAAGATAAAAAGTACTATCTTGACCCAACATAGCAAGACAATATTATCTTGCAAAGGGGTATGTCACAGTGACCCAGCATAGTAAGATAATATTACAGTGCAAGCCACTTGAACGGGACGCGGTTGGTAGGGGAAATTCGCTTAAGCAGGATGTTTTCCTAATAATCGATTTTGGTCTAATTGTATTTTATGGCACCTGTGCACAGATAGGCGGGACACCTTTTCTGCTTAATTGTGATACTCTGACACAGTATAAGGGCTTTTACAACAGCGAACGTCCACTTCAGTGTGCAGTGTTTGGGGGAAAAATGGCAAGTAGCACAACAAAACGATATGAGCTGTCACTCTCACAGATAGTGAAGGTCCTTGAGGCATTAGACATGCCAAAAACATCCTTTCTGTTGTAGCAAAACAGTTTGGGATTTCTAAAAGCCAGGCTGGTAGAATTAGCCAGAACAGGGAAAGCATTCTGGCAGAGTGGCAAGCAAACTCAAATCCCGACCGCAAGAGAAAACATGAAGGGAAGGATTCTGAGGTCAAGGATGCCCTTTCTTCTATGGTATAATTCAGTATTATTTCCATTTTAGTTTGTTTTGTTTTTTCCTTTTCTGGGGTAAAGCACATGAAGCTTACTTATTTGAGACATGATGTCAGTATTGTACAGTACAGTACTTAATAAACGTTATTGTGCAGCATACAGAACAGGGCTTCCTTTTTTTTCCAGCTAAAATATTACCTTCTGATAACAGGGATGGTTGGTTAATGGGGATGAATCCTGATCCACAGGACTATCCCTATTAACCGGCTTCATCTGTATCTTGCAAAGTAGGGTATGCCACAATGCATGCTGAACCAGTGGATCCATGACACCAGTTTGACAAAAGTTATGTTGACCAACATCACAGTGACAGATTTATGTCGACTGCAAGTCGTGGTCGGCATAAATCCGTCAAGTAAACTGTCTTTTTTTGGGGGGGGCTTTGTCCCCCAAAACCCCCATCCTTTAAGATTATCAGCTCCAGGTCAGAGTTAATTTGGGGTGGGGTGCAATACCTGGTCAAAGCAGTGCCAGGGTCCTGCAGCGAATTGACACTGTAATGTTGTTCACTGAGCAATTGTCGCCATTCAGACTGCATACCTGAACCAGTCAGAGTGCAGCTCTCACAATGCTGATGACATCCCAGAAGCCAAGTGCTGCAGTGAAGCCAGCAGAACTAATGTTGCTAAAATTGATCATACAGTGGTCTGACTCAAAATACATGGTTTATCATCACTTGTGGGGGTGGGTGTGGGGGCAGGATTGTCATAACTAACTTGTGGCTCTTCTACTCATGAGTTATGGTCCTGCCCCCTCACATGTAAAAAAAATTGCATATTATCTTGTCATTTTTATCAGTGGTGTATAAATAGCTAAATGGGATATTTCACACTTTTACAACTACTGTACTCATTTTGCTAGACTCAGGAATCAGCATACTTCAGCAACTAATGAGTGCTGTGACATGTTCTCACTGGTAATGCAGCTGCTAGGAACAAGAACAAACAAGATTTGAAGAATCAGAAAATGGAACACCCGATATAGTTAAAAAGGACTACCATTAACGTTCGAAAATAAACTAAAACTAAAATTTCTATACCAAACAGCTACAGAAACTGAGCTGACCAGTGATAAGGAAACAAATAAAAAAAATTACAGTATGTGAGAGTGCAGTGTTTCTGTAAGGTAGCCCAATCAATGACTTGGTGTTCGACTAGGAAATACTACATGTTCCAGGGTACAGAGGGACCTTGTGGTGATTACTTGGGAGGCGCTTTTGTCCGTGTTCCTTATGTTCACAGCGGACCATACCCTGGTCACTAACAATGTTAGGAAGGTGACCTGCATGAACAATACAGAAGGGTGCATGGAATATCCAGCCTATAGGGGAATAACTGAGAATTAAAGATTGAGGCAGGTGAGTTTTGAGATAAGCTGACTTAGGTAAAGGACCTATACTGTCTGTTGGATTCATTTCTTTAGAGGCAAACCCAAATCAATTTGTGTGGATTTCACCTACAGTAGACAAGGAGTTCACCAGTGATGGCAAGGCTAGCGTGGGTGGTGTGGATCTCAAAAAGTGAGTTAGGCTCAATGCTCCAGCAGCAACAGATTCTGCTACGAAAGATGTGAAGGGGATATGTGAAAGTGATTTTGCCCATTTATAGCTTGTGAGACTTTGGGGAGGCTGTACTGAGCACCACCTCAAAATTAAAAGATATTTACAATCCCTGCCTGTTCACTTGACATTGGCTTGTCTATAGACTGAATAACCTGCTCAGAAGATGTCATAGATATTTATCTCGAGGGGCAACCAAAATGAAACTGCTGCCCCGTGCTACTGATGGTTGTTGCTTTGAGTGCTAGATGAATGTTTTAGGCTGAAAGGGCACAAATGTGTGTTTACACACTGATCTGTGAGACCAAACAATAAGGGAATGAATTATGTGGCGCTTCCTTGTCATACATTATATACTATGAATGTTAATATCCCATGGTGCATGAAACAAATTACTTAACTTTCGCAAGCAAATATGAATTCTTTTTCATATGTGTCTATGGTATCAGTGCAGTGTTCATAACTTTACTAGCTACGTTGGTATGAGAAATTAGCACCACCCAACTTGCACTTGCTTTTTTCCTTAGGTCATTGTTCTTTTTTGTGACTCATTTCCCCAAGCTTATGTAAAGAAACATAAATGCAAAAATCTCTTGTTGGCTGCTGTAATTCTAGTTATTCATGTCTGGAGCTGCTATTTTGAAACTACATGTTGACTACATCAGTGCCCTATGAATCGTCTGAACTCTAATTTGCAAGTGCATGTTAAGAGCTGTCTTGAGCACATATTCAGATGCAGAAAGCTTTATTTGATGTTTTTCACAAAGTCGAAGAATTTTGCATACTACAGATAGTAATGCTGTGTCTTGGAGAGGCAGCTGAATAAATGTCAAGGGGGCGACAAGATCAAATGCAAAACCATGCTCACCATCCCCCACCACACACACACAAAGATACAAGGATTAATTATTTCGTCAGTCTCAGTCTTTTCTCTTACACAAATTTAACATCCAACTAAAACAGCTGTAACTCTCCCATGGGGCTTTACTTTTAAGGCTCCACTCGTGCATCAAAGACACCAGTTGTTGCCATTAGAATTGATGCATCAGCACTCCTAACTGAACCGGGAATCTCCCAATCACTGCCCCAACTGAACTGGGTGTGAATCGCACCCATGCAGGACCAGTTTGGAATACAAAACATCATGCACCTGCAGGAGTTTTGTGCAAATGATGATATTTGGAAAAGATTACCTTTGGACTTCAAATCAGAAGCCATCTTTGTCACCACGGACTGGCATGGTGATGGGTTTAGAGTGGGTGACTAATTAGGGTCCCATTACCTGAGGAGAAAGCTTTAGAGACATGTGAACTTATACTGTGTCAAATTAATTCATACACCTTTGCAGCAGTCAGTCTCCAAGAGATAAACTTCCAGGCCAGATAACTTCAACTGGCAGCCTGGACAACCAGTCAAGGGCTGCCATTCCACGACGAACAGCAGGGACTGTGTCATACTCCCATCATTCTGTAGATAAATGTGAAAGAGACTGGTGTCAGTGTGCTGTTGAGAGAGACAGCTTGGTGCCACTGTACTGCATAGACACACTGCATGTCTGACAGAGACAGTGTGAGAATGAGAAGCAGAACTCCTTCTGCCTAAGAAAAAGGGAAGTACTGTAATCACATGCTAAGCTCCGTATAAATAGTGAAGCTGAAGGCTGCATTAATTTAAAGAGATACTTTTACTGTTCTGCAGCCAGCGACAACAGCTAAGAAAACAGCTCATCTGGGAAGCCAGTACCAATTATTGCCACCCACTGGGAACTGGTTGCTGGGATATGGTGGGTTGGACAAGTAGGATAGGGTTTTCAGAAATGGAGCTGCCCTGTGCACTGGGGAATTGCCTATTGAATGCTGAAGTCAGGAGAGTCTGGACCTGGAACAGAGAACAGCAGGTGTGCCAGGCAACATTAAAAACATTCACAGAAGGAATGGGCGGGGGGGACCAGTCAGAGAGGAATTTGCTGCAAATGGTGCCATCATCCCAAGCATCGAAGAAGGACTCCTGGTCTGGGAGAATCATGCATAAATTCAGGGCTTGCCCTGAAACACCAGCATTTCTAGCATAGTATGTGAAAGCGTTTAATGGACTAGGCCATCCAGCTGGGATTTACAAGTATCCCTTGAGGATTGTATGAGCAATTGGGTTTTGGGGTTTTCATTCGCAACATATTGCTAATCATTTGTTTAAGTGAGCCATGGCTGACCAACCTTGAGCAACTTCATTGGGCCTACATCATTTCCATGGCTGGGTACTCAGAGAAGCACAGGAGCTCCCTATTAGAAGGTAAAGAATAGTGTATGGGTGACCATACACAACAAGCCTGTGTTTCCATCAAAGGGTAGAGATAACAGCATATGGACCTCAAGTACTAGGCTCAAGAGGTCCATGCTGTTATCTCAATCCCAAGATGGACATACAGGGTGAGTTGTGTATGGTCATCCATATTTTATTTTTTTCTATTATACAGTTTTGTAGAGGGAAGCAGCAAGCAGGAGATGTGAATGGTGCCAAGTGTCAACAGAGAGAGAGAGAGAGAGAGAGAGAGAGAGAGCGTTTAGTGAAAATGAAACTTGACTGCCAGGTAGGAGTCAGAATATAGGGAGTGCTCAGTGAAAATGAAAGCAGGCTGGCACTGTCAAGCAAGAGTCATTATGAGCAGTGACACAGATGCACTTGATGAAAGAATGTGAACAACACCTTTTGAATATACACAACAACTTTTTGGGAGCCACTGAATTCCATACACAATAGGCAAGCTGTAGATGTCCAGAAAAGACAAGCTCTGAATGTAAATCAGCACTCAGTTACTAGAGAATTGAGCGAACTACAAATTCCATGCGGGCAACATGGCAAGGACACACATAAGGATCTGAATTTAAAACTGGGATGAACCCCAGGAGAAGAACTCCATAATGGCACTTTTAGTGTGTATAGGTTTGTTTTGCCTTTTATAAGGTATGCTATCAGTGCCTCAGTGTGGGGGACATCTGTGTTGTCTCTCCTGTAAACCTGAAGTTGCTGCACTCAGTGGAGCATTTTCTTTGCTGTTTAATTCAACAGGTATGAATATAGTCGGACATGGAGAAAAAAAAAGATAGTTGGAGGAGCGTCTGAAATGTTTAACTGACTCCCAGAGCAGAGTGATTGTAGCACTCTCCAAGAAAAGTAGTTGGGGAATTAAATTGTTGGCAAAAGTGAATTTTAATGCAACTGTCTTAGGGCAATGTTTACCTTGCAGTGGCTGTTTGCAGAATGCTGGCCACAGGTGGGGGGATAACAGGGTAGTAGGAACTGAATGGGTAAAAGCTGGATGCCCCGAGCTGCAAGGTTATTGCAACATTATCAAAGGAACCCTGAAATCCTGAAATTGGGGGAAAAATGAAGTTGCTACCCAGTTTTGCTTGGACACAGTTAAGGTGACCAGGGGACAGTATGGAGGTATTGCTTTTCAATCATAAACATATGTTGTGTGCGAATGAGTCTGCTGGAATGTATTCACTCTTAAAAAGGGCCGTCATGGCCTTTTTGTTTGGACCGCAGCTTAATGCAGCTAAAAACTGCTGTTGCAAATTCATTGGTTGAATATTTCCAAGAGTTTTCTGGAGAGTAATTAACTCAGAGTTTGAAATTTAACTGAACTCTTGTGAGGCTATAAAAAACATTCTGAGGTGCCCGTTTAATTCTTAATTTAAAAAAAAAAAAAAAAAATTTTCACTTAATTTATGTTTGGATGGTAATGCAGGCAATACATTTGATTACCTCCACTAGACCTTATAAAGTAATCTAGCACTTGAATAAAGGAGTAAGAGATGACAAATAGACGCTAACAGTAGTTACGGAGCTCAGACTACTGGTATTCTTTTTTTACCGTTATATAATTTGCTGGATTTCTTAACTCAGACTTAATGGAGCCTTTCAACTTCTGTTAGTCTTAACCAAATTTTTAATATTTTATATTTTATGTACTAAATGCTCATTTAATGCTCCTAATGTTTACATTTGTGTTTATGATTAGGACAAATGGATCTCTGGTTTTAACTGGAAACCTTGTATACAAAAATATTAAGTGCCTTCAGGTTAGAGTGATTTACATATTGCAATGTATTCATAGTATTGGGCAACTGAATTGACTTACCTCTTGAAATTGTTTTTTCCTGTCTGGGTTAAGCTACTCTAGCTGAGTGTGGTTCAATAATTTAGCCTGAATTTTCAGGGAGAGGTATTCCTAAGTATCCCTACTGTTACAATCACAATTATTTAGTATGAAAATTCTGGGGCACAGAACGTCCTGTTGTTTGATGTGCATACTGGAACAGAACCTGCTGCTGTTCTGTACTTTATTGGCACCGCGTCTCTTTTGATCCCATATCCCCATGTTTGGTAGTTGCGCACCTAAGTTGGTCTGAATGGAATGTCGACCTAGGCCCTGTAGCCGGGGTAGACTAGTACCTAGACCTTATCTTGTATAGTAGCACCCATTGGGAAAAGGGTTCCTATAGAGGGAATGCCTTGTCATCATATAGTGGGATTCAGTTGGAGGGGTCCAGTTAATGCATACAGAGACTAAAGGTCAAAATAGACTCCGCATAGTACCTGAAAAATTGTATGTGCTATTGATAATAAGTGGGCTTGACGAAGTGTTCCTTATCTGAAGTTGGAAATCTTGTGGTTTACCCTCTTTGCTCTGATGTACTGCCCTTAGCAGATAGTGAGACATGTTTTCATGGATTCAATTAATTATCTTATTAAATGTGGTTTTATTAGGTGCATATTGTATACTTCTGGAAATGTTTAGAATGGAACACTGAAGTAATATTCAGACTAGGACAACGTCAAAACATGATGATTTAAATAATGCCCAGAAACATAATCAAAGGGTAAAATTCTTTGGTTCTTTAACTTTGGAATGAAATTAGCCAAGCAAAGACAAATATGAAAGTATTTTTATTTATCAGCGACATGGAAGATGTTTTTTATATGACTTGCAAATGTTTGAGATGTAACTATTTTATATTTTTGTAAGAAACTGTATTGCAGCTTATGTCTTTTTATTAGTAGGTAGTGTTGTAATGGTTTATTAACCAATCAACAACAAACTAAACTAAACTACACAATAGGCCCTAACCGTAAATTATAAAGGGTTTTTTACACTGGAACTGGTGGGGGAGAGTAGCACCACCAGAATAGGTGGGCAAAAGAAAATAGCAACTGTACCACGTATGTATTTTGTTGGGGGTAGGCACTGTTAGTGGCTGAGCCTTAAATGGTGCGGTAAGCACAGCCCCGGTGAATATTATTTGGCTGCACCTTGGAGGACAACAGCAGAGCAGACCTATTTATACCGTAATTAAGCTAGACTTGGAAGTGCAAGGAAGAACAAGCCAGAGCTATACTGCACTACCTTATGTTTTTAACCACTTTCCTTTATAAGGCCTGAAGCTAACTGTAATAAAAACTCAATTACTTTTCTTTGCAATCATTGTTTGTGCATATGTTACTATTATTACTTTTAACTACCTGTTAAAGCCCTCTTCATCTCTCCAGTCTCCAATTCTCTCCAGTGCTCCCATAGCCTACCTGACTCCCTGCACCACCTTTCATGGCCACCAGTCCTCCATCAAGCTACAGTTCTCCCACCAACTGGGGACGTGATAGGGTGATGTACCCCGAGATTCTTGTAGTGTTAGGCAGTGCACCAAAGGAGGAGTTCTGGGCATGGATATAACAGAGTACTTCATCTTGGTGACTGGGGCCATTTTCTATTACCCCCATGTGGACATCACATGCCACATCATCATGGCACATGCACATAAGATCTGCCTAGGGCCAGCCACCGTAATGTCCACACCTTCCTTCAGCTCTTCAGTCACACTACCACCTATGGTCAGCTAATGACACTACTGTGGTGGAGCATGGTGCCCTCTCTCGCGGAGAGCATCCTCTGGGATATTTGATCCCCCCCCCAGTAGCCCCCAACAACTCAGGCTCACTTCCAAACCCAGATTGCCTTCATCACAAGCAGTAGCAACTGTTGTGCCAATGGACGCAAATTGTAATGCAATATTCAAGTGTCTTTATTGGGCTAGTGCCATGCCTGTAGGTAGGTGGAGGGGTACTGTTTTCCAAAGGGTACTATACTTACACAAGGCCCAGTTTAACCTCTCTCTGGGTGAAACACCATGATATTTCATTTTAACTTTAGCTATGAGCCCACCAATCAAAAGTTTAAAGGCATCAGGCCCCTCTATCTTGTTGGAACCCACAAGGCAGAGGTATCCACTGTAACACCACTGGTGATCCACTGGCATAGCAGGACAGGAATGCTACACTGCAAATATGTTCCCATAATCAGGTGACTGTGAAATCATCCAGTTTCAACCACAACATGCTGTATTTTCTGTCAATGGTCCTGTAAGCAGTAAGACATGACAGGGTGTTATGTGAAGCTATAAGCCAATAATCACAATCCTTAGGTGCATTGTAGGCACAAGATATGATCCCACCAAATCCCTTTAAATGTTCTCAAAACATGCAATTACTGCATATATTAACACGTGCATGCATTGTCTTCTTGCGCTGATATAATGGCTTTTAAAATTAAAATAAAAAATACAGACATGCCCGTAAACTTAAAAAAAAAGATATAATTCCTATGGGGTAATTAGAAAGTCCTGACTCTTGTAATTATGGTGAGATAATTACAGAACACAGATTAGAATTCTCATACCCAATGACATTCTTCTGCCTTTCTTTTTTATTTTATAATTTACCATAATGTATACTGCTGACTTTTTTAATTTTCAGTTATGCTGATTTTTGATATATTTTGAAATATTACAGTACTTGTAGCTATATATATATATATATATATATATATATATATATATATGTATGTATTTTTATTCTCCAGCTACATTCACTGGGTTATGATTATGATACTCCATTTACAGTAACCTAAATGGTTCACAGAATGAGGGAAGGGAAGGGGGGAAGGGGAAATTGTTTAAGCAGGAAAGGCACATTAAGCCAAAGCTTGTTTCCAGGTGCAACCTGGGAGCACAAGGAATTTAAGTGACTTGCTCAGGGTCACACAGTATGCAAGGGGGGGCTGATAGGATTCAACCCCAGGTCTCAAGGTTTGCAGCTCAGTGCCCGTAACCACTACACTGTACTGCCTCCTAATGGTAAAACAGGGCTTCCACAGGACAGTCAAACTGCAGTGTAACATCTAATTTACAGCAGGGTTCTGCTTCTACTCAGTTTAATAACTGGGGACTAAAGAACAGGGATTTCACGTGACCTGCAGGAAGTCACGCAGCCAGCCAGTGCTGTGCTGAGATTTGAAGCTGTGGTATTTAGTTTGAGAGTTCAATGTCCTAACCATTAAACCACCCTGTTTTTCACACATACTATTTCAGTCAGCTTTGGAACACAGAGAATACTGGATGGACAATTATACATAACAAGCCTGTGCTATCACAGAGGGGTTCTGATTATCTCAGATCACAAGACCGAAGCTTGACAGGCCCGAGATAATGAGAACCCTGAGTTGGTAGCATAGGCTAGTTGGGCATGAAATTGCCCATCTAGTATTTTACATAGTGTATATATTTTTAATTTTTTTATTTTTCAGGGCTTTTTTAGAATTTGGCCCCCCTCCTGAGAGTGGTGAAAGTAAAAGGGAAGCCATTCAGAGACTCGTGATGAAATGACTGTTTAACAGTAATGTTTTAAAACCAGCAAGCTAAAAAATAAATAAATAAATACATACAGTACATACATACCTACATTCATATATACATGCATACATTCATATATACATACATACACAAATAAAGTTAACATTGGACTTACAGTATCTGTGTATTTTTGTCTGTGGCAAGTTTCTGACCAGTCTTCCTCTCCCACACCCTGCACCTTGCCAGTTTAATTTTTTTTAGGCTGTGCGCATGAAGGTTCTCAGCATAGATGGCTATGGATTTCAAATAAGCTGATATGTTGGGTACCACAGAAGGGTACAGTGACAATCCATGATGTTTGAGCTGTGGTACAACAGCATTTCAGCAAGGATGGGAAGCCTTTCTGACTAAGGGATCAATATACACTATAATATAATCTACAGGGCTCCAATATGCACTTTTCCAATAATAATAATTACCCAGTAGCTAAAGATTAAAAATAAGTTTAAAATGTGTTTGCTGTATATGTATACTGCATGCGGGTCAGGTGCTAAGTAATTTCAAGTTTTTTTAACTTGATTATATTTAGCAAAGTACAATACATCAGCACAACATCAAGTACATTTAATATAAAATTGACATTAACATTGTGAATATTGCACCCTAAAATATCAAATGCATTCATTTTTTTATATACTGTAACACAGTATGTGTTCATACTCTTCAAAATATCAAAGAAGACATGCCTATAACACATAAAGAAGTCTTGGTATCTCTGCAAGTTTACTTTTTATCCATGGGGTTTTATTCATGGGATTCATGTACACAAATATACTAGGCCTCAAAAGCAAATTGGGTGAACTGGTCCTAGCGGTGCTGAGGGTTAAGGCACTAGACGCCTCACCTTGCAACATGCCGGCGACCCAGGTTTGGGAACGAGCCTGGGCCACTGAGGGTCAGCAGGGGAGGGATGAGATTGAGCATCCAGAGGACTGCTGTCCCTTCCTGGGGGGGAGTAGACTTTGCATCGCTCCTTTGCGACCTCTGGTGGTTGCCAGGGGAATGCGAGGAACCTGCATCACAGCCGTATGGCAATGGGGTGGAGCTCAGAGGATGCTGGACATCATTGCATATCTGAGCTCCAATGGAGGGTGGGTTGGGGTGGGGTGTAACACCACCAGAAAAAAACTCCATTCCCGATAGGCAATGGATCTACAGGCCAGCCGTCACACGCCTAAGACCGGGTCTCCATCTCTGCCCCTTTGGCCTCCTTGCTGGGCCAGCAGGGCACTCTAAATTGTAGATAGAGTTTCAGTAAGGTGCTCAGAGCTTGGGGAATCATCTGGCATGATCTTGGCAGGAGGCAGTAACATATATGAGGAGTGGAGGCCACGGTAGGTGGTAGAATGGACTGATGAGTTGGGCAGCCCGAGAGAATTCGGGGAAGCATGGAGGCGATAAAAAGAATTGGAAAAGAAAAAAAAATTGGGTGAACTGGACACACTGATCACCATGGAGGAATTGGACATAATAGGAATAACAGAAACATAGTGGGATGGGAGTGACCTCTGGAGAATAGATACAGCCCAACTACAAACCATTCAGAAAGGACAGACCAGGTACAGTAAAAAGAGAGGTAGACTGGCACTATACATTACAAGCCAGTTGGATGTGACTGAAGTACAGGACCCTCAAACAGGGGAATTTGAAACACTCTGGCTAAGAGTATCTTATAATGAGAAATGGTTACAGTTGTCTATGTTACAGACCAGCTGACCAGAAAGAGAATAAGGACCTTAAACTACAAAATGATCAAGGAAGAAGCAAGAAAGAAAAGTAACATGCTTATGGTAGGTGACTTCAACTATCCAGACATAGACTGGGAGGAGGAAACAACTAAGTCCAAGCAAAGTAGGAAATCTCTGGATCTTGTGGAGGACTGTTACTTTATCCTGCCTGTTAAATGAACAGAGAACAAGCAGCACTGGATCCAGTCTTTTGCAATAAGAATGATCTGGTCAGAGAAGTAGAATTCTGAACACCCATTGAAACTAAGCTTCCATTTTTGGTTTTTGAAGAATTAGCTCATTACCACTACAAGAAACCGTAGTAAAAAGTGAACATAACATTATCAGATTTACAATTTAAGGAAACAGGGAAATACATAAGAAAATGACCTATATCATGCTGCTGTATAAGGCTGATTTTATGAAGATGAGGGAGCCCACGGCACAGGTACCTTGATAACCCAAGCTCATGGGCATCAGCACTGGCAACAGTGCAACACCTTTGCAAATCATATGGACTGTTTAAATTAAGACTGTATCCCTCAGAGATGTAAGTATAACAGTAAAAGATGCAGATTGATGTGGAATGTAAATAATGCTCTGGAAGCAATTAGGGAGAAAAAGGCAGCATACAGGATGAGTAACGTGGACGGAAGCAGTGACAGCAGAACTACAGAGATAAATTGGGAGAGTGCAAACGCAGAATCAGAACAGCAGAACAAGTGGTAGGGGACCAGTTAGCACTTGAGACCAAATCCAATAATAAATGTTTCAACAGTGGTGCCCAGCATCAGGTTCCCTAATGTCAGTCAGTAGCTTGAATGAAAAATGGTTAGGAATAGTCCAATCCATCACTTTGTACTTGCCTGTCTTCTTGCAAATTGCAAGCTGAATTCTACAGCCTGAAAACTAACGGGCTTCTGAAAGCACACACATGTACAGTACTGTTTCTGCACAATATCACCTACTGACTGTTTAGCAACCCTGCAGATGACAAGGAATATATATATAGCATTTAAAAACTGTTACACCAAGCAGGTTAGGAAAAATCCTACTGCCCAGCAGCCTGGGACAATAGAACCCCCTGTCCGTACAATTTTATTTTGCTATTTAAATGCCCACTGGACAATCACAAAATGCAGAATGATCTTCAGCAGTCTGGGCATGTGCTGGATTTTACAGCCTGGGGCATGTGTGACTGCTGAAATGGACCCATTTAAAAAAAATCCCTTACCTTCCCGACTGTAAGTTTGGCCAGTCATCAAAAGCAGAGTTGCTGAGAACGAAGAGCATAGCTGCATAGTCACCAGGAACATAGGACCTGGCAAATGGCTGCACAGTTGCCAGCTGACCCATCTTGTGGTGCCATATGGGTCTCCTCCTCTCCTCTGCCAAAAGAAGCAGATATCCCAGGCAGCAAATGGGAGAGAAGGAAGGAGGCGGAGAAGGCAGACGCAGAACTGGGCACCAGTGGTGTCCTCTTTAGCTTGCTAGCGGACCGCCTTCTGAGCACTGGAACAGGTGCTTCTCTGTATAGTGCACCACTTGCTTGGAGCAGAATGTGAGGTGATCAGAGCAAGTGACTGTACTTTACTCTGTGGTATTCCTATCAGAAGGGGAGGATATATTTAAAAAAAAGTAAATAAAAAGCTCTTTTAAGAGCTGACATTTCCCTACTGGTGCTTACAAGGGTACAGAGCAGAGGAGCTAAGAGATACTTTGGGGGGTAGGCTTCTGACACTCATGTCTTGGGAGGGGGAGAGATCAGGAGGGAAAGTGGATGGGAGGGAGGCCACAAAAGTTGAGAGTGGTCTACTGGTCTGAGTGGGTAGGCAGACAAAGAAATAACTAATAAAACAAACTCTAGCCAGAGCCAATAGGGCTGTGAAAAGCTACCAAATGACCAAAGTCATTTTTCTTGTTGGTGCCACATAGTGCTATTTGTCACAATCATCACAGTGCTCCCAGATCCAAATAACAATTTTTCTGTAATGAGCCCTCATTTTTCCTGTAGAGGCAACATCAAATCCCTATATAAATCTCTATAGATTTTTCCATAAGCCACTAGTTCCTTATTTGTGACTTTGTTGTTTATCCCAGATCAGACGGCAGGATTCCCCTTGCCAAGTGCTCCCTCCTGGAGCGAGGAACACGTGGGCACTAGGAGGTAATAAACTACTTCCAATTGTAGCACCCTTGTGAGGGGGGATAGCCCATCGACGCGCTGCGTGCGTCGACTGCCCCACCCAACCTGGCTCAGCATTTCCTTTATAGGCTATCTCTAGTGACATCACATTCTGTCACTCATTTAACTAAGTCCTCCATTTCTCCATTTGCAGATTATACCTGCCAGCCACTAGAGGGACCCTCTGACCTTTCCTCCTCTATCTCCCCACCTGAATTCCCTTCCCATTTCCTGTTACCTCTCTACCTGTTTAGGCTACTTCTCTCCCTACTCTCATTCCTGCCTCTGCCCACACCCCTCCCTCACCCAGCCATCTGGCTAACCCTACTCACTACCCCTGCCCTATCACCTGACCCACACCCAGCCTGCCACTAACCTCAGTGACCACTAGAAGTTGCTATTTCAACCTGTTTTCTGGCCCAAACACAGCCCGCTGTAAGCCACCTAGTACCTGGATCCCTGCTCTCAGCCAGGTCTAAGCCCAACTGCCCTGCCAGGGTCTTGAACCTTGTACCCTGTCCATCAGAGTCCGTGATGGTACCACTACTCCAAAGTGGCATCTACGCTTTCTGAGGGGCTATCAAGACACTTGTAACTCCCCACCCTGCTTTTACCAGGGTATTATGATTGGTTACCTCTTCCCCAAATCTGATAAAATGCCCCCATCAATAACCCTTGTACTTCTGATCTCCTCCATTTTACTATACCTTCCCACATTTACTCCCCCTCTAAGTTGCTAGCCTTCACCCCCCCACCGGCTATTCTGACACATCCTACATATGCTCCCTATAAGTCCACTGCTTCCCTCCCAGTTATCTCCTGGTCCCATTACCCCTCACCCCCTTCCTCCTCGGTCTATTCCTTTGGCTGCCTCCTGGCCTCTCTCGCCCACTCCAGAACAGACTCCCTCCATACAACCCTTCCTACTGCCGCCTCCAACTAATGGATGGCTAAATCCCAGTCCCTGCATGTGGTGCGCTGCCACCTAACCATTGCCCTACTCCTTCTGGCGGCAGGGGATATACACCCTAACCCTGGCCCAACCCCAACCCCAGGCCCTGACCACCCCATACCAAACCCCTTAGCCAAGGCAAACACCGATACTCATCCTGGCTACCTCCCCCGAGGCTTGTGTCTTCTCCATCTAAATATTCATAGCCTAACCCCTAAGCTCGATCAGCTCCAGGTCCTAGCCGCCCACCATGCCCCTGACATAATCATCCTATCTGAGACCTGGCTAAACTCTAGCCTACCAGATAATACTATCGCTATTCCAGGGTTCACCATCACACAGCAAGACCAGCCATCCAGAGGCAGTGGGGTGGCTATGTACATCAGATCAGCCCTCCACTTCACTGTCTCCATTACAAAAACTGTACCCAAAGCTTACCAGCTTCTTATGATAAAACTGTCCCCCCCTCCTCATTACCTACCTTTGTGGCTGGTATTTACTGCTGCCCAGGCACACCAACCACAATAGTCACCGACCTTCTGGGCCAGCTCTCATCTCTTGCCCAGTCGGGTGAACTATATGTTATGGGTGACTTTAACCACAACTGGCTAGCGCCCACTTTTAACAAAACCCAAACTGAGTTAACCACTCTCAACCTCAGCCAAACCATTATGGAACCCACATGCTCAAATCTTAAGTCTGGTAATCACTCACTCCTAGACTGGGTGCTTACATCCCACCCACACCGCGTCGTCAGCTCAGGCCTCCACCCTGATTCCATTAGTGACCACCACCTAATCTACTTTGTCCGCAAAATCCACAGAGTTAAATCCCCTCCCAAATTTATATTCCAATGGTCATACAAATCCCTCAACCTCCCCCCCCAGATGATCTTTATCACTCTAATTGGGTCCCAAGCTCAAACTGCTCTAATATGGATTCGGCCCTTACGCACTTTCGGAACATCTTCCTCACCACCTGGGACAAACACGCCCCCCCCTACACCGGGCTAGATTCCGTGGTTCTCACCTACCCTGGATAACCCCTGAGTTGATAGCTTGCCAACAAGCCCGTGATAAGGCCTGGCGAAACTACAAATCCACGCTCCTCCCAGGTGACTATATCTCCTACCACATGCTCCGCAACAGGTGCACAAAGGCCATCCGCTTAGCTAAGTCTGAATATTTTAATAGCACACTTAATGCGAATCTTGGGAGACCTTCCAAATTCTGGAAAGTCATTAACTCCCTTTTCTCCCCCCAAACAGCTAGCCCTCCACCTCTTCTCCTTGCCCAAGGGACTCTCCTTTCTGACCCCCTGAAGGTAGCCTCCGAGTTTAATTCCTATTTCACTACCTGCACCCTGGCCCTCCTAGACACCCTACCGCCTGCAACCACACCATCTCCTCAGTCTTCTATCCCCCTACCATCTGGTAGGAACCCCTTTTCCTTCAGACACATCTCCCCCAGCAAAACCCTAGATGTCCTTCACACCCTAAACCCCTCCAAAGGCAAATCCCCTGATGGTCTGGATAACAAACTCCTTTTCCTATCTGCCCCTGCCATCACTACTCCCCTCATGGCCCTACTAAATCTTTCTTTCACCACCGAGTCACTCCCCTCCGAATGGAAACATGCCACTGTTCTACCCCTCCCTAAAGGCATTGATCCTATCTCCACATCTAACTACCGTCCCATCTCCCTCCTCCCCACCCTCACAAAACTCCAGGAACACCTTGTGCTACCCAACTCTCCCACTTTCTCTCAGAAACTAACTTCTTCGCCCCTTTTCAGTCCGGGTTCAGAAAACACCACTCTACCACCTCCTCCTTACTAAGACTCATGAACTACATCCTCACTGGGATGGATAAAGGGCTAATCACTGCTGCTATTTTCATTGACCTAGCAAAAGCCTTCGACACAGTATCCCATTCTCTCCTACTATCCTGCCTTTCTAGGGCTGGGTTAGCAGAATCCACCACAAACTGGTTCAGTGCCTACCTACTAAATAGAATCCAATCCACTAAAATAGCTGACCACACCTCCCCCCATCTCCCAATCACCACTGGCGTTCCCCAAGGCTCAGTTCTTGGCCCCATCCTCTTCTCCATCCTGCTAAATGATCTGTCAAACTCTTGCTCCTCTACCGCTATCCACATGTATGCAGATGACACAGTCATCTTCACCTCCGGCCGGACCCACGAAGAAGTCACCTCCAAACTTCAAACCAACTTCAACAAAATCCAACACTGGTTCAATATCAACCAACTCTCCCTAAATGCCAAGAAAACCATCTCTATGACTTTCGGTACCAGACAGCGTCTATCCAAACTCACCTCCCCTCTGAGCTTTCATACCCTAAATAACACCATCCTTGATGAAGAGCCCTCCTTCAGGTATCTAGGGATTTGGCTTGACTGCCACCTCTCCTTTTCCACACACATGGATGCCATCATTTCAAAACTGCGCCCAAAACTTGGTGCCCTCTACAGAAACGGCACTAGTCTCCTGCTTCTTTTCAGACGTGAATTAGTCCAGAAAATGATTCTACCCTCCTTCGATTACTGTGATGTAGTTTACAGCTTCACCGCACAGACCACCCTAGCCAGACTAGACCCCTTCTTTAATGCTTTCTGCCACTTTGCTCTCGATGCCCCCCCCCGATCACATCACTGCATGCTATACCGTTCCCTGGCCCTACCATCCCTGAGTAACCGGCGCCTAATTCATAGCGTTAAATTCATTTCCAACTTCTGGCTCAGCTCCCTCCCTCCCTACCTTGTATCCTCCCTATCTTCCCCACCTACCCCCACTTACACCCTCAGGTCTACTGATGCTAGGCTTTTATTCATCCCTCACTGAAGGACCACCGCTGGCAAATCAGCATTCTCTTACCTCTTCCCTAAACTCTGGAATGGCCTGCCAGCCCAGATCCGTCATTCTTCATCCAAACTCTCCCTATCCTCTGCCCTCTCTAACTTCTTGCACCAAATTGCAACTGCCCCTGACCACCCCCCATTAGCTTCTCTTCCCCCGTTCCCCCCTGAACCTGACCAGTGGCCCGGCCATCGCCTAATTGTCTGGCTTATATACTGCCCTACGCACTTACACTCTCACTCTTACTCACTCTTCTCACTCCTAATATCTCCCTTCTCCCCTCCTTCCTAATCAACCTACGCTCTTCAGCCCTACCCACAGCTATTAACTCCATGCTCCTTCCCTCCCACCTCACCTAAACCTCCCCCCTGTACACCTAACGTTTACTAGTCCACGCCTCCTCTACCCCCCATCTTCACTCTCCAACTCCTCCTGTCAACTTGGTGCATCTCACTGCAGCTCAAGTTCTGCTACTGGCACTCAAGTTCTGTTACTGGCACCCTAGTTATGTTACTGGCACTTAACGTAATTCATGTATTGCCTCAATGTGTACCCATGATACGTATATCCTGTCCTTGATGATCATGTTCTGTACTGTCCTCCTTATGTAACAAGTTCAAATGTAATCCCTCCCAACTATCTACATTATCCATATTGCTCTACTGCAAATTTCAACCACTGTATGTATACCTGCCTCCTCTGTAAACCCCCCCCAGCTCGCACTGTGAGACGAGCATCTTTTGCTCAGTGTGCCTTTCCTGGTGAAACATTTTCAATAAATAAATAAATGTAATATGTTGCCAGCCTTTTATCAGGAAAACGGCTCTGATTCACTGTTAGGTATTAAAATTATATGTCAAGCTGCCAGTGAAATCACAGGTGAATGACCTGGCAGTCACTGAATTGCTGTTCCTAAGTAGCAGTGATGTCATAGTCAACGAGGTCACAATGCTGGTGATGTGGTGGAGGCAGTATAGCTAGCTAGGTCAGCTGCCACACAGAGTGCTGTTCCACACATCACACATATTAATATGAGGTAAACAATCTTCTAATTAAACAAAGGAAAAATATAAAGTACCTCAAATATAAAAGGTAATGGTTGATTGCTTTTAAAATATAATATTAGTTTTAGGCAGTACACAAGCTGCTTAACCCACATGCCTAGTGTGGGGCTAGAACTCACAGCCTTCTGATCTTCCAGTCTCAGAGGCCAGTGTGCATGCTATTCTTTGCATCTTTTATTTGTTAGTTTTTACACAAATTCTCTCAGACTTTTTTCTGACCACCTGATGGAATCTTGAATGAGTTATATAAATGTTATTATTTTCTTCAAGGCCCTGACCCTGCAACTAAATACACACTTAATACATCATATTAGAAAAAAGTAATACAGAAAGGAATGTCAGCTAATGAACTGGAATTCTACTGTCTGTAATCTGACACTGAGTCTGACTTTCATTTTCACAAAAAACAAAAGGAAATGAGTTAGCCCCTAGGTTGCTGAAATAAATAGAACAAATCTGTTAGACTGAGCTGGACAGATGATAGAAACAGCAGTTTGAAAAGTTTTTGTTGTTAATATCCTGAGAAGTTCTGAGGTACATTACAGTAGCATCTCCCTCCCCCCCTTCAGATTCCTTTAACATAGAGCAACAAATAGCAAAAATCAGAAGGAGAGTGCACTATTTTGCAGCTGTGGAGGAATACACGCAAATGTCTAAAATGGAAGTTCTAGGAAAAGCCATTTTTAGAGCTACAGATGACAGAAGGGTGTAGGCTCCACCCACAGCCCTAAAAATGGCTGCAGAGCTCCACCCACTGGAGCCGTAAAAAGCTCTGCAGAGCTCACTTGTTTGTTAAGCCTGCCTATTGCAGGCTGAGGGAAGAGAGAGAGAGCATTCACTTTAGATGGGCTGAGTGGCTGAGTTTACACTCGTAACTCGGGAGGGGGAGGATTGTGTAACTGGCTAGGCAGGGCAGGCTGAGGCTAAGCATACAATGTTTGGGTGCCAGTATCAGTTAATATAAATTTAAAGAAGTAAACAACAAAAAAACACAAAAAAAAGGCTCTTATAACAGCTAGCTGTTAAAAAGAAAGAAAAGAAAGAAAGAAAGAAAGAAAGAAAGAAAGAAAGAAAGAAATACAGACAGACATCACTGCTGATCTGAGGGCTGATAAGAAACAGGAGGAGAGGAGACTTGAAAAGAGGAGGGGAGAGACTTGATGACTCCAACAATATTTACTGATGTGGCTGTGGAAATATTAGAAAATAAGAATTGTATCAACAACAGTTCTCTTTTTATAGCCAGTTTACCTAGAAAGGCAGAGACAAGTGGAGGGCTAGAGGCTTGTGGTATGAAAGGACTGGGTGGGAAGGAAGAAACTGTGCAGCATTGTTGATGCACTGCCTACCTGCAGTACACAGGGAAAAATAAACAAACGTTTGTAAAGCGTGAGTGAAGGGAGGGGGAGCATAGGAGTGCAAGTCCAGCTAGAATTAACCTGCAGTAGTGCAGCACACTGACTGCACAGGAAAATAAATAATAATAAATAAAAATAATTAAAAAAATATATTTTTCAGATGGAGATGCAAAGCACTTTAAAGAGCTTATTATTAAAAAAAATCTGCATACAAGACAGAGAGAGAAAACACAGTATAAAAGGAGGGAGGGTGTAAGAGGAGGGACAGGAAGTGATTTAGAGTCCACTTGACTGCCTGGAAAAAAATAACTACTTCAGAAAAGTCTGTTTTAAGAGCCCATCAAGACTCAAATCTGCATGTAAAAAAAAAAGAGAAATAGAGACAAATAAGAGAAGACAAGTAGTGTGTGTGACATTGTGGTGGGGGGGCAATCAAGTCCAAGTCCAAGGCAGCTGAGCATTAAAGTGCAGCACAGTACACAGATTCACGGGCTGGATATTCAGACATGCGTCAGAGGCAGGCGAAAGAGGGGCACAGCGCAATTTCACTGCGCCATGGCGCATCGGGGGTGTAATATTCAAAAGTTGCACATGACAGGATGTGGCTGCACAGCGCAGCTGAATATCACACGGATGCATCATAGCGCAACCAGGGATGCACCAAGGAGCATGTCATGAAGCGCAATAGTGCAACTAGGGATGCGCAGGAGAGTAAGCCAAGAAGCACAATAGCAGCAGCCAGTGATGTGCAAGGTGCAGAGGAGCATGCTCCAGGACACACATGGAAAGGCAACAGGCACAGCAGGCAGCAAGCCACAGGGGATGGAGGGCCCATCACCAGGGTGCAGAGTGTGCCAGGTGAGAGGCAAGGTAGGCACATGATGCCATGCTGACCAGGAAGCATGAGGCGGCAGTAGGCCCCCTGTCCATGTGCGCCACAGTGGGGCACGGTGGTAGGGTGGCAACAATGGCCTCTGCCACACAGACACTGGCAACCCCTACAGGGAGGCACGGGACACGCCACCAGGACCACAGCCAGCAACACACAGGCAAACAGCACACAAGGCACACACTACACGACCTGAAAAGACAGGCCACGGCCACCCCACCCGTCCCATGGTGGAGCACCACCAGGTACAACCCCCGGTCCACCCCAGTCATACCACACAGCAGCCATGCACATCACTGCAGCATGGCTCCACACGACAGCTGCAAGGCAGACATGGACACAGATGGTTAACCATAAAATAATGTATTGCAACAGGCATATAAAAAATGATACACATATATACAAGGAGCAGGGTAATGGGAACAGGGAAAGGTGGGACCACCCACAAACAGAGAGGTCAGGGAAGGGAGGCAGGGGGTTAGGGTAAAGGCAACAGAAGGAGACAAAGGAGGGCAAGGGAGGGGGCTCAGGGAAGGGTAAATTAAGTGGGCCAATGGGCCCTATGGCAGTCCGTGCCCCACAGTAGGCCGATGCTGTCGTACAGGATTTAGGACACTGTCCTACATGCCGCGGGCCTTTGGAGATCTTAGGGCTCAGCTCCGGGCAGCATGGGCAGAGATTGCACGCCTCAGATTTCATATTGAAGAGGAAATACATTATAAGAACCACCCGCCATTTCCCCAGCATCCAACAGAAAAACCTCGACCGCTGAGGGTAGTTGGTCCAGGAGTTTGGCAGGTGGTTAGGAGGAGCAAATCAGGTGCCCCATCACTCTCTGCTCTCCAACACATTACCTCCAAAAACCATATAAACACTACAAACAGGTATCTGCCTCTATCTCTGAAATCAAATAAAGAGGCAGAAGACACTGCAGAGCAGGACACTGTGGCACAGGAGCTAGCACAACAAAACTCACCCAAATCAGGAACCAAAACAAAACAAGCACAAAGGAAATCAAAAACTTCTGATCATAGGAGACTCCATGATTCGGGAGTTGATACCCATCTCCAGCCAGGGTGATGGTCAGATGTCTCCCAGGTACATCAGCATGGAGAGACACTGACCGCATTACTAAAATTGTTCACAAAGCAGGAGAAAACATTGATGTCCTAGTACACATAGGGACTAATGATCTCGCCAGCCGGTCAGTTGTGGAGACCAAGGAACACCTGACTAGGCTGGGTGACAAACTATCATCTATTTCGTCCGGCATCTCCTTCTCTGAGATCCTGCCAGTCTGGGAGAGGGAGCAGATGGACGGAAGGTCAGAAGGAGGATAGGGGAGCTAAACACGTGGCTCAAGGGCTGGTGCCAGGAAAAGGACACAGATTTGTAGGAACTGGCAACAGTTCTGGGAGTGAAAGTTCTTTAAATTTGATGGACTGCATCTGACTAAAGAGGAGTCAGTGCATTGGGGAGAAGTTTGACGTCTTTGCAGAATATTTAAACTAGCAAATGGGAGAGGGTGCAGCACCCATCGTCGAATGGGAAGAACACCCTCCCCTCAGCTAGTGGTCAAACAGGAATTCAGCATGTTTGCCGTTCATTTGCATCACCAGGTAAGAAAAAAGGTTTGTCTCCCCATACGACGCACAGGGGTAAGGCCAAACTTCACCCAACAACTAACACACCAAAATCTGGCCAATGGAAAATCATGTACATAAATGCTCACAGCCTGGGAAATAAGATCCCAGACCTGCAGGCAATAATGTCAGAGGCTAAACTGGACATAGTAGCAATTAGTGAGATGTGGTTTACCAGTAACCACACTTGGGAGACTTCAGTACCTGGCTATGTATTTTCAGAAGAGACCGAGGTGCAAAAGGGGAGGAGGGCCCTGTATGTTAATGAAAATATCAAAGCTACAGAAATTCAGAATACACTTAGGAGCCAGAAGAACTGTGGGTCACCCTGGAAACAGGAAATGGGACAGCCATAAGAACTGGGGCTGTCTACAGGCCCCAGACCAGAGGGAGGACATAGACACATTATTGTTAGAAGATATACAAAACATGACAGCTAAAGGGAGGTTCTGATAATGGAGACTTCAACATGCAGGATACAGATTGGTCAATACCAGCAGGAACATCTGCCAGAACTAGACTCATAGTGGATTCCCTGCAGGGGAGGGCCTCAAACAACTGGTACAGCAACCCACAAGAGACAGGGCTATCCTAGATCTAGTACTGACTAACAAAGAGGGATCACAGATCTCCAGGTAGAAGGTCACCTGGGGCCAGTGACCATCACATGGTATGGTTCAATTTGGCTACTACATCTAAATCATCCCATTCCAAGGCAAAAATATGGGACTTCAGAGGAGCTGACTTTGATAAGATGGCCAACAGAGTTAAGCTAGCCCTGGCAAAAAGAAACACAGGTGAGGGTACAGGCAAAGTGGGCAAGCATTAAGGATGCAATACTTGAAGCAACATCCCATTGTGTTAGACAGAAAAGGAAGTGCAAAAGAAGAAACCACTTTGGTTCTCAAATACAGTAGCAGAAAAGGTCAGAGCCAAAAGGCTGGCCTTCAGAAATATAAGGAACACAGCGGGATGAAGATAGGGAGGCATACCAAACTACCCTAAGGGAAGCAGGTAAGGCAGGAAGGCAGGCAAAGTCCCAAACTGAGGAAACACTAGCACGAACAGTAAAAGAAGGTGACAAGACTTTCTGTAGATACATTAGTGAAAGGAGAAAGTCCAGAGGGGGTATTGCTAAGCTTAATGGAGAAAAGGGAGCATGTGAGGAGGAGAACCCTGTAAAGGCGTCTATCCTAAATAGATACTTTTGCTCAGTATTTACTGAAGAGAAGGTAGGGCAGGTCCCACAGCTCAGCATCATGAACACAGGGTGGAGGGAGGTGAGCACTACTCCCTTCACAAAAGAAAGGGTCCTACAAGAGCTTGCTAAGCTCAGGGTGGATAAGGCAATGGGACCTGATGGCATACATCCCAGGGTACTTAAGGAGCTAAAGGAGGAACTAGCAGAGCCATTAGCAGAATTGTTTAGTGAGTCTCTGAGCACAGGAGAGGTCCCAGAAGACTGGAGAAGGGCTCACCTGATCCCGCTCCACAAGAGTGGTAGCAGGAGGAGGCGGGAACTACAGACCGGTCAGTCTTACCTCAGTAGTGGGCAGATTATGGAGGCACTCCTTAAGGAAAGGATAGTGCAACACCTGGAATCCATAGGGCACAGGATCCAAGACAGCATGGGTTTACAAAGGAAGATCCTGTCAAACTAATCTCATAGATTTCTTTGACTGGGTAACCAGAGTGGTGGACCAAGGGGGAGCAGTTGATGTCGCCTACCTTGACTTCAGCAAAGCTTTTGACACTGTTCCACATAGAAGATTGATAAATAAGCTAGGTAGGCTCGGGGTGGGTCAGAAGTTGGTCAACTGGGTGGCAAACTGGTTGACGGGCAGAAAACAGAGAGTGGTGGTAAATGGTATACAGTCAGAAGAGATGCAAGTCACAAGTGGGTACCTCAGGGATCAGTCCTGGGGCCAGTCCTCTTCAACATCTTCATTAGTGACTTTGCAGATGGACTAGAGGGTAAGGCTTGTCTGTTTGCAGATGACACCAAGATCTGCAACAGAGTAGATGATCCAGATGGGGTGGGCAGAATGAGAAGAGATCTGGATAAACTAGCAGAATGGTCAGACGAGTGGCAACTGGGATTTAATGCAAAGAAGTGCAAAATCATGCACATAGGGAAGAGAAACCCTGAAGCCACCTATAGGCTGGGAGGGTTGCTAGCAGTCACAAGGAAGAAAGAGACTTGGGCATCATCATCACTGATGACCTAAAATCATCAAGCAGACCTCTAAAGCAGTAGGTAAGGCTAGGGGGTGTTAGGG
This sequence comes from Neoceratodus forsteri, assembly GCA_016271365.2. NCBI lineage: Eukaryota > Metazoa > Chordata > Ceratodontiformes > Ceratodontidae > Neoceratodus > Neoceratodus forsteri. Next base: position 736,345,713 of record CM057452.1, read on the forward strand.
TGTATTAGTAGGGTATCACAAGTCGTAAGAGGAGGCAATAATCCCTCTGTACAAGACACTGGTTAGGCCCCATCTGGAGTACTGCGTGCAGTATTGGAGGCTACACCTTCACAAGGACATTAACCAAATTGAGGCAGTTCAGAGAAGGGCAGCCAAAATGGTGCAGGGACTGCATCAGAAGACATATGAGGACAGATTAACGAGCTCAATATGTATACCCCAGAGCAAGGAGGAGAGAGGTGATATGATCGAGGCATTCAAACACCTTAAGGGCATAAACAAGGTGAAAGAGTCTAACATGTTTAAATATAAGAAAATAGCAGGACAAGAGGACACAGCATGAGATTAGAGGAGGCCGATTAAGGGGAATGTGGAAATTCTTTTTCACAGAAAGGGTGGTGGATGCATGGAATGGCTTACCACAAGAAGTGGTGGCTGTGAATACAGTGCAGGGCTTCAAACAGGCATGGGATAGGCATAAGGGAGCAATACAAATGACTATGAATAGATAGGCCACTGACAGAGCAAAGGCCGAGGGCACATTTATAAGGTAGAAAAAGAAATGGGCAGACTGGATGGGCCTTGCGGTCCTTATCTGCCGTAAACTTCTATGTTTCTATGTTTCTATGTTGGTGCCACTGTCTGTGCTGCGACATCCCCAGCAGCCGTAATACCTGGAGCGTGGTAGTTGATACACGCAGGATCCACCTCAGTAACCTTGCATGGACATCAGTGGGACCAACACCTAGGACAAAGGAGTGAACGCAGTATGAGTGCATGTCCAGAACACTGCAGCCCACCCACCGTGCGCAGCGAGCATTGGTGACATGTGCCCCTGGGCTGGCAAGCAGCCACCCACAGTGAGTGCACCCACATGAGCCACCTACCCGGGGACCCACAGCCATACAGAACATTGCACACTAACACTGCCCATGCACAGCACACCACTGCCATGGCATGCAGACAACATGGCTTTGCAGGAGGATGGCAGTGGCACAGCCAGGACCCGGGTGCACCCACAGCCCTCCTGCAGTGGCCACCACATGTGCGATAGCCATAGCACAGTGCAATGGACAGAGGGCTGTGTCCCACCCCCAACCCCGCTGCCCACCCTGCACAACAGTGAAGCATGTAAATGTGCCTACCTGCATGCTGTGGCACTCCTTGTGGCTGTTCAGCAGCACCGTCCATGTGGCCTGCAACCAGCACACTGCCCCCTGCAGTGGTGTGTCCTTGCCCGGCAGCAGTGCCAGCAAGGTGAGCCCGACTCTGATTTTCAGGGCCTAAGAGGGAAATATGAAGAAAGACACATCAATACCAGGCAACACCACAGGCCCCCCCAGCATGGTGTGACACCCTGCCCAGCGTGCCAGTGGTGCAGTGGCACAGGGCATCCATGGTGAGCCACCACAGCCAACAGGACACGCAGCTTCAGCCCCCCACATCATGGCATGCCATCGGCACTGCCCCATGGACCACTGGATGGGACTGAGCACAGGCGATGTTCACTTACTAGGCCGTGGCATGGCACCCCTCTGGACATGTGCCTGCAGTGTCTGTAGCTGCTCAAGGTCCCTCTGCTGCAGGTCCCTGTAGCAGTGCCTGCACTGCTTCCCAGTGTGCTGAGCACCTGTGGCCTCCTCCAGACCATCAGCCACCTCCTGCTACACCTCTGTCTGAGCCTGTTGGGGGCACCTGGCCAAACAAGGTGCCAGCACGTGGCTCCATGAGTGCTACGAGGTTTACTATCTCCACCTGGGTCCAGTTAGGAGCCCCCGGACCTGTACGGCACAGCATGTCTGCAGCTCGCTCGGCAATACAAAATGGTGCCAGCAGCGCACGTGCCACACATGCTGGGGATGCATACCTCGTATTGTGATGTGCTGCCACTGCCTATTGCGCAGGCACGGAGATGCGCAACTCAGCAACTCAGCAACTCAGTGCTGCCACGTACCACAGGGTGCCCAGAAGGTCAAAGGACAACCGTGGGGTCAAGGGTCTGCCCATGCACCCTGTGCCGCAGCGCCATTGGGCATGACATGCATGGTGCACAGTAGGAGCATGTGGGATCCACGGTGCATGGCCCCATAGCACATGGGCACCATGGCACCCATAGCGCAGGGGTGCCATGGCACCCATAGCGCAGGGGCACCATGGCACCCATAGTGCAGGGGTGCCATTGGCATCATGACATCACAGCACCATTGGCATTGTGGCACCCGGGCGCTGTAGGCCATACAGCACACAAACGCCACATGTGCAATAGCGGACGGGTGCTGTACTGCTTATCGCGAAGTGTGCATCAGCCGCACCACTGGCGTGTGTGACGGTGGCACACGCATGCACGTGGCATGGTCTGTTGCGCCCGTCGCAATGTTGCACCTTGACTTGTGCATGCGCAACTTCATTGCGCAATGCGCAACTTTGCGATATTCAGCCGCAATATGCAAATCAGCTTATTAGCCTATCCGCAGAGCACCCTCTGCATTTGCATCTCAATATAGTTGCACAACCCTTTATTTGCATGCGTTGCACTATAAAGGCACAGGGTATGGACCAGTATTGCATCCCTTAGAGGTAGAAGGAATGCTGCAGGGCTGTCGGGATGGTGGAATGGGAGGGTGGAGGGGGATTTAACAGGCTGTACTAACACATGTATTTCCCCCACAGGAAAAAGCATGACAGATAGAGAGAAGAATGAGGACCATGGGCCTGCATGCAAGCACAGGCCCAACTTAACAAGGGCAGAGTCGGATGCCCTATTCCAGGTGTACCTGGACCAGGAGCCACTCCTGAGTGGCTCCACAGGCACCCCACAGGCCTGGGCGACAGCATGGGAGGGTGTGGCTCATGCTGTGAACCAGTAGGGCAGCCACCAATGGTCTGCGCAGGAGTTCAAAAAGAAGGTCGGCACAGACCAGAGGTGGATCAAGGAGAAGAAGGCAGCCATCCGGGCAGTGCATGCCGCCACAGGCGGGGGTCAGCCTGCTGCGCCCCAACTGATGCTGCAGGAGGAGATGGTGGTGGCCACCATGCGGCACAGCGCACTTGAGGGCATGCCCGGTGGAGGCTTCCAGACAGGTGGCAGCCCATCACTGCATGGTTGGTATGGCTGTGAGGGGGGCACAGGGGCAGGGGTGGGTGACAGCAACACTAATGCGTCTGTGTTCCCTTTCAGCTCCTGAGCGCCTGCATGCAACAGCAGGGGAGGAGGTGTCTGCCGTGGTGGGGGTCCTGGACCCGGAGGACCATCCATCCACCTCCATCAGACTCCGGGGGGCCGGATCAACTGCTGGTCAGCACTGCTCTCCATCTGGATGCCTGTGGCGCGGGTGTGGACAAGGACCTGGCTGTGTTCCAGCATGATGCCAGGTATGGTGTCCTGTGTGCTCAGACACAGATTAGGGTGGAGTTTGGATCCAATGACAACAAGACCTTCATCTCGGACAGCGATATTGTGGCCACGAGGGAGGCACCCATACCACACACCCACCACGGCAGCACAGACGGTGTCCCGGTGGTGGTTTCCTGCCCACCTGCCACTGTGGCTGGTGTCGCTGAGGCTGCCACTGGTGTGGCAATGGCAGGTGGTGGTGGCAGTGCAGCTGTGCCAGTGATATCCTGTGCACAGTGGCCAAAGGGGCAGCAGCAGTGTCTGGAAGGTGTTGAGGGGGGCCTGGGGCAGTGCCCACCAAAGGTGCACCGCATGACAACCAGTCCCAGGAAGGACCTGCCGTGCAGCACCCACCTTCATGGGGGACTGGGCCGCAGGGTCAGGCTACACCCATGGGTCGGCAAAGTGCCCATGCACCCCAGGGCGATGACCCCTTGGATGAGCACACCCGTCTGCTCCGGGCATCTGTTGAGCAGCAGGTGCTGGTCATGGCAGGGGTGCGTGCACTCTGCATGGAGCTGCACCAGGCAGCAGAGCGGTGGGACAGGGACTTTGCCCTGCTTCTGGCCGAGAACACGCAAATGTGGGTGGACACAACTGCAGCCATGGATCGGCTCACCACTGTGGTCATAGCTGGACTGGCACCACTGGCCTCCCTGGCGTGTGGCCATCTGCCGCAGACTCCGTGGAGTGCATTCTCCACCCCTCAGGCCTGGTGTTGTGCGACCCCCACTGTGTTGACACTGGGTTCCGCTATGGGCATTCCGAACATGCCTGGAGCAGGCATGTTTGGGGTCCTGCAGACACCTGCAAGGACCTGGTCACATTCCCACAGTGTCTCCCCTGTGGGACCATCTGTCACACCCCCTGAGGCCGACACTCAGCCTGTGTCCACTGTACGTTCTCAGCGGGGCCATCCACATGTCCACGGCGGCCATGCCACCATGCAGCATTCCTGAATTGTCCACCTCCAAGTCTGCCATATGCTGCTGCCCAGTGTGCACATTGGTGTGGCGTGTGCATGTGCATCCCATGGCCGTGGCATCCGTGATCAACGCCACACACGGGCCATGTGCCCACCTGCCGGGCTGCTGGCCACTGTGGTGTGTGCATGATGATTCCAGCATAGCGCTGACTGCCACTGTGCACCGGTGCTCAGCATCTGACACATGCCTGGTACACGCCTCTGAGTGGTGGCATGATGGTTCCTGTGTGCATGTGTGTGTGCGGTTGTGTGTGTGGGTGCATGGACTGGGTGTGCAGGGCTGTGCTGCATGCTGCCATGGTGTCTGGACCCACACCTGTCCACACCCCCCTCCAGCGGTCCCTGGCACGGGGTGCGCCATAGGCCCTGGTCCTTGCATGTGGCCATGGTCACCTGCCTGTGCACTCCATAGTGCTCCTCTGTGAGTGTGTACCTGTGCTACTGGGCCATCCTGGTCAGCCTGGGATCCCTTCACCTGGGTGGGCTGCTCACCACCTCCAGGTCCCGCGTCCATGTCATCCCCACTGCTGTCCCCCTCATCGACCTCGACAGCTATCCCATAGTCAGTGGCCATGTTGTGCAGTATGCTGTAGACCAGGAATAGACCACAGACCTTTGAGGGGCTGTACTGTAGAGCACCACCAGACCTGTCCAAGCAATGGAACCGAGCCTTCAGCAATCCAAACACCCACTCGATGATGTTCCATGTGCTGGCATGTGCCTCATTGTATTGCTCCTGCAGTGGGGTCAACGGGCGCCGGTATGAGGTGAGCAGCCTTGGCTGGAGTGGGTAGCCACTGTCACCTGTGTGTAGAGATGTCTGGTTAGCAGGGTGGACTGTGTCAATACACCCCCTGGCCATCCTGGCCACACTCCCTGGCACCCATGCCCTAGCAACCCCCACACCCTGCCCCGCTGTTCCCAGCATACCGCATTCACAGCATACTCACTGACTAGGTGGCCAGTGTTGATGTCCCTCACTCTCAAAATTGTGGCACAGTGCTGACTGGTGCCAGATGAAGGAATCATGTGCTCCTCCAAGGTGTGTGGCACAGACATTGATTATGCGCCCCCTGGCATCGCACACCACCTGGCTGCTGACACTGGGGTAGCCCTTCCTGTTTATGTACACTACCCCCTCCGGGCCTGGTGGTGCACGGGTTCTGACATGGGTGCAGTCGATGGCCCCTAGCACACCAGGCAAATGTGCTACCATGTGGAACTCCTGCATGTTTGCTGGGGAAATGGATGTACTCCGCAGCATGTGGCAGCAGTGCGCTGAGGAATTGTGTGAGGAGCAGTGATGCAGTTGACTGGGTTATGCCTGTGTTGTCCCCTGTTGGTCTCTGGAAGGTCCCCTTGGTGAGCAGGCACATGACGGCCGTGACCTTTGTCTCCACTGACAGGGCGTGGCTCTGTCTTGTGGGTGCCTGCATCTCCTCACTGCACAACTCACAGAACCACCTCAGAATAGCCCGGTTCAGGCGATACCAGCCCACGATCTCTGTATCACTGTACTGTTCGAAGGAGATGCGGGCATGGTACCACCTGTTCCAGGCGTACCGCTGATGGGCCCTTCCACAGCTGCGCTGGTCTGCGAGCTGCCTCCTCACACCCTTCATTACTGCCTCCATCTGGAATATGGTACTGGCCATGTCCTGAGTTGTATGTCCACCCCCACCTGGGCAGCTCTCTCCCCTGCCCCCCCCCAGCTATGTGCTGGCATCTGTGCCCCTGCACTGAGCGTACCCCTGTGTCATGGCTGCCTGGCCTGCGGTCTGTGGCCTCCACCTCCCACCTCTCTGGACTCCTTTGTAGCCCCTCCTATGCTTGGTGTCACTGGCACTCGCTGCATGTTGCCTCGGACCCTGTCTCGCACCCACACACAGTCACACACACACACACACACACACACACACACACTCACACTCCCAGACTCTGGCAGTGTCAGACTCCCTGGTTCACACTGTGTACCTCTTCCAGCCTGCCTCGCTCCCTGTGGCTCCCCTTCAGCTGTTCAGCCTGCCCCCTCACTCTCCCTCTTTGTGGCTCCCCTCTGGTGCAAGCTTCCATCCCTCGCTTGCTCCCTCTTTTTATGTGCACAAGTCTGCTCTGCGCAAGTCCCATTTGCTCCATGCTTGCGCCATTCACCTGCTGTTGAATATCGTACTGTGCCATTTATGCATGGCTACACCCTCTGCACTTGCGCATGCATTCATTGTCATTGTGCATTGGCACATTGGAAATTGCGCTGCGCATCTGCTGCAGCTGAATATCGCTTTCCAGCACATTGGCGCGGTTGCACTGGCGCATCCCTGTTGCACAGTGTGCAACTGCTCTGAATATCCTGGCCACTGACTGCATTGGAAAAGAAAAAAAAATTAGTTCATACTACGCTCTGCCAACTCTTATGTCAGACTGGGGAAATAAAAGCATACTGAAATACATTTAAATATAATACTTTGAACTGAGGAAAAAAAATTCAAGCATGTTAAATAAAACATCCCCATGACTGCACCATTCATAGTGGTATCCCTGTCTGTTCCTCCCAGGCTATGCCCCACCCCATCCCTTCTGTCACACACATCTGTCCACTGTATACACTACAGTTATACACATTGCTTTGCCATTTGCCAAATCTGAATCTGTGTGTGTTCACACAAGACTCGCGTAACAGTCACATACAGTAAAGAAAATAAAACACAGACTGTGAAAGTTAAGTGTGTAAACAAAGATTTCATTTAAAAAAGTCTGGAACCCAATGAGGTTGTCAAACCACCTTGTTTGCTTTCCTAGGAAAAGGAGGTAATCAGTCTGCACCAAGCACTAGTACAAATAGTCCTGCTGTTGCATCTTCTGTTACTGAGGCAGCTAGCAAACGGTTATGTAGAGCTCATGGAAATGAAGAGAATGCTAAAGATTATGACAAATTCAAAACATAAGGGCACTCTGTAGCAGACATGGAAAGAAAAATACTCAAGGGTTACTCATGATAATAAGGATAAAATATTTTGTAGTATTTGCCAAAAGCATGAGAAACTTGCAGACAAGGACAGTCTCTTTCTGCTTGGGTGTTCCACCTTTCGGATTGGTTCCATGCATGTCCATGACCGATCAACTATTCAAATTAAATGTGTTGAAGCAGAAAAAGTGTCATGGTGCCCCAGAGAAGCTCCCCTAAATTAACTGGTTAGGAAAATGCAACATGAGAATCAGAAATATTGTGGTCTGTTTAACACTGCTTAAATAGCAACAAGACTGATTTTGAAACGATTGGCACACTGCAAGCAAAAAATGCCCTTAATCTTGGTTCAAATTATATCAACACATATGGTGTAAAGGATTTTGTGCAGGCAACTGCAAAATCTCTTAAACAGAGCTACCTTAAGGACATTTAGGGCCAGATATTCAAAGCTTTGTGCAGTCCACAAACAGTTTGCGTGGGTTTAGCATGGGATTAGAGCAGAACTGCCATATTCAGAAGGCCACATAGTGCGGGCAAAGTGCATTAGTGCTGAGCAAACCATAATTATATGCAAGGGGCAAAGTGAACATGAATACAGGTGCTATGAGATATTCAGTGACTAGTGCCACGCTAAGGTGTTTAGCGTGACCCTTAGCATGGAACAAATTACCGCCCAGGAAAAGCTGGTCTTAACCCTGGGCAAACAGCTTTGCACGTCATTGGTGCATAGCATGGTGTTTGCACGGGATTAGTGTGGCTTGCACGATCCTAACATAAGAGCATGACACTTAGAAAATGCCTGACATGGAGGACACATGCTGCTCAATGCTGGCACCACTATGATGCCAACAGCTGCCACCAGTCCCAGCCAAGCACAGACGGTAAGGGGGGATCCGACCCACAGGGAACAACTAGGTAGTGTGGCCATACAGCACACACCCGCAGACCATATGCCTGTGGTGACCAACAGATGCCAGCACACACATGCAGCACTGTGGGCATGGCAGCCATTGAGGGGAGGGTGTACAGTTGGCCAGACCTCACCACAGCCCAGGTGTGGCCACATGGCTGGAACACATCATGCAGTGCACATGGGCCAGTAGTAGGAATACCCCACCACCTGAGTGCCTGTCGGAGCAGTCGGGGGTGGGGGGACCACTAGACTACCAGGGAAAACTGCTTTACTACAGATACTACGGGGTCGGGATTCATGCAGGGGTGACCACTAGACTACCAGGGAAAACTGCTTTACTACTGATATTACGGGGTCGGGATTCATGCAGGGGGGTGGGGGACCACTTGACGACCAGGGAAACATTATGTTCTAATGTTTTATGGGGTTGGGTGTCATGCAGGAGGGTGCAAGAACCACTAGACCATCAGGTCCTTCTTTGATTTAGGGGCTATCGGGGTGGGAAACATGGGGGACACCGCTACATTACCGTCAGCCCTTTCTCGGCGGTATTTAGCGCCGCACTACAGGTCGCACTAATGCCCGTAGTGTGGCGCTAGACCTTTGAATATGCCATGCTGCTGGCATTCATGGGCACTCTCCTAACCCCACCCCTGCATACTATTATCTATTAGCGTCGGCGCTACCACACAGCACCAGTGCTAATAGGGCTTTTGAATATTGCAGCCTCATGCAAATCCAGCACTATTCCAGTGCTATGGTTTTGCGCTTGGCACAATGGTTTGAATATCTGACCCTATGTGTGCTAGATGATAGATCTACTGACAGAACAGTAGCATAGCAATAATTTTTATATGTTAGGTTTGCTGACGGTGGAAGACCAAAGACCATTTTTGTGGATCTTGTGGACCTGGAGTCTGCCACATTTGATGATATAACTGCAGCCACACTGTCTGCCTTGCAAGTGTGGGAACTGGCCCAGAGAAAGTAAAAGCCAAATTGGTGGGCCTGAATTTAGATGGTGCATCAGAAAATATTGGGTGTGCGAATGATGTGCAGGCTAAATTTAGGCATGAACCTCCTCATGTTGTCATTGTCAACTGCTTAAATCATAATCTCAAACTTGCAATTCTTGCTCTGAAAAAAGATAACCCATATAGTTAAACATCTGAGACAGTCTTAAAAGATATTTTCAAATTCTATCGCCTAAGTCCTAAAATATGCCATCAGATACAAAGTTTGGCAGATACTTTTGAATCCACAATAGCTTATTTTGCTGGAATACATCAAGTGTGATGGGTTGCTAGTCAGGCATGAGCATTAAAGGCACTGATAAAAAAAAATTACAAGCCAACAGTCAGTCACATGGAGAATGCCGTGGTTACTGAGTCAGAGGTTGATGCAGCCAGGGTCAAGGACATTCTAAAAGTGATTAAGACTGCCAAATTTGTTGGTACTTTACATTTCATGATGAATTTAATCACTGTTGAGACTGAACTATCTCACACTTTCCAAAGGGATGACCTGCTTTTATTTGATGTAATACTGAAATTGGAAGGTGCAGTTCTGGAACTTTCATCTACACTGCGGTTTATACTGCGGCTGTTGGAAAGGAAAAATGGAAAGGGACCTGGGGGTAGTCAAATCAGATGACCTAAAGGTGGGCAAGCAATGTGAGAGGACAGTAAGGAGGGCTGGGGGGATGCATAGGGAGAGGTATTACCAACAGAAAACAGAAAGTTGTTATCCTTCTGTACAGACAGCTGGTGAGACCACACCTGGAGTACTGCGTGCAGTTCTGGAGACCCAATCTCCGCAAGGACATAGACAGGGTGGAGGCAGTCCAGAAGAGGGCAACTAAAATGGTGCAGGGTCTGCACCAGAAGACATATGAAGAGAGACTTAAGGAGCTTAATATGTATACCCTCAAGGAAAGGAGGGACAGGGGGGACATGCCAGACACTTTCAAGTACCTCAAGGGAATCAACAAAGTCTAAGAGGGTATCATCTTTCAGAAAAAGAAGTGTTCAAGAACAAAGGGGCACAATGTGAAGATAGAAGGGGGGATAGCTCAGAGGTAATGTGAGGAAGTATTTTTCCATGGGGAGGGTTGTGAATGCATGGAATGGCCTTCCTGAGGAGGTTGTGGAGTTAAAAACAGTGTGGGAATTCATGAATGCATGGGACAGACATAAGGCAATTCTAGGGGGTGGGGGTAGGAAGAAGTAGGTTGTTGGTTCACTAGACTCTGCAGTTTATCCATTAGGTAGGGAAATGGGCAGACTGGGTGGATTAAGTGGTCTTTATCTGCCGTCAATTTCTATGTGTCTATATTGGAGAGCAGGAGGCTATTTGCCCATGACTGCTATCCCCACTGCTCAGCGGATCTAACTGCATAGGTTGCTCTCATTGAAATAAGCATCAAGCTTTGATTTCAAATCAATAAATGTTGTTTCATTGACTACAGTATGTCAGATGGGAGTTGATTCCATAACTTAGTAGTTCTATTTTTAAAAGCACAGTTTCTCCTATTGGTCTCGACATATGACCCAGAATCTGTTTATTGTGTGTCCTTAGATTATGCAAATTGTCTTTGTATTTAATACCTAAATCTAAAAACACAGAAGTTGACAGTAGATAAGGACCGCAGAGCCCATCCAGTCTGCCCATTTTTTCTGCCTTATGATTGTGCTATAGGTATTTACTCTGTCAATGGCCTATCTATTCATACTCATCTGTATTGCTCCCTTATGCCTATACCATGCCTGTGTGAAACCCTGCACTGTATTCCTATCCACCACTTCCTGAGATAGGCCATTACATGCATCCACCACCCTTTTTGCGAAAAAGAACTTCCTCACATTACCCCTTAATCGACCTCCCTCTAAGCTCATGCTGTGTGCTCCTGTCCTGCTATTTTTCTTATATTGAAATATGTTAGACTCCTTTACCTTGTTAATGCCCATAAGATGCTTGAATGTTTCATTATATCACCTCTCTCCCTCCTTTGCTCTAGGGTATACATATGAGCTCCGTTAATCTGTTCTCATATGTTTTCTGATGCAGTCCCTGCACCATTTTGGTAGCCCTCCTCTGGACTGCCTCCATTTTGTTAATGTCCTTGTGCAGGTGCAGCCTCCAGTGCTGCACACAGTACTCCAGATGGGTCCTAACCAGTGTCTCGTAAAGAGGGATTACTTCCCTCCTGCGACTTTCCATACCCCTACTAATACACCCCACCATCCCTCTAGACTTACCTACCACTTTAGTGGTCTGCTTGGATGATTTCAGGTCATCTGTGATGAAGATGCCCAAGTCTCTTTCTTCCCTTGTGATTGCCAGCAACTCCTCTCCCAACCTATAGGTGACTTCAGGGTTTCTCTTCCCTACGTGCACGATCTTGCACTTCTGTACGTTAAACCCCCCAGTCGCCACTCTTCCAACCATTTTACCAGTTTTCCGGATCTCTTCTCATTCTGCCCACCCCATCTGGATCATCTACTCTGTTGCAGATCTTGGTGTCATCTGCAAAGAGACAAACCTTACCCTCCAGTCCATCTGCAATGTCACTGATGAAGATATTGAAGAGGACTGACCCCAGGACTGATCCCTGAGGTACCCCACATGTGACTTGCATGTTTTCTGACTGTATACCATTTACCACCACTCTCTGTTTCTGCCTGCCAACCAATCTGCCACCCAGTTGACCAACTTCTGACTCACTCTGAGCCTACCCAGCTTATTAATCAATCTTCTATGTGGAACAGTATCGAAAGCTTTGCTGAATTCAAGGTAGGTGACATTAACTGCACCCCCTTGGTCCACCACTCTGGTTACCCAGTCAAAGAAATCTAGGAGATTAGTTTGACAGGACCTTCCTTTTGTAAACCCATGCTGTCTCGGATCCTGTGCTCCTATGGATTCCAGGTGTTGCACTATCCTTTCCTTAAGGGATGTCTTCATAATCTTGCCCACTACTGAGGTAAGACTGACTGGTCTGTAGTTCCCTGCCTCCTCCCTGCTACCACTCTTGTGGAGCGGGATCACATGAGCCCTTCTGTAGTCTTCTGGGACCTCTCCTGTGCTCAGAGGCTCACTAAACAGTTCTGATAATGGCTCTGCTAGTTCTACCCTTAGCTCCTTTAGTACCCTGGGATGTATGCCATCAGGTCCCATTGCCTTGTCCACCTTGAGCTTATCAAGCTCCTGTAGGACCCTTTCTTTTGTGAAGGGATTAGTGCACACCTCCCTTCACCCTGTGTCCATGGTGCTGAGCTGTGGGCCCTGCCCTACCTTCTGTTCAGTAAATACTGAGCATAAATATCTATTTAGGATAGATGGTTTTACATGGTCCTCCTCCACACATTCCCCCTTATCCCCTTTGATCTTAGCAATACCCCCCCCAGACTTTCTTCTTTCACTAATGTATCTATAGAAAGTCTTGTCCCCTTCTTTTACTGTTCATGCTAGTGTTTCCTCGGTTTGGGCCTTTGCCTGCCTTACTGCCTTCCTTGTTTCCCTTAGGGAAGTTTGGAATGCCTCCCTATCTTCATCCCGCTGCATTCCCTTATATTTCCTGTAGACCAGCCTTTTGGCTCTGACCTTTTCTGCTACTGTTTTTGAGAACTAAAGCGGTTTCCTCCTTCTTTTGCTCTTGCTTTTCTCCATAACTGATCTAATGTTAAACTCTTTGTCTTGTAGTATTTTATAGAGGGATAATACATCTCCTCTTTGTCTACTCATACCAAGAGGCCACAGTCTCAATATTTCCAATCCAGATTTATATTGTATATTGTTAAGATTGAATATTTGTCTAGTATAACAGCGTTGAGCTCTTTCTAGTAAATCAATATCCCTTTTCGGTCCTGGACTCCATACTTGGGAGCAATAGTCAAAATGTGGTCTAATGTATGCTTTGTATAAGGGTAACATTACTGACTGTTTTGTTTGCAAAAGATCTGATGCAGCTTGTCTGGTGGTTTGCTCTCCTAACCACTTGTCTGCATTGGCTAGTATTTTTCATATTACTAGTAATTGTCACCCCCAGGTCTCTAAATTCAGCCACGTTATGTAAGTCCCAATCATGGATCTTGTAGTTTTGTTTGGGGTTGTTTTTACCACAGTGCATTATGACACACTTGTCCAGGCTAAATTCACTTTATTTTTATCATCCCAGTTGACAATATAAGGGAGGTCATTTATCATATAAATTCAACCCTCTTTGGTGCTTACAATGCCACCTAGTTTTAAATCATCAATTAATTCAACAAGTTTATTTTTTCCTTGAATTTGCAGATCATAAACAAATAAGTTAAACAAGAGTGGTCTGAGGACCAATCCCTGGGGGATCCCTCTAGTCACACCTCCGTCAGTAGAGAGTGAGCTATTTACACGACCATTCTGTGTTCTGTCTGTGAGCCATGCAGCTATCCATGCAACTATTTGAGCATTAATTCCTAGTCTAAGAAGTTTATCTAATATTCCCCTGTGTGGAAGTTTATCAAACTCCTTTCTAAAACTGAAAAAAAATCACATCCACTGCCTCATTTTGGCCCAGATTTTTCATGATCATGTTACAAAAACCTAATAGGTTTTGTTACAGCTCTTATTTTTGGTGAATCTGTGCTGTGTCTTATCAATTAGTCCGCAATGCAATAAGTCACCTGAGATCTTGTCCTTAAAGGGGAACTGTCATCAGCTGGTTTCTTAATGTCTGAAAGACCATAAAAAGCTAATTTGAGTGAGCCATTGTGTTTATCTGTGAGTGTTTGCAGTCCAGAGTTTTATGTAAATCAGCCTGTAATTAAGAGCTGGAGGCAGCCATATGTTTTAGGCTCCTGACAGGAAATATAACAGAGGATCTTGGCCCTCCACTGACTATAGGTTAAATAGGAATTTGTCTGTTTTATTAAGTGTGTTTTAAGGTGTTATTACAGCACTTTCTACATTTATAATGCTTGTTTTGTATGTGCATTGAAACTAGTGAGTTATCACCTTTACATTTCAAACTGTTAGTAAAAATAATCCATCTTTAGGGTTGCTTTAACCTCTTGACTATACTGCCAGCTGACCATCAAACACTACACATCTCAAGGCTGGCTCTGTGGAGCCAACAGGTATTGGGGCCCCATATTATGATTTCTAAACCCTGTCTGTGTTCATGTCAGTAGAGATTTTTGAGGCTGCCACAGCACCAACTTCTGTCTTTTTCCATTCCCTCTCTTACAGCCTTTTCTCTTACAATTTCAGGTGTGAACTCAGGTCTATAAGGTACAAATGTGGCTACATTTCTACTGGCCTGGCCTCATGGACCAAACTTGAAATGTGAAGTTTTTGATTATAAGCTGGCAGCAGCCTAGAGGTTAAAGCAAAGAGCTGTGAACAAGCCTCATTCATCCAGCAGAATGGGTTTTGATTCCATCATGCTCTACTTGTATATTGTGTGACCAGAGCAAGTCCCTTAACCTCCCTGTGCTTCCAAAACACACCCAGGAACAAGCTGTAGCAGTGTGCCTTTCCTTGACAAAGATAGTAAAAACAATCTGAGCATGTGTTGTGATTCTAAAAATATTATGCTCTTTCTATCCAGATTTGACTTGAAAAGAAAAAATAGGACACCATTACTTCCCTTACAGAAATAATTATATGAAATGTTTTCATACTGCACACATAAAACTACCCAAATGATATTCGTGCTGCAAGTATGATTTAAATGTTAAATTGGAACTGATTGCATGCATATGGCATGTGTGCAGCAAGCAAGTGTGGAAACCACAATTTTTTTGTTAAATTGGGAAAAACTGCATGCATGTGGCATGCATACAAAAAAGCAGGTGGTCACTGATAACTGCACACGTAAAAGTTAAGTAACTTGCTCAGGATCACACTATGCACAAGCTGTAGTTGATGAGATTCAAATCCAGGTTTTCATCCCTCCAAGTCTCCTGGCTTGCAGTTCAGTGCCTTTAGCCACTAAGCCATACTGACTGCACACATAAGGTTTGCTTATACTTTAATACATACTGTATCTGAATACATCTGCATGCATGTGGCATGCTTGTAGCCAGTGTATGCTATTCAGTATTTTTCTGTCCCTCATCTCATTGTCACAGTTGAACTGTTGCACACATATCAATGGAAACACATGTTTTCCCCAGCCCGAATACACAACCTTACCCACAAAACCACTTAATTACTTCTGTCTGGCCTGTACTCATACTGTTTGTTCTCCATAGTTTTGAGTGCTTCCATGCAAACAGACTTTAAGGTGCAAACGCAAACATAGCAATAACTTGACACACACCCACATGGCCAGTCCCCCCCATGCACACACACTGTAGCAGGTACAGCCATACTACTACAGACAACCCACCAAGTATAGATATAAGTAAAAAGTCTCTTACTTGAGTACTAGGGAGCCAGAGGCAGAAGTCTTTAAGAGATGATGTCCATGGGTCAGAGTGCTGGGTCATACCCCCTTGAAATGAATGGAGTTTTCTATTACTATTTTATATGTTATGACAGTGAGTTGGAGAATAATGAAGGCCACTCTACTACTAACAAGGCCCTTGTTAGTTGAGCAGTGGCATTCATTAATCTCCAAGTCTCTATCAATGATGTATAAAATAATAATTAAAAAAAATACCCCTATTCGTTTCAATTGTGCATGCCCCTGCAGTCTCCTTTGCACTTTGTTATAATGTGCCTGAGCTTGGGGATGTGGAGGTCAGCTTCACGGGGAGGGGGCATAAGCCAGACTATAGAGGAGCTCCAATAGTCTGTGCATACCATACTACTTAACAGTTCATGAATGCAAGGGACAGTTCTAGAATGTATGCAACATCTCTAAAAGGTACAACTTATTTGGTTTGACTGAAACATGATATGCAAATCAGGAAAAATTCAAATGTATAAGGTTCATCTGTATATACCCCGGAACAATGCATCAGATTTGGGCTTAAATCAACCCAGTTACTAGCCAATTGTTTTCCTGGCTATAGTTCCCCCCCCTCAAAAAAAAAGAACTCTGTCCCAATTTTTCTCCCTGATGCCATTCCATTCAATACCCATCCCCTATGGGTCATGAGCCCCCCAAAGGTGAAGAAAAATGAAAAACACATCAATATTTCAGTCCTTCCTCCTTCCCCAATCGTCCTGTAAAAAAAAAATTATTTACTTTTACTTACCCAGCCATATGGCCAGAACCTACAGCCTGGCATAGTGTGCCACTAGCCCAGTTTTTAGTCTGCTCCCCCTCTCTCCTTCATCAGAAGCTGGATGCTAGAACTGACCATCACAGGTCCCCATTGTGGTCCACAATCAAGTCACCTCACCATACAAATACATGCAACCTGGGTTGCTTCCTTCTTGCTTGGTTGCTGCTGTGGTTATTGCCACACTACACTGATCAAGGCCTATGAAGGCCATCCACAATTCTCTCACCACTGATGCTAAGCCTAGCTTGCTGCCAAGGGGGGGGGGTCTGTGCTGTTTTAATTTTTTTGTAATGTGAGTCTAGTAGAGTAAGTAGGTAGCCTAGTCTTGAGCTAGCTTTTAGCTCACCTTCTGCCCCTTCAGCCACAGGGGAGATGGAGACTCACCAAGAGCAGAACAAAAATATGCTGCCACAACACGGCTATTGAGAGTTTAGTGCTCACTGACTCCTCCAAGCTGTAGTGTGCATCTCTCTACTCTGTGACGTGAAACAGTGTTGCACTTGCAAGACTCATGCACTCTTTCTTGGCTGGAGCTCATCCACATCACATGTGATTGTGCTGCCGCTAATAGGTGGAGAGAGTGGACAACACAGTACAGACACAGTGAAGTCTGGAGAGTACCTGCAGCGTGAGCACACACAGGCCAAATGGTCACTTATTCTGCAAAAGATTAAATCCAAATTTAAAAGCCATTTCTGCCACACAAGAACAACATAGGCACAAATACGGTGCGGGGGACTGTGCCGCTCTGCCCTACCTAAATGGCACGCCTGCTTAATGGTAGAAATTCATTCTCATGTGCTAATACAATGGTTTCCACTGTATTCTGAGGTACTGTATCTCCACATTTCATGATGTGTCCTGATCATCATGTGGGTTAGTGTCCCTTATTGTCCCTCATTTTGAGTGTCCATGTCCCTCATTTCAGTGACAAAATGTAAGGTATAGTGCATGCTTCCAAGACCCTACTGAGCACAAAGAGTGCTGCGTATGGCCATAGTGTATATGCTCAGTATAGAATGACAAAGGGAAAGCAAGTGAGATGAAACAGCCATGGAGAAACACATTTGTAGAATTAAATATGCATAAGGGATTTGCATGGTCCAAAACAAAAAGTATAGGCTTCACAACACAGAGGCCCCTTTTCGTACATCTGGAATGGGGTATGTTGATTGGCTATATCCTAGGCATTTAATGCAATAAGCAAACAGTACTTCACAGATTAATGGTGATTTAATGGCAAAAATCAAAAGCCATTAAACAACTTGCAAATGGATCAGAATTAATGAGTTTACCTAATTTTTATGGGAATTCAAATAAAAATGTAATTTAATTGACTAATTGCTTGCAGTAGTATAAGAAATAGAAACTGATGTGTTTTTAGATGGGATTTGCACCAGCTTAGCTGCTGCACACATGGCAAGCATGCAGCATGTGAACCTGATGTGATGTTAAAATGATATTCACACTAACTTAACTGCTGCACTGATGTCAACTGTGTGACACGCGAACCAGATATAATTTTTAGAAGATGTTCATACCAGCTTACCTGCTGTGCATATGTCAAGCTTGCAGCATGCGGTCCTGATTTGCCTTTTAGACCTGGTTCGCATATGTTCACTTAGTGTATATGAACTGCAAGCAAACATTGCACAATTAAGAATGTGACATGCATTCTGCATGAACACAGCACAGCTATATTTCTGTAAGGATTGTTTATTAATTGCAAAAACACAAGATAGACAGTTAAAACATGTATAACCTGAAATACATTATTAAAATAGTATTTTACTTCTTTAGATGAAGTTAAAAGAATAAATGCTTCTTGCTAAATACTTTGGATGGAATGGGATTTTCTACCATAAAGGAAAGAAAAATCAGTCTGGTTCATCCTGCTGCCCATACCCTTCGAGCATGTCTTACACTTCACAGCTATGCTGATGGACTGCAACTTTCCAGAATGCCATTCCCACTGTAATGTTAAAAAAGAAATACAAACAAAACAAAACAAAGGGGGAGCGATAGGCTGAGTGAGTGTGTGTGTGTGTGTGTGTGTGTGCGGGTGAAGTGTGTGTGTGTGCGCGTGAAGTGTGTGTGTGTTTCTCTGACAGAAGTGCTGCACTAACTGACCTGTGCTGAAAGGGGGAAAAAATTATCACCATTAACTATACAAAATAATATACAGGTGGGTGGGTGTGAAAAACAGAATTTTGCACACACTCTCGGTGCAGCATACTTTTATAAACCACTTGGACTTTGCCGTCGGGGTTAATGTAGCATCCCACATCTCGGGTGTGTGCAAAATTTTGGTTATACACACACACACTCATATATTATTCTGTATTTTAATAATGCAGTTCAGATTATGCTTTTTTAAACAATGTTGTCCATCTGTTTGTTTTGGCAATTAATAAACAATTAATGGTGTCCTATGCTTTTTTTCTTTTCAAGTCAAATCTGGATAGAAAGACCATAATATTTTCAGAATCATAACATGTGCTCAGATTGTTTTTACTGTCTTTGTAAAGGAAAGGCACACAGCTACAGCTTGTTTCTGGATGTGTTTTGGGAGCACAGGGAGGTTAAGTGACTTACTCTAGTCATACAGTATACAAGTAGAGCATGTTGGAATCAAACCCCATTTTGCTGGATGGATGAAGCTTGTTCACAGCTCTTTGCTTTAACCTCTAGGTTGTACTGTCAGCTGTTAATCAAAAACTACACATTTCAAGGCTGGCCCCATGATACCAGGCCAGTAGGTAGGTAGCCACATTTGCATCTTATAAACCCGAGTTCAGTGCTCAGTGTGCCTTTCTGGTGAAACATTTCAATAAATAAATAGTTCACACATGAAATTGTAAGAGAAAATGTTGTAAGAGAGGGAACGGATCTGCACTGACATGAACACAGCCAGGGTTTAGAAATCCTGATACAGTATGGGGCCCCAGTACTTGTTGGCACCACAGAGCCAGCCTTGAGATGTGTAGTTTTTGATGATCAGCTGGCAGTATAGCCCAGAGGCTAAAGCAATCCTAAAGATAGATTATTTTTACTAACAGTTTGAAATGTAAGGGTGATAACTCACTAGTTTCAGTGCACATATAAAACAATTATTATAAATCTAGACAGTGCTGTAGTAACATTTTAAAACACACTTAATAAAACAAACAATTTCCTATTTAACCTATAGTCAATGGAGGGCCAAGATCCTCGGTGGCATAATTTCCTGTCAGGAGCCTAAAACATATGGCTGCCCCCAGCCCTTAATTACAGACTGATTTGAATAAGTCTGGACTGCAAAGATTCACAAATTAACCCAATGGCTCACTCAAATTATCTTTATATGGTCTTTCAGACATTAGGAAACCCTGTTGATGACAGTTCCCCTTTAATTATTCCCTCTATTATTTTGCAGACAATTGATGTTAGACTCACTGGTCTGTAGTTTGGTGGTGTGGCTTTACTACCTTTCTTATAAATAGGGAGTACAGTTGCTCTCCTCCAATCTTTTGGGACAATTCCTTCACTAATAGACGTGTTGCTGATGATTACAACTGGTAAAGTCAATTCGTTACCCAGTTCCTTCAAAATATGAGGATGCAAACCATCCGGCCCATGTGATTTGTTACAATCTAGCTTAGAGAGTTTTTCTTTAATGTAATCTGTTTTACAGATGTGGATGTTACCCTGAACTGGTTCAACTGTGACTCTGCCTGGGTTGCTTGGTGTATTATATTTCTGAGCATACACAGAACAAAAGTAGTTGTTAAAAATGCTCACCATTTCCTCTGGTGTACTGTATTCCAATTACAGCTTCCTGCTATAGTTTTTGACAGAGGAGAATTTGCTTTCACAGCAAGTAGCAGTCTAAAATGACAGTTTTCTTGTTGATAAATCATTTCTATCTCAGCAGGAGTTAGTGCCTGTTTGAATTAAGCAAACATATACTTTATTAGAAGCAGGGAGTCTCAAAAAAAAAAAAGAAGAAAATCACTGTGTGTTTCTCTGTTTGAGGAAGGGGGTTGTATCAGATTAATTTACTGAGTCAGAGGTGATGCTAATTGGGGGTCTGGCTTAGGAGTTTAGGAGTACAAAAACAGGTGTCTCCAATTACAGCTTCCTGCTGTAGTTTTTGACAGAGGAGAATCTGCTTTCACAGCAAGTAGCAGTCTAGAAATACAATTTTCTTACTAATTGCCCTCCTTCCCTCCCCTTCCCTCCACCCTCCCACCCTAAGCCAGTTCTACTTTTATAGCCACTGGATTTGACTGACAACAGGAACTTCCTGTTTGGCGGTAGGAAGGGAAGGATCACTGAGACAAATTAGTTTCATCAACCTTGAAGGAACCTAAAAAATAGTTCTTCCTCCTCCCAGCTGCTGGAGGTCTGAATCCAAGCACGAAGAAGGAGACTACTGAAGACTACAGGAAGTTCCTGTCCCAGAACAGGAAGGGCAAGACTTGTAAGGGCACATAGGCAGTAGGAAAGTAGGTGTAAAAATACATAGCAGGAGGAGACAGTAAGCATACAAAGCAACAGGAGAGGGGACACAAAATAAGTCAAGATGGGAGTAGTGCATTGCAATGGCTGTGGGGCAGCAGTATTCCGGAAAACATTCTGGAGGCTGTGAAGCTACCCTGTTTGCAGGCACCTCTCTGGTCTGAGGGAGGAGGTTGCCTGTCTCCAGGCTGACCTGGCTAGGATTCGTGAAACCTCCTCCCCCACCGAGGGACCACCAGGGCCACCACCAGTACCTCAGAGGTTGCCAAGAAAGAGGAGTGGTTGGACCAAGGTGGGCTCAGGGAGGGAAATGGTGGTGGAACAGAGGTGCATCCCTCCAGTTGTAGCTCTCCACAATTCATTTGCTGTTCTGGCAAAGAGTTGTTCCTCTATGGAGGCACCTTCAGTAGACACCAAGGAGGATGCTCAGAACCTCCACAAAGGAGACCCACAGGAGGGTGGCACAAGACCCCACAGGGAAAGGAAACAACTCCTGGTGGGGAACTCAATCATTGGGGGGTAGAAGTGGGTGAGGAAGGGGACAGGGAGGTATGGTGCCTGCCAGGTGCCATGGCTTGGAGGGACAGGAAGCGAATCCTCAGGATTGCGGGAGCAGCTGCATGAGGGAGGGAGCTGGATGTCATTGTCCACCTAGGGACAAATGACCTGGCTGTGAATGGGATCAGAGCAGTGCAAGAGGAGTTTGTAGAATTGGGGAAGGGCCTTAGACAAGTAGCATGTATGGTAACCTTCTCGTAGGTGCTGCCTGTCTATGGCAAGGATGATGCTAGGGTATTCTGCACCATGGGATTCAATGAATGGTTGAAAAACTGGTGTGGAGCTCAGAGTTTTGTCTTCACTGGGGTCTGGGGAGCCACCTGAAGGGATGCAGGCCTATACTGGCGTGGTGGTCTGCATCTGTCCAGGTGGAGGAACCAGGATCCTAGGTGATAGGTTTAAATGCGTCATTGGCAAGCATTTAAACTAGCCAAGGGGGGAGGCACTAAAAAGGAGCAGGAAAATCCCAGCCTCCCCCCAAAAAACACAGTAGTTAGAGAGGTAAACACCAAGGTAGAGAAGTCAATAGGGGTAAATGCAGAAAAAGGTAGTAAGGACAGGGATGGGGCTAAAAAGGGTAAGACCAGCAAAAAATGGAAGGTGATGAGTACCAGTGCATGCAGTCTATGTAACAAGCTCACTGAACTAGTGGCCTTGATGGAAGAGGGATGCCTGGATATTGTGGCAGTCACTGTAGCATGGTACACAGAGAACTATGATTGGGATGTCAACATATCAGGATACACAATCTACAGGAGGGATAGGGTGGGTAAAAGAGGAGGAGGAGGAGCTCTCTGTATAAGTGAAGGGACTAAAGCAAAAGAACTAAAGAGTAAACAGGAAATTGATGAGTTACTATGGGTCACCCTGGAGACAGGAAATGGCACCATAATCTGCATGGGGGTTTTGTACAGACCCACATCTCAGGGGGAGGAAATGGACAAGGAAATTTATTTATTTATTTAAAAGTTTTACCAGGAAGGCATGCTGAGCAGACTACCGCTTGATTCCAGAGGTGTCCTGAAATGATAGAAGGCACCCTTAAAATGGCAGAAAAATGGAAAATATTGTTGATGGGGGACCTGAATATGTCAGATGTTAACTGGAGTACTTTTGCTGCAGGCACATCCAAGAGCATGGTCATTCGTGATGCCTACAGGGGGTATGCCTCAGACAGCTAGTGTTGGAACCCACTTGGGAGGGAGCAATCTTAGACCTGGTACTGTCAAATGGGGAAGGAGAAAAGATCTCAGATTTAGAAGTGGGTAGCCATCTGGGAACAAGTGACCACCAAACAGTGTGGTTCACAATAAACACAGCCATAGAGTCAAGCCATACAAAAACAAGAGTATTGGACTTTAGGAGGGCTGACTTTGGGAAAATGAGAGAGTGCATGAGAAAAGCACTGGTAAATGGGCAAGAAGGAGGGGTGCAGGAACAATGGGGAATTATCAAAACAGCCATCACAGAGGCAACAAGCCTTTGTGTGAAGCAAATCAACAAAACAAAACAAAGTAAAAAACACTATGGTTCTCTAAAGAGGTGGAAGGGAAGGTTAAGGAAAAAAGGATAGCATTCAGGAAATATATGGAAACACAGAAGGAGCAGGACAGAGAACTTTATCAGTTAAAGCAGAAGGAGGCAAGGAAGGCAGTCAGAATAGCAAATGCACAAGCTGAGGAAAATATAGCCAACTCTGTTAAAAGGGGGATAAAACCTTCTATAGGTACATTGGGAGCAAAGAAAGACCAAGGGAGGGATACAGAGACTTAATAAAGGGGACGGAATGTGGGCAGAGGGTGACAGTGAAAAAGCAGGGATACTGAATGAATATTTCTGCTCAGTATTCACAATGGAAGAGGAGGAGGAGGTACCTAAACCAAACAAGAGAAACACTCCAAATAGGGGGGTCCATGCAAGTCCATTCACAGAAGAAAGGGTTTTGAAAGAACTAGTGAAACTGAGGGTGGACAAAGCAATGGGGCCTGATGGGATTCACCCCAGAATTCTAAAAGGACTAAGGGTAGAACTAGTAACGTCACTGCCTAATCTCTTTAA
Organism: Neoceratodus forsteri; assembly: GCA_016271365.2. Classification (NCBI taxonomy): domain Eukaryota; kingdom Metazoa; phylum Chordata; order Ceratodontiformes; family Ceratodontidae; genus Neoceratodus; species Neoceratodus forsteri. The sequence continues at coordinate 736,369,302 of CM057452.1, forward strand.
CAAATCATGGAAGGAAGTGGTGGTACCTGAGGACTGGAAGAGGGCAGATGTGATTCCACCTCACAAAAGTACTATTTTGGTTGCCCTCCTCTGGACAGCCTCCACTCTGTCTATTCTTTGTGGAGATGGGGTCTCCAGAACTGCACACAGTACTCCAGATGGAGTCTCACCAACTGTCTGTACCGAGGGATAACAAATTCCTGTTTTCTACTGTTGATGCCTCTTCCTACGCATCCCAGTATGCCCCCAGAAGTCCTTACTGCCTTCTCATATTGTTTGCCCACCTTTAGGTCATTTGATATAATTACCCCCAGGTCCCTTTCCATTTTTGTTGTTGTCAGTATCTCACCCCCCATTGTGTACGCTTCCCCTGGGTTTTTGTTTCCCAGGTGCATTACCTTGTACTTCTTTGCATTGAATCTAAGCTGCCGTACATTTGACCATTCCTCCAACCTTGCCAAGTCCCTTCTCATCCTTTCCACTTCATCTTGTGTATCAACCCTGTTGCAGATCTTTGTGTCGTCTGCAAAGAGACATACTTTTCCTTCCAGTTCCTCTGCAATGTCACTTATAAAGACATTAAAAAGGACTGGTCCCAGTACTGAACCCTGTGGAACCCCACTAGTAACCCTCCTTTCTTCACTGTGGACTCCATTTACTATTACCCTTTGCGTCCTGTTATCCGGACAATTTTCTATCCAAGCTTCCACCTTGGGACCCACTCCAAGGCTGGCTAACTTGTTTATTAATCTTTTGTGTGGGACTGTATCAAATGCCTTGCTAAAATCTAGGTAGGCCATGTCTATAGCCCCTTCCTGGTCTACTACTTTGGTCACCCAGTTAAAGAAATCTATTAGATTCATCTGACACGACCTTCCCACTGTGAATCCATGCTGCCTTGGATCCTGTGCCTCACTGGCCTCTAGGTACTCAACAATTCTTTCCTTCAGAAGTGATTCCATCATTTTCCCTACCATTAAGGTCTAAATAACTGATCTGTAGTTTCCTGCCTCTGCCCTGCTCCCACTTTTGTGAAGAGGAATCACATCCACCCTTCTCCAGTCCTCAGATACCACCCCATCCTCCCTTGATTTGTTAAAGAGAGTAGTCGGTGGTGTCACTAGTTCCACCCTTGGTTCTTTTAGAATTCTTGGGGTGAATCCCATCAGGCTCCATTGCTTTGTCCACCTTCAGTTTTACTGGTTCTTTCAGAACCCTTTCTTCTGTGAATGGACTGGTATTGACCACCCTACCCGGAATGTTTCTCTTGTTTGATTTAGGTACTTCCCCCTCCTCTTCCTTTGTGAATACTGAGCAGAAATATTCGTTCAGTATCCTTGCTTTCTTACTGTCACCCTCTGCCCACATTCCCTCCCCTTTATTAAGTTTCAGTATCCCTTGGTTTTCTTTGCTCTCTAATGTACCTATAAAAGGTCTTATGCCCCTTAACAGAGTTGGCTAGCCTTTCCTTGGTTTGGGCTTTTGCTATTCTGACTGCCTTCCCTGCCTCTTTCTGCTTTAACCGATAAAATTATCTGTTCTGCTCCTTCTGTTTTTCCTTATATTTCCTGAATGCTATCCTTTTCACCTTAACCTTTCCTTCCACCTCTTTTGAGAACCATAGCATTTTTTTCCTTCATTGTGTTTTGTTGATTTGCTTCATGCAAAGGCTTGTTGCCTCTGTGATGGCTATTTTGATTACTCCTCATTGTTCCTCCACCCCTCTTTCTTGCCTGTTTGCTAGTGCTTTTCTGAGGCACTTTCTCATTTTCCCAAAGTCAACCCTCCTAAAGTATAATACTCTTGCTTTTGAATGGCTTGACTCTATGGCTGTGTTTATCGTGAACCACACTGTTTGGTGGTCTCTTGTTCCCAGATGGCTAGCCTCTTCTAAATCCAAGATTCTTTCTCCGTCCCTGTTTGAGAGTACCAGGTATAAGAGTGCTCCCTCCCAAGTTGGTTCCAATACTAGCTGTCTGAGTCATGCCCCTTGTAGGGCATAAAGAATGACTCTGTTCTTGGATGTGCTTGGAGCAAAGGTGCTTCAGTTAACATCTGACATATTCGGGTTCCCCATCAACAATATCTCCCCTTTTTCTGCTATTCAAAGGATGCCTTCTATCATTTCCTTGTCCATTCCCTCCCCCTGAGATGGGGGTCTGTATACAACCCCATGAGGATTGTGGTGCCATTTCCTGTCTCCAGGGTGACCCAGAGTGTCTTATCTGCTCCCTGTTTACTCTTTAGTCCAGTTGCTTTGATCCCTTCCCTTACATAGAGAGCTACTCCTCCTCCTCCTCCTCTTTTACCCTTCCTGTCTCTCTCCTGTAGATTGTGTATCCTGGCATGTTGACATCCCAGTCATGGTTCTCTGTGTACCATGTTTCTGTGACTGCCACAATATCTAGGCATCCCTCTTCCATCAAGGCCACTAATTCAGGGAGCTTGTTACACAGACTATGGGCATTGGTACTCATCACCCTCAATTTTTTGATGTCCTTACCCCTTTTAGCCCCATCCCTGTCCTTACTGCCTTAGCCTTTTTTGCATTTACCTCTGTTCTGCTCCCCAAAGACTTCTCTACCTTGGTGTTTACCTCGCTAATTATTGTGTCTTGTGGGGGGAGGCTGGGATTTTCCTGCTCTTTTTCAGTGCCTCCCCCCTTGGCTGGTTTAAATGCTTGCCAATGAAACATTTAAACCTATCACCTAAGATCCTGGTTCCCCTGCGGACAGATGCACACCATCGCACCAGTATAGGCCTGCATCCTTCCAGGTGGCTCCCCAGTCTCCAATGAAGCCAAAACCCTGAGCTCCACTCCAGTTTTTCAACCATTCATTGAATTCCATGGTGTGGAGTACCCTAGCATCATCCTTGCCATAGACAGGCAGCACCTCTGAGAAAGTTACCATACATGCTCCTTGTCTAAGTCCCCTCCCCAACTCTACAAACTCCTCTTGCACTGCTCTGATCCAATTCCAAGCCAGGTCATGTGTCCCTAGGTGGACAATGACATCCAGCTCCCTCCCTCATGCAGCTGCTCCCACGATCCTGAGGATTCGCTTCCTGCCCCTCCAAGCCATGGCACCAGGCAGGCACCTTACTTCCCTCTCCCCTTCCTCCCCCACTTCTACCTCCCTAATTATTGAGTCCCCCAACAGGAGCTGTTTCCTTCCCTCATGGGGTCCTGTGCTACCCTCCTGTGGGTCTCCTTTGTGGAGGTTCCGAGCATCCTCCTTGGTCTCCACTGCATGTGCCTCCATAGAGGAACCACTAGCTGCCATAACAGCGTATGAATTGTGGAGAGGTACAGCTGAAGGGATGCACCTCTGTTCCACCACCCTCTCCCTCCCTGAGCCCACCTTGGTCCAGCCTCTCCTCTTTCTTGGCAACCTCTGAGGTAGTGGCGGTGGCCCTGGTGGTCCCTGGGTGGGGGAGGAGGTTTCACAAATCCTAGCCAGGTCAGCCTGGAGACAGGTAACCTCCTCCCTCAGACCAGAGAGGTGTCTGCAAATAGGGCAGTGTCACAGCCTCCAGAATGTCTCCCAGAACACAGTCGCCTCACAGCCATTGCACTGCACCACTCCCATCATGTCTTATTTTGTATCCTCTCTCCTGTTGCTCTGTATGCTTACTCTCTCCTCTCCTTACAATTCTCATCTTTCCTGTTCTGAGACAGCAACTTCCCATTTTCTTCAGTAGTGTCCTTCTTCCTTGCTCAGAGTCAGACCTCCAGCAGCTGGGGGGAGAAAGAGCTACTTTTTCCTTCAGGGTTGACAAAACTAATGTTTCTCTATGATTCTTCCCTTCCTACTGCCAAACAGGAAGTTCCTGTTGTCAGTCAAATCCAGTGGCTATAAAATTAGAACTGGCTTAGGGTGGGAAGGAGGGCTATTAGTAAGAAAAACTGTAGCTTTTTAGTCTGCTGATTTCTGCTCTAAAAGCAAGATTTATGTCTTTCAAAAGCTAGCAGCAGTAAGTTGTAATTGGAGTCACCTGCTTTTCTACTGCCTAAGCCACACCCCAATCAACTTCTCTCCCCTCCTACTGATTTAGCAAACTAAGTTGATACAGTACCCTTCCCCAACACAGAAACACACACTAACTTTCTTTTTTTTAACTTTAAATGAGACCCCCTCTACTTCTAAAAAAGTATCTGTTTGCTTAATCCCAACAGGCACAGACTTCTGCTGAGATAGAAGCTCTGTTACCTTTAACCAGATAGACTCAACTTCAACCCCATGTGTCTTTTGTTTCCAACAGATGGCATTCCATTTTATCCTTAGCATAATTTTTTTTCCTTTACCAGGAGAGACACACTAAGCTGAACGCTTCTTTACAGATGCAATCTGGGAGCACAAAGAAGTTAGGTGACTTGCTCAAGGTCACACACAGTTTGCAAGTGGGGGCTGTGGGATTCAAACTCAGATCTTCAGGTTTGCAGCTCAGAGCCTTAAACCACTGTGCTATACTGCCTTCATTATGCCACCCCGCCTCCCCTGTGGCCATTCCTGGGTCTGCTAAATAGTTGGTAACCCAGTATTTCTTTGCTCCATTCACTTTCATTGTCCCTCCATGTCTCTGTTATGTAGACGAAATCAATAATGGTTGTACCAACTATGGCTGACAGTTCTGCCAGCTTCTCCTCATTAAGGCTACGTGCATTAAGGAACATAATGCTTACAGCTTTATTACTCCCTCCTTCCTTTTTGGTGTTTTCTGCTAGGTTGTAATGTGACCTCAAGCCCTACACCCCTGAGTTAGTTTAAATTTGATGTTACTGCCCTTGCCAAGCTTAACTCCAGGGTTCTTCTGCATTTTGAAGTAAGATGCAATCCATCCTTGCAATATAGGTCTGATTTATTCTAGAAATTATCCCAATACCTTATAAACTTGTACTTTCTATCCCTTGCCCGGGTTCATAGCCATTAGTTAAATTGGCGTATCTCCTGTTGCTTTGTTTGCTTTTACCTAGGTACTGGTAGTACTTCTGAGAACATTATTTCACAGCCTTTGTTTTCTAACTTATTTGCCAGGTTTATGAAGTCTCTAGTGATTTCACAGTCCCTTTTTTCCCCCAGTATCATTTACCCCCATATGTAGAACAACCAGTGGTTGCTCTCCAGCTCCTTGAAGTATATTGTTAGTCATTTTTGTTATATCACTAGCTCTGTCCTCAGAGTAACTACATGCCATGATATTCTCTTTATCGTATTTGTAGATATGACTACCAGTGTATTTGATGACTGAGTCCCCCAGTACTATCAGTTGTCTCAGAGATTCCCTTACTGTAGTTTGTGTTTGAACTTCCATAGGCTCCATTGTTATCAATATCTATAATATTCAGTGTTATCTTCAGCCAGAGGGGTATATATGTTGGTTAAGTGAATGCCATCTCTACTAGTTGTTACGTTACCCTGGCCATGTACCCCTGGAGGTATAAAGGCTCTTGATGTTGAGGCTAGTTCTCCCTGGTATTGAGATTGACATGTTTCATGAATTGGCACTATGAAGCTACCCCCCCACTCTTTTATTCCTTTTAATGGGCTGCAATTCATGCCATTCATCATCCACATCACTACTGTCTATTGTTGCTTTCCTTTTATTCTTAACAATCTTTGCCTCTACCATCCCAGTATTATGATTCACTTTTGTTATTGTTGAATATGCCTTAAGTTTAGTCACTAGTTCCTCCTGGT